>CM076582.1:273715215-274075547 GCA_034641835.2 Pinus albicaulis
AATGGAAGAATTCAATTCATGAAAGATCATGCATTAATAGGAAAGTTCACGGGCTTCTAGCCCATGGAAAAGGCGTTGAGAGGCTGAATAGCCTCGAAATGGAAACCCAAATGACACATAGAACTGCAACTATGCGCAAAGGGATTCTTCAACATCCTCTTTACCTGCTCTGAAGATAAGGACAAGATCATGGATGGAGGGCCGTATTTCTTCAACATTGCAGGCCAATACCTAAGACCTTGGACTGAACGCTTCAACCCAGATAAACAAGATCTACCCTGGGCACCGGTTTGGATCTGGCTTTATTCGCTCCCTCAGGATACTGGGACGAACTCACCCTGCAAAACATAGGCAATGTGTTGGGGCCCTTGTTTTTGTTTAAGTTTTGAATTTTTAACTTGGACTCTTTTTGAGTTGCGGAGGGAATACACATAGCTAACGCGACCGCACCGCGCGACCAGGAGTTGCGGAGCTACCAAGGCGGTGCGGAAGCACTTGATAACTGAAGATGGAACAGAAAGAAGTACAGATGAAAGAGATACAACAGCAAACAGGAAGTAGAACATGCAGACATCAGAAGAGAAGTCGGGAAAAGTCAGAGCAAAGACGCAGAGAAGCCGCCAGTCGCGACGAGCGGGTGAATAAAAGGCAATCACCCGGCTGATTTATGAGGATGGTCGGTTGATTGGTTGATCGGTTGCTGTTGCGGATGATTGAATGCAGGAGCAGCCGCGGAGGAATCAGACTTGTTCTCGCCGTTGGTCTCTACTCTCTATGTTTTGTATTCTCTGTTCTTAGATCCATCAGTATCTGATTCATGAGTTATCAGAGAAAGAAGCTATGTAATCATGTACTCGGCTGAAGAATAATATAAAGAAGGATTGTTGTCTCTATGTTTTGGGTTATGGGTTATGATGTGTTTACACTGCTTTAAAATTTTTAAAGTTGCAACTGTCTGTCTACTTGATTGGTGATCTTGCATGAATATTCTGGTATATGTAATGGATTCTCTTTCTTTCTGTGGTTGCGGGTTTATTCCTCGTCTGTGATTTCTTCCCCTTTCCCATGTGGTCGCGGCACGCCTCGGGTGAGACGCTCTGTTCTTCCTGAACAGGGTGAAAATGCCGGCGTGTTACTAGACTACACCGGACCCTTGTTGGCCTCAACCCTTTGAACCTGGGTCTTGCCCGCGAGATCTTATTTTTCGCCAACAAATGGTTCCGTTGCCGGGACACGCATGTTCTGAGGGGATCTAGATCATGGTCTCGAGGATCTTTGAAGGAGCAATACGGCGATGGTGGGATGATCATCTTGACCATTTTATTACTCAGCAGGCGGAGCTGATTAAGAAAAAGGAGAAGGCGGTCAGGGAGCTTGTTCTTTTCTCTGACTCAGCTAGCGATACGTACGAAATTTTCTGGGGAAGGTTTCCCACGGATCTTTACAACTGGTTGCGGAGGTTACAAATGAAGGCGGCCCAAGAAGGCTTGCGGAAGATAAACCGCAGGTGGGCGCACGAAGACTTGGTAGCGCTACACCGGGTAGATACTGAACTAACCCGCGCAGTGGAGTTTTGGGTAAAGACCACATTGGAAGGATACGTTGTGGAGTTTGCCGCTGAGTGCTACCAATCTTTCTCGAAGGCTGAGGCTGTGTTTCACTCAGGGCTGAGGGGAAAACTGTTGAAGGAAATTCCGCTGTGGATCAAGGCCCTAATGGCGGACGAAGGGTTGATTGAATTCCACAAAACGAGTATGGAAGCGTAAGCCACCCGTACTGGGGGAAGGATTGAGGGGACCGATGCTGTGTAGACTGTAGGAGTAGGGAACGGGGGATGGACGTTGAGGCCGCATGCAAGTTGCGGGAGTTGCGTGCACATCGGCGGGCACAGATCGCCGATAGGTGGCAAAGAAGGGTAATGAGAGATTTGAAGAGAAGGGAGATCGAGAAGAAGAACCAGAAGGAGGCGCCTCAGAGGACAAGAACCATGGGATTGGATACCCGGACAGGAGACGGGATAGCAGCAGACGTACAGCGGGTGCATGGGAGCCCGAGGATGCGAGAAAGAGCAGTAACGATTAACACGGATAGGGAAAAGATGCAGCCCGAAGAAAGTTTCGATGATGAATGGTACGATGTAATGCAGGAGATGTTTCAGGATCAGACGGCACCCACCCCTCCAGACAACCCTACGTCGCACCGTCCGCATGGCCAGGATCCCGACCTTCCCCTGGTACTTTATCAACCTTTAAGAAATATTTTTGTTCAGTTACAAGCATTAAGTCAGTTATCTAGTAGTTCAGCGGCGCCGGTAACACCCAGTAGCAGCAGCGTTACGAGTAGTAGTTTTTTTCCTAGCGGGACCGTTACGCAACCAGGACCCGAAGGTTTTATCTTGGTTAATTCGCCGCCAGTATACATGGCTGGATCTTTCACCCGGTACCCAGAGTTCTCTGGCCGGGGAAACGACGATGTAGAACAACACTGGTATCTGTGCGAAGCCATCTGGAGGGCTCGACAGACACCGGATGCAGGGAAGTTGATAGAGTTTCAAACCACGCTCAGAGAGAGAGCTCTGCGGTGGTTCATCAAGTGGTCTGAGGCGCACCCTAATCTTGTAATTGCGGACGTAAAGCGGGATTTTGTCCGCGAATTCAAGCTCCCCCAGACGGACCAGCAGGGTCTGTCCGAGCTATGGGAAATTAAGCAGAAGGAAGGCGAGACCGCATGGGAGTTGATGCGGCGATTCAAGGACGCGATCGGGAAACTGAGCGACCCGATCGATCCAAACCACCAGAGGGACTGGTTCATCAAGGCTCTACTTCCCTTGACGCGAACCCCTCTCACTCAGCAGAAGATTGATAATCTGCAGGATGCTTTGGAGCAGGCCATGAAGATTGAAGCCATGGCGGGATACCCCCAGGAATACAGGGGGGGGCTGGCGCCGCAAGACCCTTCGCTGATAGGGTTGCAACACCAGATCGCCAGTTTGACGGAAAAGCTCAGGGAAATTCAGCCAGCAAGACCGGCGCGACCGAATGTTTGGTGTACTCATTGCCTGGTCGAGGGGCACGTCGCAACCGAATGTCCTCGGTTGCGCGGCGCGGGAGTTGGACCCTCAGTTGCGGCTATCCAGGGGGGGCCACCACCAGGGGGTGGCACAGCAATGAACCCGCAGGGGGTATACCAGACGCAACAGGCCTTTGCGGGGTTTCCACCGCAACCGGGGTCCTCCACCCCAGACTACTGCGAAATTTGCCGAACGATAGGGCATCCTCCTCGAATGTGCCCGATATTACAGAAGTACTCCACGGTGCTGAATAACGTATACTGCGAATTCTGTGTGTCCACGACGCACAACACGGAGCAGTGCAGGGCGCTAGACGCACTTGCGGATCGACTGGATCGGCCCTCGTACCGGGTCAACGAGGCTGCGAGGGGAAGAGGTGGCGGCATGCGGGGAGGCCGAACAGGAGGACGCGGGCCGGTAAAATGCTACAAATGTGACCAGGAGGGTCATGTGGCTCGCGAGTGTCCCCTTCCGCGACGACCCTGGTGCTCCCAGTGCCGGGTCAACGCCCACGCCACTGAAGATTGCCCAGAACTCATTAAAAAGTGGGAAGAGCGGGCGCGGCAGAGGGCCACGAATCTGATAGGCTCAGAACCGCGAGGGGTCGCAACCCCTGACATGCAGAATGTTGCAATAATAACGAGAGGCGGAAAGAAGACTGGTGAGGATGCCCACGAGAAGGAGCCAGTACGAGTGGTGCGGCCGGCATCCCCAAAGAAGTTGATTCGGCCCGAGGTGCAGAAGAAGTACTTTCAGGAGGCGGTTGAGGCATTCGCCCAGCTGCGAAAGGACGGAGGGCTGGAGGAGCCCCAGCTGCCGGAAACCGGGGATCAGAACGCCGCAGATGCTGTAGTTGCGGACTGGCTCCGGCTGTTTCTCAGGATTGTTGATGACACCGTGCTGCGGCAGCAGCTCAGACAGGTGTTGGACGGAGCGCTGCAGGGGCGCGCAGAACCCAGAAACTTGGTAGACACTACGCCTCAATACGTGCAGCGTGTCAAGCGAAACAAGCAACGAACGGGCAAAGAATTTCGACTTAACACACAGATCGCAGGATTCCAAATCAACGACACGATGTTGGACCTGGGGTCCGACGTCAACATATTGCCACGAAAGACATGGGAGGCTCTTGGAAAGCCCCGACTCGCCTATTCCCCGATCCAACTTAGGATGGCGAACCAGTACTGTATTTTGCCAATCGGCCGACTCGAGGGTGTCGAGGTTGATGTTGCGGGGGTAAAGACATATGCCGACTTTGAAGTTATTGATATCATGGGCGATAAGGACCCCTATCCTGCTTTACTTGGTATTGATTGGGCTTTTGAGAATTATGCGATCATCGATCTCAAGAAGGAGCTGATGATTTTTGAGGATGGGGAGGTACGGGTGACTCATCCTCTCGACCCGTATCAGGGACCGCAATACACAGAACCGGTGGATAGTCGGGAGGACGCTCAGATAATGGACCACCTCTATCAGATGACCGCCGGGAGGCGGGACGATTATATCAATCTGACCGCAACAGGATCTATCAGTTGGCGGAGTGTGCAGAGCTCGGAACTCGGATCCGAGCTTGCATGGGAAGATTGGCAGCAAGGGGGATACGAGACCACCACGCGGCGATGCGCCGCCATCGCGCAGGTCCGGTGGGTGGGGACCGAGATCCGCGGGTACCCCACGTTGTCAAACATGCAAGCGGTAAATACTTTTATCCTCAAGGTGGAAGACCGGGTCCCAGAAGAATGCCGGATACCCCTGTTAGATGTGGCTCTGAAGTCAACATCAGGACGATGGTGGAACAATCACCGAAACACTCTGCTGCGATGGGAGCTGGTGGCGGATGCACTACGGGCACGCTTCAAAGAGGATGAAGGGCCCTGTATTGCACTTAAACACCATGGAGATTCAGACCCGCGACAGCACTTGCGGGCGTGCGAGGAACAGTGGCGCAGCACCAGCTACCCTGAGGAGTTGTGGGTCCACATATTTATACACTCCCTGGGTACAATCCCCCAGGCCTGGTACCTAGCGGAAGAGCGGAAACGGGGAACCCGCTCTTGGCAAGCAGTTGCGGAGAAGTTCGTCCAGAGTTTCTCATTCGAAGGGGAGACGGCACAGGAATCTCAGGCCCTACACGCCGTCAAGGAGATTCTGTTTTGCCGCCATCCCGAGCCCACTGAAGGACCGGTGGCGTCACGTTCAGGGGTGAAGAGCGAGTTGGTTTGCCAACGGGTTGACGGCGAACCAGGGGACGACAGTTTGGAGGACCTGAGGCATCTCCATTTTGATGAAAAGGAGGGCGAGCGGAGTGTCCGCGACGAGCCAACGACAGAAGGAGTCCATTTGCAGCCCCTAAAGACAAAGAAGCTGAACATAGGAACGGAGGAGAAACCGAAACTGGCAACGGTGGGAGATTACTGGGACGCGGAGACGACCAGAGAAATTTTCAGCCTCCTTCGGGAGTATGAAGATCTATTCCCGTCTTCAGTTGCGTACCTGAAGGGGAACAAAGGGGATTTGGGTGAGATGCGCATCACACTGAAACCAGGAGCCAGGCCGGTCAAGCACCGACCCTACCGGTTAAATCCACGCATCAAAGAGAAGGTAAAGATGGAGATCGACAAAATGCTGGCTGCAGGTCTCATTTTTCCTGTAGAAGAAGCTGAGTGGGTAAGTCCCATTGTCATCCAGAACAAGAAGGATAAAGCGGAAATTCGGGTCTGCGTAGATTACCGGAGTTTGAATAATGCTTGTATTCACGATCCGTTTCCCACTCCCTTCAGCGATGAAGTACTAGATCATGTCGCGGGAAACGAAGCTTACTCTTTCACGGATGGATTTTCGGGCTACCATCAGGTGCGCATCGCTGAAGAGGACAAGGCAAAGACGACATTCACAACCGAGTGGGGATCATTCGCATACCATGTCATGCCGTTTGGACTAAAGAACGCGCCAGCCGTGTTTTCCCGGATTGTTATTGCTGCTTTCCGGGAGTATATTCACAAATTCTTGGAAGTCTATATGGATGATTGGACCGTTTACAGCCTGCTGAAGAAACACGCCTCCCTGTTGCGTGTTATGTTCGATCGGTGTCGCCAGCTGCAGATTTCCTTGAATTTGAAGAAATGTATTTTTGCAGTACCATTCGACACACTCTTGGGTCACGTGGTGTGTAAGCAAGGGGTCTGCGTTGATCCCGCCAAGGTCGCGGTTATTGTCCACATGGAGGCCCCCGAGAACGTGAAGCAGTTGCGGGCATTGCTCGGGCACACTGGATACTACAGGCGTTTTATCCGCAACTACGCCAAAATCACTGCCCCTTTGGAGAAACTGTTGCGGAAGTCGGAAACTTTTGAATGGACAGCAGAGTGCAGGAAGGCACTGGACGCGTTAAAAGAGAAATTGGCGACGGCACCCATTCTCGTTCATCCAAACTGGGATAAGCAGTTCCATGTGCACATTGATGCGTCCGGGATTGCACTTGGCGCCGTATTAGCGCAACCCGGGGAAATGACAGTTGACCACCCGGTATACTTCGCCAGCCGACGCCTATCTAATGCGGAGAAGAATTATACCACGACCGAGCGGGAGGCGCTGGCAATGGTGTACTCTCTCCAGAAGGTCCGCCACTACCTTCTGGGCGGTAAGTTTACATTTTTCACGGACCATTCGGCCTTAAAATATCTGGTCAATAAGCCTGTGTTGGAAGGAAGGATCTGCCGATGGCTTCTCCTCTTTCAGGAGTTTACGTTCGATGTAATTGTTAAACCGGGCCGGCTAAATGTCGGGCCTGATCATTTATCCAGATTGGAGTCAGGGGAAAACGATGGTCCGTTAGATGATCAGCTTCCGGATGCTGATCTGTTTCGCGTTGAAGCGGTCCCAGACTACCTGGCTGACATTGCCACGTATCTGACCACAGGACAGTGCCCCGAGGATTACACGCCGCTTCAGAAACGCCACTTGGTTGTCCGGGCGGCCGATTATCAATTGATCGCAGGGCAGCTGTACAAGCTGGGCCTGGATGAGGTGTTGCGCAGGTGTGTTCTTGACCATGAACGGGAAGCGGTGATGTGGGAATGTCACAGCGGAGTTGCGGGCGGACACATGGGGGCTAAACCCACCGCAAGGAAGGTACTTCAAGCTGGTCTATGGTGGCCAACGGTGCATGCAGATTGTAAGGCCTATGTGAAACGTTGCGATATTTGTCAGAGGACGGGACGGCCTTCGCACAGAGATGAGCTTCCGCTACACCCCGTGCATGTGTTGCGGCCATTTGAGAAGTGGGCTGTCGATTTTGTAGGGCCCATTGCCCCAGTTGCTCGCCATTCCAAAGCTCGGTACATCATTACGGCGACTGATTATCTCACGAGATGGGCTGAAGCGGCAGCAGTACGCGACTGCTCCGCTGAGACCGCTGCTCGGTTCGTCTTTGAAAACATCATCAGCCGCTTTGGCTGCCCACGCAGCCTGACCAGTGATCAAGGCACGCATTTCATTAATGCCACGGTCAAATCGCTCCTGGAGACATTTATGATACAACATCATAAGAGCAGTCCATACCACCCGCAGGCTAACGGCACGGTGGAAGCCTTCAATAAGATTCTGGAGAAGGGCTTGACGAAAATCTGCAACGCTCAGCGGGATGATTGGGATGAGCGGATACCAGCGACATTATGGGCTTACCGGACCACGGTAAAACGTTTGACAAACCAGACGCCATTCCAGCTGGTGTACGGTCGGGAAGCTGTGATTCCCGCCGAGTTCACCGTCCCCAGCCTTTTGATCGCAACGTCCCTTCACTTCTCAGAGGATGCGTCACTGCAGGAACGACTCCACGAGCTACAGGAGCTGGACGAAGCTTGGTTTCTTGCGGAATTCCATCAGAAGGTTCAGAAGGCCAGACAGAAAGTGTGGCACGACCGCCACATCAAGACTAAAACTTTCCAAGTTGGCGGCAAAGTTTTCTTGTACGACAGCCGGTTCCAGAAGTTTCCAGGCAAGCTCCAGATGCATTGGCTGGGACCGTACTTTGTTATCGAGATCCGCGACTCAGGAGCTGTTCGATTGGCACAATTGGACGGCTCGGTTCTTCCAGGATGGGTGAATGGCGCATGCCTGAAGCCCTACCAGGAGTAGGTACCTTCTCCCTTTCCATCAATAACTCTCGCAACCGAGAGCACCCGTAGAGTAGCGTAGTTGAATAACTCTCCCGCAACCGGGATGAGCATAGTTAGTCGTTTCCATTTCTTTGCAGTCAGTCAAATAAACCGTCAGTTGCAGCATACATACCGCAACCGACCATGGTCGGAGCGGGCCAGTCTAGCGTGTCGCAACGCCAGTCCAGTGTGGCAGCGCGCCAACCCAGTAGGACGCCGCTCCCAGTCCAGCGTGTCCTGCACGAAGGATCTGTCCTCGTGCCAGCGTCAGTCCAGGTCATAACCGTCAGTCCTTTTGTCAGTCCGTAGGATAGCTCATATTTTTGGTCATAAATTCCCTTAATGGACAGTAATCATACCGTAATCATTCCCCATCAGCCGCAGTTCTCTCCGCCGTCGGGTCCGCCCATCTTCCAATGCCGCCGTCAGCAACTGTCAGATTACACACAGGCCCGCGATTGATCACACGATTATCGCAGGCAAGCATGATAGCAAGAATTAAATGCCGTTATGGAGTCTCATCAACCCCGCGCGTTCCAGCGGATGGCCCAATTTGCATGAAGGCTATCGGCGCCGGGATGACGGACCAATTCAGTTTGGAAATTTCAGCGACTCCCGAGCACTTGCAGCCTCCGAGCACTCAGAACTTAGCAGGGAACTCCAGACGAATCCTCCAGGTCTATCAGAGACGCGCAAAGATGCCGAGAGCTGTTCTCTCCGTCCCGGAACCGGTGCTGGATCACAGAATTCACCGGCTTGAATCATCACTGGTCGGCAAGTACGACAATGCGCCCTGCATGGACGCTAACTTGTCCGACCCGGCTGAGTTTCCCCATCTGCATTGGCAGACGTTCATGGAACACCGCTATACACCAGGGAGCAGCTCTAACAGTCGGATGAAGGACGAATTCCAGGGTCTTCAACAGTCGACGTTGATGAATTTACGCAGTCTCCCCGTCTTCGGCACCACCGGACCAGTTCTGCAATGCACCCGGTTCCTCCTCAGTCGGGTGCAGAACGGGTCCCTATGGTTGAACGAGGAGATTCCAATCCATGCAGCAGATATTAGTCGGCTTACGGGGCTATGTCAATTTGGGGCAGATGTTTCCTCTGCGGGGCAGACGGCCTCCAAACGCGCCCGGAAATCGGCCGAGGCGGACCTGTACACCAAATACGGTACTCGCCGAGGTGGAAAGGGTGCCAAAATAGACCTGATCAATGTACCAGAAATCCGGTTTGCTTGCTATCTGATAGCGAGCAAGACCATGCGCCATTACACCAAGGGCGAGTGCACCTTGGACACAATTTCTATTGCGGAGCACTGCGTCAAAGGGGCCCGATTGAATTGGAGCGCATTCGTGCTGAAGGAACTCTTCGCGGCCTGCGAAGACAATTACAGACGGACCACCAGTTTTATCTACGGCTACTTGCTCCTAGCCTTCGCCATGTGGAAATGGCATGTTCCTCCGATACGGACACCAGCGGAACTCAACGGGGGCCAACCGTTCGCGATGCGATACTCCCCCTGGCAGCTGTCCACGGCCCCCAGCAGCAAGCAGGTGAACGCAGAGGCGTTCCGCGAATGGTACGGGATGATGGTCGTTGTGGTGGCCTCTACGCAGCGGGTACCCCGGAACCTGCTGGATGAATACAGCGAACAAGTGTGGTTTGGCGTCAGCCATAATCACACTTTCATCCGGCCGGCTTGTGTCCCGCACCACACATTTCACATGGCGCCCTTGCGGTTTCAGTTGACCGACAGTATCTTCCACAGAGAGGTTTTAACATGGCCGAGGGTCGTTCGGCACGTTCAGGATGGAGTCATCCGATATAACTTTGATGGGATGCGAGCGGCCCAGCAGCCTGCCGCGACCAGTGCCGGGGAATCTTCCACAGTCGCGGTAGCGATAACCACAGAGGCCGCCGGGAGCGCAGCGACCCTGCCTGAGGCACTGGTCCCCATTGTGGAGCATATGAACGACCAAGTCCGGAGACTCAACGTGGCCACCCAGGTTGTTTCTAGTAGCGCCCCTATATTTCCTTCCTTTAATGAATTTCTTATTAACCGGTCACTTGGTCTCTCCCACACTGCTTCCCTCACTTCCCCAATTCCCACTTCCCTGTTCACTTCTGCCACCCCCATCATCACGACAATGAGTGAACCGGGCCCCGAACCCGATTCCTCTGGGCCACCCCCTCCCAAGCGGGCCCGTATTGCAGATCCCGTGGTGGACCTTACGGAGGATGATCCACCAGTCACGCCGCCCACAGCTACCTTGATCCCGGAGGAACCGCTGATTGACCCAGCGGATTTCCTCAACCTTCGTTTCCCTCCCTCCTCGGTCACTCCATCCACCGCCCCCTCCACCAGCAGACCACACGCCACTTCCTCCAAGCCGTCCACTTCCTCAGCCACTGTGTCCGATTCCTTGATCCGGGACCTCTTCGGCGGTGACCACGGGGCGGAGGTCACCTCCAGTACTGCCGCGGTGGTACCCCTTGTTGACCCCGTGGCCACGTCCCAGGAGCCCATTGCCACCATATTTGTTCAGCACGACAGAGTTGGGGTTGATTCAATCAGCCCTTCCACAGCGCCGACAACGCAACAGGACCGGCCAGAGCCTGATATGGCCACTTCGGTACAACAACAGACGCCGGTCCACCTTCCAGAGACTGCAGGCCGAGCAGCGGCCGTAGGACCATCATTACAGGAACAGACGCCTCAGCAGGATGCCCCGCGCACAACGACTACAGCACAACTGAGTCCAGCACAGTTGTTTTTGCTCATTCAGCGGGCGGCCGGCCAGGCCGAGCAGATTCATGCAGAGCTACAGCGGCGATGCACTGAGCAGGGGAACCAAATCACGGCGCTTACTGAACAACGCAATCAGCTAGTGCAGGAGAAGACCTACCTCCAGGAACAGGCCAACATTGTTCATCAGGCGCTTTCCAGCCTATGGCCGGAGGCACGGGCTCACCATGCCCCACTCCCTGCTCGCATCGAACAGGACATCATAGCCTTACAAGCTCGCCAGCTCGGGGACGTCTTCACCACCATTTGCAGAGAGAACCAGGAATTACAAGCGGCGTTGGCCGCACGGCCTACCCTCCCAGATCCACCCGTTGATTATTCAGGACCGATCACTGCCAAGCAGGCACAGGCAGTCAATCTACAAGAGACTCTCCATTCCACGACAGCAGCGGCTTCGGCCCTTTTACGCAGCTTGCAGGAGTGCTCCCTCACACTGACAGTCAAAACGCAGCCCATTGCTGCTCAACTGCAACAACTCGCCACCCAAATTCGGCCGACCACGGACCAGGCCAGATTGGACCAGCTCTACGCTCAGACGGACGAGTTGGAACTTCAAATGCAGACGACAGAGGCCGCATCAGCCGCAACTAAGCACATCATCCGGGAGATGCGGCCGCCCCTTCGCAGCCATGCCGAGGCTATGCATCAGCTGGACGCCACTGCCGAGTCCCAACTCACCACACTGTTCGGGGATGCACCGACGCCCATTGACGAAGCTACAGCCAACCGCATTGTTCAAGATGTTGACCTGCTTATGCAGGAATGGCAACAAGCAGTAGTAACTTTCACGGAGCTTCGAGATGCAGCACTCCGCCGGGTCCCGGAGTTGGGGCCCTTGTTTGAATCAGCAGGTGGCGGAGTACAACAGGAAAGGGCAGCAGAAGAAAGAGCAGCAGAGCAGGGCACAGAGGCCGGCGAAGGTATGGAGGTAGAGACTGTCATTTGCGATTGACTCGCGGACGAGTCAAAGGATTGTGGTCGGGGCTTGTTGGGGCCCTTGTTTTTGTTTAAGTTTTGAATTTTGAACTTGGACTCTTTTTGAGTTGCGGAGGGAATACACATAGCTAACGCAACCGCACCGCGCGACCAGGAGTTGCGGAGCTACCAAGGCGGTGCGGAAGCACTTGATAACTGAAGATGGAACAGAAAGAAGTACAGATGAAAGAGATACAGCAGCAAACAGGAAGTAGAACATGCAGACATCAGAAGAGAAGTCGGGAAAAGTCAGAGCAAAGACGCAGAGAAGCCGCCAGTCGCGACGAGCGGGTGAATAAAAGGCAATCACCCGGCTGGTTTATGAGGATGGTTGGTTGATTGGTTGATCGGTTGCTATTGCGGATGATTGAATGCAGGAGCAGCCGCGGAGGAATCAGACTTGTTCTCACCGTTGGTCTCTACTCTCTATGTTTTGTATTCTCTGTTCTTGGATCCATCAGTATCTGATTCATGAGTTATCAGAGAAAGAAGCTATGTAATCATGTACTCGGCTGAAGAATAATATAAAGAAGGATTGCTGTCTCTATGTTTTGGGTTATGGGTTATGATGTGTTTACACTGCTTTAAAATTTTTTAAGTTGCGTTGTGCATGCTTGATTGGTGATCTTGCATAGAATATTACGGTATATGGATTCTCTTTCTTTATTGGTTGCGGGTTTTATTCTTCGTACGTGATTTCTTCCCCTTTCCCATGTCGTCGCGGCACGCCTCGGGTGAGACGCTCTGTTCTTCCTGAACAGGGTGAAAATGCCGGCGTGTTACTAGACTACACCGGACCCTTGTTGGCCTCAACCCTTTGAACCTGGGTCTTGCCCGCGAGATCTTATTTTTCGCCAACACAATGCCCTAGGGGAGTTCGTCAAGATTGCAGAAGAAATTAAAATCAATAGGTATGCAGCCTACGCACGTATCTGTGTCTACATGAATCAAGCCGAACCACTCCCAGGCGAGGTAAGTCTTTTGCATGAAGAATTTAAATGGACTCAAATTGTTGACTATGAACACATTCCTTTTAGATGTAGGAAATGTCATCAACATGGGCATATCTTCAAAGAATGTCCCCTAAACAGGAAAGAAACAACGGAAAAGAGCACCAACGAACAGGAAAATGAAGGATTCACGAAGGTAGCAGGTAAAAAAAGAGAGCTACCCCGCAGCAGAACAAAAAAACACCAACTACCAGTAACAGCTTCGCAACCCTTAATCAGCTAAGCGAAAATGAAACAATACCATTCAATGAGGTAGGAAGCACCTCCACAACGCAGGTCCAATCGGAAATGGCTCAATAAAACAAGCTTCCACTGGAGACCTTCTTAAAATCTCCCAATGCCAATACTGAAGTGGACAATGGCTAGATAAAGGGAAAAGAACCAATAATGGAAACGATCCCAAAGGCAATGGAAGAAGACCCAGAAAACATAGATCTGGAAGGACTGGATCTAGCAGGGCTAGAAGAAGCATGCACCAACAAGGCCTATACCTCAATCCCAGAAAAGCAAATCGAAAAAATGGAGGAAATATTAGCCAAGGCACAACAACTCCCCTCTCTGGGTATATAGGGAGGAACGATAATCAACACCCAATACTTCGCAAAAGAGTCCCGAAAAAGAGGAAGGAAAACATATCTGCAACGAACTATAGAAGTAGGGAAAGAAATGGTGGAATCAGGATGTTCCCCAAGCTAACTAGATTCTATGCCCCCACCTCCCAATATATCCCATGAAGCTCATCTCATGGAATATCAGAGGGCTCAACAGCCCCACGAAGCATAGGATCTTAAAAAAAATGATTACGGAGGAACACCCTACAATCTTCTACATGCAAGAAACCAAATGTATCAATTCAACTCTGGAAACCATCTTAAAAAAGATAATTTCGTTCAGTTGATCAGGATGTTGTTTTCCTTTTTGCCTAGGCTTTCCTTTTGTTTTTTCCACAAAAGTACTTTAAAACTAGCTTTTTCCTCTTTCTAGTTTTATTTCACCTCTTCTCAGTAACTTTCCACTTTACTGATGTATCTTTTTAGATTTTTATCTCCAAACTAATATTCAATTTTAATTTATTTTATCCAAGGATTTTTGGAGAATCTGGGAAAGTATTTGGAATCTTATCCATCCTCATGGACTTGAAATCCCAGTCTCCATTTATACTCTAGTATTTGCACAATAATTCAAATTCCACATTTATTAAATTTAAAATAATAAAATATGTCGACAATAATTCTTTTCCTTTAGGTCCACTTAACCTTTAGGATTGTTCACTGTCTAATAAAGCAGTAAAAATAGGGATATTACATATTCCCCCTCTAAAACAAAACACCGTCCTTGGTGTTGCAAAATATTAATTCACTTTGCAAACAATGATGGATATTTTTCCTTCATGTCTTCTTCTCACTCCCAAGTATCTTCTTTAGGTGAAAAATGCTTCCACTTCACTTTCACCCTAGCTACCGTTCTATTCTGGAGCTCAATGTCTTCCCGTGCCAGGATATGAAGTGGCTTTGGAAGAAATTCCCCTTCTGGTTCCACCTGTATCACATTCCAATCAATTACATGAGTAGGATCATGTATATACTTTTTCAATAAGGAAACATGAAAAACATTGTGAACCTTAATGTGACTAGGTAGAGCCAAATTATAAGCCACTGGTCCCACTCTTTCTAGAACTTCAAATGGTCCAGAGTAGCGTGGTGCTAATTTAGCACAACTACCCATGTATAAAGTACTCTTTTTGGGCTTAATCCTCAAGTAAACATGGTCTCCCACTTTGAATTCTTTATGGATTCTCTTTTTGTTTGCATAGCTCTTTTGTCTGCCTTGAGCTGTCTTAATGTTTTGCTGAATTTTCTTCACAGTTATTTCCATCTCTTGCAATGCATCTGGTCCAAGAATTAACTTATCCTCTGGTTGACTCCAACTAAGCGGTGTGTGGCACTTTCTACCATACAATGCTTCAAAAGAACTCATCTTTATTGAGGCTTGATAACTATTATTATATGAAAATTCTGCGAGATGCAGAAAATCTTCCCATCTTGTAGGTTTGTCCATAACATACATTCGTAATATGTCTTCTAAAATCTGGTTTGTTCTTCTAGTTTTTCCATTTGTTTGGGGATGGTAGGCAGTACTAAAGTTCAATTTGGTACCCATTCCTCCAAACAGAGCCTTCCAAAAAGCTGAAGTAAACTTTGCATCTCTATCTGATATAATCATTTTAGGAATACCATGTAACTTTACAATCTCTTTCATAAATACATTAGCTACTTGACTTGTACCAAAAGTAGATTGTGCTAGTAAAAAGTGTGCATGTTTAGTCAATGTGTCTACAACCACGATTATAGAATCATGCTGATATTTATTTCTTGGAAAACCAATTATAAAATCTATGGAAACTGTTTCTCACTTCCATTCTAGAATAGGTAAAGGATTCAACAGTCTTGCTGGATGCTGATGTTCTACATTTACCTGTTGACATTCCAAACATTTAGCTAAATAATCAGCCACATCTTTCTTCATACCTAGCCAAAACATATTCTTTTTCGATGCTGAAATCAATTTTTGATATCCAAGGTGTCCTACATAGGGTCGTTTATGATACTCATCTAAAATTTCATGTTTTAATCAACTCACATTTGGAATGTACAATTTGTTTTTATAATAAATTAGCCCTTTCCGGTTTTGAGTATATCCCAATATCTCAATATTCTGCAATTTTTCTTGAAATTTTTCATAGCTTGAATCTTGACTCGCTACTTCTTGTATTAGTCCTTCAATGTCAAAATTCACACTACTTCCAACACTATTCAATATTTGATGAGCATCCCTACTCAAAGCATCTGCAATCTTATTTTCCTTTCCTTTAATATGTTTGATTTCTATGTCAAACTCACTAAGGAAAGACAACCATCTAGCTTGTCTAGCATTTATATCAGGTTGTGTGAAAAAGTATTTCAAACTTATGTGATCTGTCATCAATACAAACTTCTTTCCTAACAAATAATGTCTCCACATCTTCAAAGCATGTATTACAGAAGCTAACTCTAAGTCATATACATTGTAGTTCTATTCATGTTTCTTTAGTTTTTTTGACTCATAGGCTATGACTGAGTTTTCTTGTAATAACATCCCTCCTAGTCATTTTGCACAAACATCTCTACACACTACAAATTCTTTATTTGGATCAGAATTCTTCAAAATAGGAGTAGTTGTTAGTTTAAGTTTTAACTGTTCAAAACTATGTTGACATTTTTCTGTCCACTCAAACTTCACTCCCTTCTTCTGTAGAGATGTAATAGGATAAGCTAAGGCTGAAAATCCCTCTACAAATCTCCTGTAGTATCCCACGATTCCCATGAATGATCTTATGGCTGGAACATTAGTAGCTACATGCCAATCCATGATAGCTTGTATCTTCTCTAGGTCTACAGCCAATCCTTCTTTTGAAATTAGATGACCCAAATATTGAATTTTATCCTTGTAAAATTCACATTTGCTAAGTTTTGCATATAAATTATGTTCTCTAAGTGTTTGTAAGACAACTTTGAGATGTTCTTTATGTTCTGCTTCATTCTTGGAATACACCAGAATGTCATCAATAAACACCAAAACAAATTTGTCTAGATACTCATGTAACACACTGTTCATTAGACACGTGAATGTAGCAGGTGCATTAGTCAACCCAAAAGGTAGAACTACAAGCTCATAGTACCTATATCCAGTTCTAAATGCAGTCTTGTTTATGTCTTCATCCTTAATTCTCAGTTAATGATAGCCCGTTCTTAAATCAATATTTGAAAAGATAGTAGCTCCTCTCACTTGATCAAATAAGTCATCTATTATGGGTAGAGGATACATATTCTTTATAGTTAGTTTATTCAATTTTATGTAGTCTATACACATTCTGAATGTGCCATTTCTTTTTAACAAACAGCACAGGTGCTCCCCATGGAGAAACACTTGGCTGGATATAACCTCGGTCCAACAACTCTTGTAGTTGCAGTTTTAATTCTAACAACTCAGGAGTACTTATTCTGTAGGGTGCTCTAGAGACAGGTGCAGCTCCGGGTACCAATTCAATTGAAAAATCAATTTATCTTTTAGGAGGTAAATGAGGAATTTCATCTGGAAACACATCTTTAAATTCTCTAATTACTCATAATTTTTTGCAACTTCTTTTTCAGTTTGTTGTTCTAAATCCTCCACTTGCACTTCATACACTTGACATCCTTTCCTTGTTGTTCTTTTTAACTATAGAGCTTAAATATGTCTTATTGATATTGGTTTGGGTTTTCCCTTTACTATCACTGGTTTTCCCTCATCATCTACACAATGGACTATTTTTATCTAAGCAATTAACTATTGATTTATGTTTTTATAACCATTTCATTCCCACTAACACATCATATGAACCTAGAGGTAAAATATTTAAATTCAGTTCTGTTTCATACCCATTTAAATTTACAACAATATTTGGTAATTTATGGGTCACCTTTATTTTTTTTCTAGTGGCTAACTGAACTAACCATGCTTGCTAAAAATTTTCTGATTTTAATTTGAACTTTTCCACCATTTGTTGACTTATATAGCTTAAATTTTCTCATGGATCTATAAAAACAGAAACAGGTTGTTCAGAAATCATAACTTAGATTTCGATCATGGTTTATTGGTCTTTAGCTTGGCGATCCTCTAGTGCAGCACCGATTCTTGGGATGTTTCTAGCAACATCATTTACAGTAGTTGCTTCTCTCAATACTTGAATATTTTGAACTGTTTGATGAGGACAGTCACGTAACGGATGAGGTTATCCACAAGCCCAACACTTTAATGGTTCCTTCATTTTTATAGTTTCTTCTTTCTTGCTGTTTATATCCATATGTTTAGATCCAATTTTTGATTGGGCTGATTGATTTTCTCCAGTTTTGCTAACCTTCTTCCTTTAGTGATTTTTCCCAAAGTTTTTCAAGTATGTTGGTTTTACTCTTTTCCCACTAGAGTCAACTTTCCCTTTTTCTTTGTTTTGTCAATTTTTCAGTTGATCATTTCTGCCTTTGAACTACTGATAACAAAGTCTTGTTTTGTGCACTGCTTCATCCATTGTCTTGGGATTGCAAAATTCTATTCTCTCCTTGTAGATAGTAGGTAGGTAGTTTAAAAATCAATGTACTTTGGCCTTCTCTTCTCTAATATAAGGTACATAGCGAAGCAGGTTAGTGAATTTGGTAACAAACTCATCTATTATGAGCTGTCTCAATCTTAGTTCATGAAAATCTTTGGCTTTGTCATCATAGTATCTTTCATTCAGATATCTATATTTAAATTTAGTTTGGAAGTCTTCTCAAGTCACAGTTTTCTCATCTAATACATGCACCATTTTGGTTTCTTCCCACCACAAGGTAGTCTTACCTTGTAGTTGGTAAATAGCCAATTTAGCTTTCAAGTTACTTCCATATTCATAGACTTGAAAGTATTTTACCATATTTAGAAGCCAAGCTTCAACATCTTCCTCCTTTTCACCATCATAAGTGTGAGGTTTAATTTTTTGGAATTTTCCTTGCAATTCCTTTTTCTTTCTGGATTGTTGTCCAACTGCTTCACCATCCTTAGACCCTTCTGAGTGGGTTTCAGCTTCTTTTCTCTTTCTTCCCGGGTCTTCACTTTCGTGACTAGACCTTGAGATGAATTCCTTAATCAACCTCTCTTGTTCTTCGTTGGCTTGCAGTAATCGTTCATTACTGGTTCTCAGATGAACCAGTTCTTGTTGCATTTCCCGAAACATATCTAGCAACTGAATATTTTGATCTAGTGGATTTCTTTCACCACCCAGATATACAAATATACCTCCTCCATCACTCATAATGATAGCTGTACTTTCTGCACTAAATCATTGTACACGGAAATTTAATTAGTGCAAAAAAAATTCAATTTAAATAAAATTACAACAGCAAAATTTTAGATTTTAATTTCTTGTGTGAGGACACATATATGCCTAGTGTTCCAACATGAGATCTGATACCATCTGTAACAACTCCACTTACCACAATATATATATATATATATATATATATATATATATATATATATATATTAGCATAACTACTTAAGTTGTCATCCCCTAATTTTTTATTAATTCATCACTATTCGATGAATTGTGTCCTTATATTTTTTGTTGTTATTCCTTCATTCATAGTTCATCATTATTCGACGAATTTTGTCGTTATACTTTCTATTGATATTCTTTCATTTATAATTCAGGAATTCAAGTATAGCATTTATGCTATTGATTATACTTGTCTAACTTGACTAATTCATAATTAGTTTTCCTTGGCATTTCTATTTAATGATACTTCGTCATTATCTGATTCTATTATAATTACAATTATAATATATATAGTAAATTTTGTATAACTTATACTCTTTATATTTTCCATTCTAAGTTAATCTTGTAATAGTATTCTCAACCTATTACACTAAGGTCTAACTTAAATATCTTATGGTATTTTATATTACCATCATATGGTCATTTCTCATACATACCTATGTACTCTTTTAATAAAGTCACAGGTATTTCGAATCTCTGCAAAGGATTTCATTCCTTTCTTAATATAATATACCAGTATATTACTAAGGTTATTTCACCCTTTTGCGATATCGATTTATATACCACGTTAATCAATTCTAATTTCGAATACCTATCGGTAGGGAGATATAATATAAGGTTTTGTATTATCCACGTGGTCCATCCACTATTCATACACACCAACATGATTTCATTTTAAAATTTCTTTGTTAATTGATAAGTTTTCAAACTATAAGTTGTGAATACGATTCGTGATTTTTGACTTGACATATATATTATATTAATCCCTCCATTGATTAATATCTCTGTCAATTATTAAATGTAAGGCTAATTGTATACTAGTTTGGTGATTCAGAATTTACTATCCGTAAATAGTACCTGTCCTAGCTTTTATGTGATTTATAGTTTTCGGGATTTTCCCTTATCACAGTACATCCGAGTTAAATGACTTCACTTGGCTCGTTATCTTTTTTGGCATTGGATTCAAGCCACGTGTATGGTATGGATCAAGTCATATCCCCTGTGGGATTTTACGACTACCAAATCCTAACAAGACTTGTCAATTTTCATTTGAAAATTCTCGGCCTTTGGCTCTGCAAACCCTCGTTGCTCCAGGCAGCCGTGGCCTTAGAAACGATTGTTTCAATGTTTACGTAGGTGAAACAATTTCAATGAATTTAAAACTCGGCCATGACCCTTTGGCATAATCATTTCGAGACCCTCTCTCTCAGGTAAGATTTATCAGTTTGAGACCAGAGATAATTTTGTTCTTTCTCTGAAGTTTTCGTTTTAGAATTTCATCTGTTTGTTTTTCTCTGCACTTTAATATGGTCATTTTCGGTTGCAGGTTTGCAGTGAACTCAAATGAATTCTTTCTCCATGTTTTTGTTTGATTTAACTCGTTTTCATCTAAGTCCTTTTTCCAACAACACTGAGGTAAGAATTTTGATAGTAACGAAAGTATTGTAATGCTATAGTCACAAGCTTACAAATGCTATTATGGTAAATTATTACACTAAGCCAAGTTACGTCTATATCGTTTTTGGAAAAAAATTGTCCCAACTTTTTAAATGTGTTATAAGTATTTCCATTCTATTCCGTCAAAATGGAAATAAAATAGTTGAGGGTATTTCCAGCGTAACTTTTAGTCTTATCTCACTGTTTTGAAATATCGTTGATAAGAAATTCGTTTATATATGCCACAATACTGATGTTTTCTCCATAATTTAGTTTTTTTATTGATGATTCAGTTATGGATATTTTCTACTAAACTATACCTCTCTGTAATTTTTTTCAATGTTGAATTTATTCTCGTCTCTCCGAATGAGAATTTTCTGGGTTTGAAATCTTATCTTCATATCTGCTTATTCATTCCCACTTTCGTTTTTGGTCCAAGTAATCTTTGAATTTGTTTTATGTGTTCTCTTTCAATGAGAATTCCCTTTGTAACGTTTCCCAATTTACTATTGAGCACAACGTTGGCACAATTCAATTTACTTATGGCCTCCTGTTATTTTTATGAATGTCTTTCTTCAATTTCAATTAGAAATCAGTTTTATAGTTAAACGTTTGTAATATTTCACCTCGTTTTAAAATAATTCCTTTACGTGAATACTTTCTAAGTTTGTTTTGGTAATATTTTGGTAACATAATTTAGAATATTTCAGTATATATCCTATAAATCTATTCTAATGATTTCTATTTGAAACTTAGTTTAATTTTTTGGATATTCATTCATAAAATAATCAATGTGTTTATTAAACCCTTATATAATTAAATGGTTATATGTATGTGATTTTTTTATAAATTCTACTTTTGAATTTACTTTAGAACCCTTCTTCACACATGCAATTATTGTGTGTTTAATAATATTCCTACCACATCACTGTTGAGGAATTTATACTTTTGGTTAAGGTACTACTTTGTTTTACAGATTCACTTTCTGTATTATAGATTTGGTTAAAATAATAGGGATTTAAATTTGTTTTTATAATTTTATTTATTCCCACAAATCATAAAATTCTCTTTTGTACAAGAGAAATTTCACTTATTCTCAGATTCTCAGAGTTTCTCATTTACACTCTGCCAACAAGAAGAAAGGTACACTTCCTTCTAATTGGTTAGTTTACTTTCCCATTCCTCTTATGTTTTCATCAACTTTATTAACTAATGATTTTCCGCATCTTTATTTGCAGATTTAATACCATTGTCTAATTAAGAACAGTAAAGTAATAATCTTTGTTTTAACTTCTATGTTCCTTGAATTAAATATTTCTGTCTTTAATTAATTTTAAAGACAATTTGTATTCATTTTAACTAAGTTATGTTTTTGTATGTATAGGTACTCCCTCTGATTCCCTGTACATGGCTACAATTTAATTGCTCCTCTGTAAGTTCATGAGTACTCCAGTAACTCATACATTGACAATAGATTATGGTCTCTTCTATACATGTTGGTATATATCACTTTATAAGACTCCAGCCTATATAATTCTGAACTGTATAAAATTTATAATCCTATTGTACTGTTTAATTGGGACTATGAATTTTGTGTATAATTTATGACAAAATTAAATTGTAATATGTGTAAAATACACTATCATGACTTACATTTTTGCAGTATTATAATGTGTACTTATTCTTAGAAATTTAACCGATTTTTACTTTCATATATGTGTTTTCTTCAGTTTAGTCTTTTATGCCATTTCTGAGAAACATGCAATAATTTGTATTTATCTCCAAGTTTTTTTTTATGATAACACATATTAATTGTAATTTACATAGTCATGTCAATATTGCAAACATATATTAATTGGAATTTACATATTCATTTCAATATTACATTACTGATAAATACACTCAGTATACTTCTCTCTAATGTATTTATCTATATTCACTACAAGGAAAAGACCCTCTAGCGGATGTTTTTGAGGAACCCCTTATAAAAATACCCCAGAGATCCGTTTCTAGTGGAGGTTACTAGAGGAGGTTGGCAAGTGGAGGTTTTCGAGGATGATTTTTCATCCGGTGTGCTTATCATCCTAAACTGCACCGGTGCATTCAACAAGAGAAAGCACCAGTGCACACAAAACATTGACACACCGGACACCGTGCGCTCCATACACACCCGCCCAGTGTGTATTATTATTGTAGCGCACTGGTGCTTTACAGAGATTCTGCACCGGTGCATCCTAAAACCCAGTGCCAAAACAAAAACCGCACCGGTGTGCCTATAAAACCCCGCGCATCGGAACATGGTTAAATAAAAAATAAAAAAATTACAGCCAAAAAACCACATTTTTCACTTTTCTCAGTACTCCAGAGCTCTCAAGCACCAGTGCAATTTATATTTGTCTGGGTCACCCTGACATCGGTGCTCCCAATGCACCCATTGCAAACACTGCTGTTGTGCATTGCCCACCAATATCCAGCTTGAATTTTGCAAAACGGTGGGAAAATTCTCTTTTACAAATTCTATAGACAATATGCCTCCTCGACGGCCAAATGTACATGTATTTTTCTTATTTTTCCATAATTAAGCCTTTTAGCGGATTAGAATTTCAAATTACATTAAAATTAACCATTTAAAAGAACAACAAAAAAATTGTCACGCAATGCGCTCGAGCCGTTCGGCTCGCACCGGTTCACAGTGCTGCTTGTAAATTTACAGGCTGCACCACAACCGGTGCTAACGATATCCGCACTGGTTCCGGGGCGGTATCGAAAGGCGCACTGTGATATTTTAAAATTTTAAAAAAGTGTGGTGTGGTTGGTTACTCGGTCACACCGTTGACCATGTGGAATAGCGACAATGCGATGCGTTGAATTAAATATCCACCTCGGGGAGGGTATTTTTGTCAGCGCACCACATTCCACATTTCGACAAGGTCAACGGTGCAGCCTGGTAAAACACCGCACCGTTTACTATGTAATGATGTTAGGAGGTCAGTGCGCTGACCGAACTATACTCCCCGGGAAGTAGATTTTAGTCAGCGCACCCCACTCCCGACACCGGCCATAGTCAACGGTGCACTGAAAATTTCCAGGTGCACCGCCACCAGTGCGCTGAATATTTTTTGGTGCACCGCCGCCAGTGCGCGACAAAAAAAATACGCACCTGTACTGGTGCATGCCTGTTTTTTGTGGCACACCAACTGTTTTTTTTTCCAAAAAAAATCATATTTGTATATTCCTAAATACATGTCTCATTTAATAAAAAAATTGTATTTAATATGTTAATCATTCAGAGATGTGAAAGGAGAGAAGAGAGGGAACAACCGCAACAACAGGCAAACCAGTGGGAGGCACGAGAGAGGGAGAGAGATGCGTACCCTCGCCCTATTATAGCAGCTACCTAGGGGATCCTAAGGCTGGTAGGCCTCCTTAAGTTCTATGAGGAGCCTATTTCCCTAAAGGGCCATGGTGTGTTTTTGAGACATCTTATTTGCAGGTGGAATGCCCACCGACATGCTTTCCAGGTTGGTTCTAGCCAATGATAGGTGCCCACTAAGGAGGACATATATTTCATTACAGGGCTATCAAGGAGAGGGGTGGATTTTCCCTCATTCCCAGAGGTTCCAGTTGGCTATGCAGCAGGGAGTGAGTTGGTGTACTCCCAGAGATACATTAGCACAGATATACTGTCTCCGGAGATCAGTTACGTATTTTTGCATTTGGTAGTGAGGAGGTGAAGTGCCTCTCACTTATGATTTCGACCATTTCACACAACACCAGTGACGAGAAACATATTAGTTGCCCGCTTCTATATTATGTTGATTATTTAGTATAGGAGCCACGACTTGTCACGTGGTTTTCCATTTTTTTGCAGCAGTTCTGTACAGTCTTAGATATTTTTTGTTTATTTTTTGGGAGGGTCAACTTCCCTTTTGCTTCAGATATTTTTTGTTTATTTTTTGAGAGGTTTCCAGAGATGAGGCCTAGTTTGTTCAACAGCCTCGTAGGCCGATGTTGGAGGCACGGATGCACATGTGGGGACAGATGATTCCCAAGAGGGGCGAGACTGAGTTTTCCGCGAGAATATCGCATGATGCACTAGAGTTGCTAGCCAGTGTTAACGAGCATCCCTTCGTTATGGTCCCATGTCCTTATGTTGGTTTGGATTGGCGAGGGTGTGCCAACATCCTCTTCACAGATGATGAGCCGCCGGATGATAAAGGTAATATTACTGTTTTATTTAAATTTATTGTAACATGTTCTTTAACTTGTTTTTATTAAATTGTGTAATGAAATTGTCTAATTATTATTTTGTACTTTTATATATTTTGCAAACATTGGGTCTTTTGATGGCGAGGACATGCCAGCACCACCACATGATCTAGGTGTGGATACTGATGACGATCAGGATATGCCAGATGCCGAGGATCATCAAGAGGCCGGTGCAGAGAGACTTGCTCCTGCTGGTGCGCCGGTACCACCTTTTGCTAGATGCGGCAGGCTTGATAGCAGATTGAGGATGGAGTTTTGCAACCAACTATGTGCATTGATTGTTGAGGCGGGAGTCAGGCCCGCTACTATGAGATACATACAGGCCGATGGTAGGCTAGTACATATGTGGAGAGGCATGTCGCATGACATGTACAACCTGATGCGGCATGTCGTAGGAGCTACAACCTTAGTTACGCGGTTGAGGAGGACCCTTGCACGTTATAGGCATGGTCGAGATGCAACTCGTGATCGAAAGTCTGCGAGTAGCGCCGACGCATCATCTGATGACCACGATCAGGGGAGTAATCATCGTTCACCTCCTGTCGTGCCAGATGAGCAGCCTCCACCAGCATTGAGAAACAGTCATCATGGAGAGTAGGTTGGTCCATCGACCATGTCCAGTCATCACGATGATCATGAGCATACTAGACCATCGTCCATGTCCAGTCATCATGATGAGTAGTCGATAGTTGATCCTGATCAGCATGAGGCACTAGTACCAGATCAGCAGGCACGTGATGATCAGCATGCATCAATTGAGCTTGTTGAGGCTGCACCATTGACTAAGTAGGGGTCGACTAGTACTGCTATTGATGATGTACCACTAGCTGATAGATGACATTTATATTACAATTGTATATTTTTGACATTATTCAGTTATATATATATATGGTCAATGTATTTTATGTTCATGTTCCATTTGTACTTAATTTACATGTTGGTGATCATCATGATGTGCATATTGTTAGTTCATGTTATATATGTTAATTTAATGTGCAACTTGCAGATAGATGTGTATGTGATAGCAGTTATTTCACATGAGATGTATATTTGATGTTTGTGTTGTGATGATGTTATATAATGCTAATTGTGTTTTGTTAGATGATCATGATCACGATGATGTTAGCGAATTTGAGTGTGTTTTTTAGTCAAATATGATGTTTGTACGATGGTTATCATGATCGTGATGTTTATTAATTAATTTAATATTAGATTATCATGATATTGTAAAATTGTAGTATTTGTAATTCTAATTGTATGCAAAATTCTAAAACTGTAATTGTATTTGTATTAATTGTAATTGTTATATGTAAAATATCTGTAAAATTTTAATTGTATTTGTAATATTTAATTTATTGTGAAATGATTGTAATTGTAATTGTATATATGTAAAATTGTAAAATTGACATAATTGTAATTATAATTGTATGTAAAATTATAAAATTGTAATTGTAATGGTATATATGTAAATTTGTAAAATTGTAATTGTAATTGTAAATTTAAATTTGTAAATTGTAATTGTATATATGTAAAATTATAAAATTGTAATTGTAATGGTAATTGTACGTGAAATTGTAAAATTCTAATTCTATGTAAAATATTTGTAAAATTTTAATTGTATTATTGTGAAATGATTGTAATTGTAAAATTGTAATTGTAATTGTATGTAAAATTTTAAGATTGTAATTGTAATTTTAATTGTAATTGTATGTGAAATTGTAAAATTGTAATTGTAATTGTAATTGTAATTGTAATTGTATGTAAAATATTTGTAAAATTTTAATTGTATTAATGTGAAAATTTTCATTGTATTAATGTGAAATGATTTTATTAAAAAATTTAAATTTGTAAATTTGTAAAATTTTAAATAATTGTAAAATAAAAAATCTAGAATAATATGAATTATTGTAACATAATAAAGTTTAGAAAATGATGCAAATAAATTCATGTGCTTTAGAATTATCATTATTTTATTATGAACTTTATACAATACACCATTTTTTGAGATCAACATAATTGCAAATTATCAAGTGAAATATTGATTTTAACATTAACACAATGCAAATTACGAATTAATTCAAAATACGTATTATAATGTTTCGAAAAACCCATCTTAAAAAGTATAAATATTGATGATCAATAACACATGTACCATATCACTCTCGATTCTCATGATCACTCTCATTATATTCCAGCTTGCATGCCATGATAACACTATTGTTCTCAAAAATATGTTTTGATCTAGGGTCATGTCTCAATATGAACCACCAATCCCTATCCAACACATCTGGGTAAAAAAACACATGGTTGCAGTGTTTGGGGAAACATAGGGCTCCTTAGCTTCATCCCACATCTTTCTATAGTTGATACATATCAGCCTACTATCGCGATCTTCATTTACATTATTCTGATCAAATGTGTCCCATCACTTGCACCTAAAAATAACACATTGGAAAGAAAAGAAATCCACTTCAATGATCTCTTGTATCTTTCCGACGTAACCTAACGTCCCTCGTACTAGGTTTTGATCACGATGGCTAGATCGACTAGATTGATCAAACTCGACTTCCACTCCACAGTCTTGTGTGATGTTTCCAGCATCGGCATTTTCTGTACGAAAATGGTGTCCATATACCCACATAGATGGGAACAAATGCACCTATTATAAAAAATTTAAAAAAATCATAGTGTCATGTGTCTTATAAAAACCCAACAGACAATATGAAATATAGATGTCTTATAAGTTTCAAATGTACATATAAATTAAATAGATTATTAACGAGTTGTTGCACCTAATCCCTACATTTAGCGCATCCTCTTCAGCACGCGGGTAACGTTGCACCGTATTTCTCTTTAACTTGGTCAACAACTCAACTGTTGGGGCATATTTTTGGCATATTTTATTTTAAATGATAGGGATAAGGCACACTTCTACCATTCAACCATATGAATTCTTTCATGTCACTATCCCATTTCATCCTCTTTTGTTCGTACAATGCGACCCACGGTTGCGTTTCTTCAAAATTGTAAAGAACGAATGTATTGATTGCTTCAATCTCTGCATTCGCTAATGAAATCAAACCGACATTATATAGTACATAGAGATCAAAATATACATTATATCGAAGTTCAACATTAATATTTACTTTGTTTAAATTTGAAAAATTATAAGTCGCTTACTCTTTATCAAGCACCTTTTTCCACTCGTTTGGAGCAACTCCCCTTCTCTTTTGTCTTCATCCCTTTCATCATCCCAAATCACCGCACCTGGTCTGTTTTCGATCTACTTGATGTACTTACTGGCATAATAGAAAGACTCATATGATATGTACCCCTCTGCCATAGACCCCTCGGGTTTTTCCCTTTGTCGAACAAAACCTTTCAATTTCTTCATGTAACTCTCTACACTACTACATTTGGCGGAAATTCCGACACTTGGTTTCGACGCTTTTGACCAAATGTCGGAAATTTCCCCAAATTTTTTCCATCCCGCTCGAAACCGTCGCTATACCGACGTTTATAGAAACGTGTCGCAATACCGACACTTAGAAAAGTGTCACAATTGCGACGTTTGGAGGAAGACGTCGCAATTGCGACATTATGGCCCAAAGCGTCGCTATTGAGACGACTCCAATCGTCACAAGTGCAACACAATGTCTAGGTGTCGCCATTGTGACGTTTAGGTACCCGTCGCAATAGCGACGCTTTTTCCGCCATTGGTATAACGACACTTATATGCGCGCCACATAAAAATACGAAACTTATATGCGCGTTACATAAAAATTCGAAACTTATATGCGCGCTACATAAAAATGATTTTATTGTTTCGTATCCGTCGCAATAGCTACATTAACGTCTGATATGACGCGCGCATTCGCCCTCCGCTCTTGCAGAACAACATTCGCCCTCAACTCTTGCAGAACAGCATTTGCCCTTAGCATTCGCGCTCAGCTCTTGCAAAACAACATTTTCCCTCAGTATTCGCCCTCAGCTCTTACAGAACAGCATTCGCCCTCAGCTCTTGCAAAATGGTAAGTTCTTACTGCAGGCCCTTCCTCCTATAGTAGGGTTGACTCTATTTGGGTTTTTTTGGTCAATTCCATTGGATTGTGTTAGGGTGTAGGGTTCTCTCTAGATGTCAAGAATCAAGATTCAATACCCTCTATTATCTTCATCACCCAATACAAGATTTAAATTTTTCCCAAAGAAACGCTTATTAATTTGGCGGCCATTATTTCTCCCTGCTTTAAAAACCCTACATTTAAATGAAAACAAGCATTGCATTTCAACTACAAAAATCTATTAGTGTTCAAATGTACATGTGTGCTACATTAACGTCTGATATCACGCGCGCATTCGCCCTCCGCTCTTGCAGAACAGAATTCGCCCTCAGCTCTTGCAGAACAACATTCGCCCTCAGCATTCACCCTAAGCTCTTGCAGAACATCATTCGCCCTCAGCATTCGCCCTCAGCTCTTGCAGAGCACGCTCACCCCGGATTCGCCCTCAGCTCTTTCGGTGGCACGCATTCGCCCCCGCCCTCTGCGCAACAACATTTGCCCTCGCATTCGTCCGGCTCGCCCGCCCTCTTGCGTGCACGCATTCGCCCTCAGCTCTTGCAAAATGGTAAGTTCTTACTGCAGGCCCTTCCTCCTATAGTAGGGTTGACTCTATTTGGGTTTTTTGGGTCAATTCCATTGGATTGTGTTAGGATGTAGGGTTCTCTCTAGATGTCAAGAATCAAGATTCAATACCCTCTATTATCTTCATCACCCAATACAAGATTTAAATTTTTCCCAAAGAAACGCTTATTAATTTGGCAGCCATTATTTCTCCCCGCTTTAAAAACCCTACATTTAAATGAAAACAAGCATTGCATTTCAACTACAAAAATCTATTAGTGTTCAAATTTACATGTGTGCATCACTTGTGTAGGGTATTCCTTTTCCACTTTCACATTATCCAAGAATGTGTGAAGTATAGTTCATATTTTTTGTGATTTAGATTGCCTTGAAAAAGGAAAGGTAAATTATTTCCCATGGAAAAATAAGGTTTTCCCTTTTTATAGGTTGTTTGGACTTACGTGGAAAAAATTATGGTATGCCTTTCATATTATGTAGTTTAAATTTGAATTAACAGATTATTCTACATGAAAATATAATTACCTATGTGATGTCCTTCATCACTAATTAAAATTATAGGCTTTCAATTTCCTAGACTCTAACTCATCCGATGCTAAATTCTAGGTTCTCATTGGTGGATCACTCTTCCATTGATTTCCTTTCCCTCTGGATCTTGTCACACTTTAAAAGTCATCAATGATACATATATTATTTCAGGTATCCCAAAAGGCTTTATAGTAGAACATATTGTGAAGTTTTTTTGACACTTGAGGATTCTTTTTAGAACTGCAACGTGGTCTATGCTATCGAGTTATATATCAAGCAACTTGTCCTTAATAACCACACTATGAGGTAGGTTCAACCAGCTTGAACTTGTTGGGACATAGCATATGAAGTTGTGTGATGAGTCCATATCACAGGTTTATTATGGTGAAAAAAGTGAAGACACGTAATGATAGTTATTATGTTAACATTACTAGAAACATTTTCGAAATTATCCATGCTATCAAGATGTCAAAATTCTAGGCATTAGGTGTCAATACTCGTAGCTAATAGATAATAATAATAATATAAAAAAATCACAACTTTATTTTTGAAATATGATTGTTACACATTGGTAACCTAGTTCATGAGTTACTATCACCCAAAGATTGCAAAAAAAACTTAAAATATAAATTAAACCAACATGAGAATCCAACTAAGGGTTTCTCGACAAAATCATGCCATAACCTAGCTTTTTGAAACCCAAATTTGAATCCATCATAAGTAATACAATGCAAACTCAGATGGATTTTCAATGCATGTTTGCATGCTACACTTATTCTCTGTCTAGATATAATTTTTTAAATGGAACCATTAGTCAAGCCCATAGTCCTTTTTATGTGAAAAATTTCAGCTCTATTTGAGCTCTTTTTTGCTCCACCACCTCCATAAACCAGTGTTACACGGGGTCTCGCCCCCCCACCTAGGGGTCTAGATTCCTCGCCCCCTCGCGCTCCGGGGTCTTGGGGACTTCTAGGGGATGTTTTCCTCACGCCCCCTCATGCCCCCGCACACCCCCTTTCACGCCCCCTCACGCCCCTTCACACCCCCCTTCACGCCCCCTCACGTCCCCTCACCGCCCCTTTTAGTTTATGGTTTCGTGTTAAAAGTTGATGTGCCACTTAGCATATTTGAGAATCCAAGTGATTCTGATTCAGATGGTGACATGGTTGATCCCGATATATTCGTGCAGAAGTTGGATGCAGAGACTAGTGGGGCATTAACTTGAGCATTTATGCTCATTTATCATTATGATGATATCATTTGATATTCATATGTTATGTTTTATGTTTTATGTTTCAGACATAACTTATTTGCATTTTAGTTTTATGTTTCAGACTTGAGTTGTAAACTTCAGTTTAAACTCTATTTTGAATCTTGATATAATATGTCATATGATATCTTAAACTTTATTTTCATTGTACATTGTTAGTAGTTACATTAATGATTATATAGTTACAAACTTACAAACTTACATGCATGATCGTATGATGTATGTTTTAACTTTTAACTTTTAAATTTGTTTCAATTATATGATTCATCATTCATCGATTTGTAATTTTATCATTTATGATTTATCTTTCATGATGCAAGTGTATGATGATTGTATATACATTCCTTGCAAAAATATAGTTACATTTTAAATATTAAATTTTATAATTTTTATGACCCCGACGTCCCCCCACGTTTCCTGAAAATTGGTAGGGATCTTTTGCATAGGCCGCTCCCGCGCTCCCTCGTTCCCTCGCTCCCACCTCCAGGGGACTTGGTGGAACATTGCCATAAACATATGCAAACATATATCATGATCTTGGAATTCCATTACATATGTATGTGCCAATGTTCCATAATCATGACCCATCATCAATTTAAGAAATTTCCATTGAATATCAAATTATGGAGGGGGGGAACTTTTTGCTGCAACATTTGGCTCAAAATCAAGGACCATCTCCGTATGAGGTGAATGAGAACTATAGATATTTGAAGAAGTAGATTAGTGCCTTTTCCTCTGGCCATGGAGTCATATATAGTCATCCATCACAAAAATTTGTCTTTGTTCATTCTCACCTTGAAAGTTTCAAAAATTCATGCCCTAATTGAAACGACACTAAATTTGAAAGATATAATAAAAATGCAAGCTAGAAGTGCCCTATTAATACAAAGGGAAAACCTTCCTACCTACCCTAACTGAGATAAATTTTGATTGAATAGGAAACATGATATTTCCTATGGATTTGATCCAACAACTTGTTAAATGTATGGGACTAAACCATGCATTTGATTTCCAGGGAAACATGTGCATGAAGAGAAAAAGTGCAGAATTAATGGAAAATCCATACATGCCACTTATAAAAACTACACCGAAAGGTCAAAAAATACTTAAGGCCTTAACTTAATTTGAATCCAAAAATGACAAAACAGAATTAGTGAAAACACGAGAGTGGTGTGGGTGAACAACATAAATAAAAAGTGAAGATACCTTTCCCCAAGATGCCTTTGTCACCGTTGTATGAAAACATGTTTTCCCTTCCCTTTATACATGCAAGTGAATGCATTATAGGTATGGTGTTTTCCCAGAATAGGAGAAGCCTACTTAAATATATCATTTGTGGATTGAATGTTTGGGTGCCTTAATGTGCAATGACATGTTTCCAGAACTGAATTCAATGCAAGGCATATTTGAAACTCTAACTCTGTCTTCCGGTGTCTTATTAGAAATTATTTCAGTTTTCATTTTGTGTTTTCAAGTTAGATATCGTTTTCAAGTTTTTACATTTATAATTTTATTGCAATGTGGCAGACTGATCAGAGCAGTGCAGGAACAACCCCGAGACGGGATGATCGCGGAAAGAGGCCAGCGGAAGAACATGTAAAGTGCCAGCATTGCTCTATCTTCAGGTATTTTAGTTATTTACATAATTGAAATAATATTAATTTTGTTCAAATATGCAAACACCTAGCCATGGTACGCATGATGATTCCCTCTTTGAGGAAGAGATTTCTTCATCCCTATCTCCAGTGTTCTTGTTGCAAAAAAAGGCACGAGATGCAAGGTCAGAATTTAATACTTTGATAGACGCGCCTCAAACACCTGAAACAGAAGAGAGGATACAACATCTTATGAGGCAGCTAGAAAGATATCAGGTAATAATAAAAATTCAAAAGTATATTTTTTTTGTTCTGCATGAGATGAATTGTGATAGTTTGATTTTTAATTTTTACATTGACTAAACTAACAAAAAGTTCTTTTGTATGTAGCGTTTTCTGGCATTTTCTGAACCCGGTGTTGGTGGTAGTGGGACACAAGGGCAAGAGATTGCCCAGCAACCCTCTCGTACACCTTCTACTCCTTTAGGTGTTAGCCAAGAAACACACCCTGCCCAAGCAGACACCCAGCCAACCGCTGAACGTGTTGGCAATGATGAGGCCGATATGGCCAACTACATTATTGCGTTTCCTGGAGCTACACGTGTCAGCTCCACAGGGACCATTAATGGCACGTTGTTGGTGAACGATGAGGGTGTCCCTATAAAGCATGTACAACTCCCAGGTAAATTTTAATATTTTAACTATTTCATGTAATTTATCTAAAACATATTTATCATGATTTTTATTTTTAAATTAATGATAATATCTTCTTCTTTTTTTGGTTTTATTCTGTGTAGGAAACAATGAGTTCTACAGGATTCTGGAGAGCCATGCGTTGGTAATTTTTGGCCCAACCATACGTATAGGGTGGAATTCCCAGAATTCCAACCTGAAAAAATAACTTCTAGATTATCTAGAAGCCCTTTTTGGGGTCGGCACATTTGACAGAAAAGCGGTGGCTCAGGTAGCTGGAAAATATTTGAAATATACCAGGGACACCTATAGGACGCAATTTCAATTTAACCCTAGATATGAGCGTCCTCTCGCAGTTTCAGAGAGTGAGTGGAGAGCACTCATCCATGACGGAAAAGAGAAAAGGGTAAAGAAAGAAGGAAAAATGCCAACTGGACCCGCAAGGTAAATTACAACTTTAATTCAATAGCTTTAATTTTCTTTATGTCTAAAAGAAAAGTGTGCTACGTCATATCCGACTTCAATCTTTTGATGCTAGGTTTCCTGACACCTCAAAGGAAACCAAAGCTAAGATTGAGAAAAAGGGCCATCACAAGCTCGATCAGGGTGGCTACTTGAAATTAGTTGCAAGAATTGTAATTAAGTAGCTAAACATCTTATAATTAATTGTATCGCCTTCCAATGTTTTTGTAATCCTATCAGATATGATTAAAAATACACAATCATATGTAATGTAGGGTGATGACTTCGGAACAGAAACTACAGAGGAAGATAAAAATATCGCTTTTCGTTTTGGCTATCAAGCTGTAGTTGAACGTCGCAGAAGCTTGGGGCAGGTCCCAAGATCCAGAATGCCTGATAAGGTAAAACATTAACCTTTCAATATTTTTGTTTTCGTCCATAAATTTAATGTCTAACAATTTTTTTTAAATCAGGGGAGCAGCACTACCGACGAAGCAAATAACCCAGTTTTAGAGCCAGATGTAGATGATCCTCACGTGCAACCTGATCATTGTAGTGGGGACCAGGCCGACAATGCTACTATCAGTGAGGGCCGTGACAGTAATTAATTTCCACTTATAATTTTTTCTAATTATACTTTGATGGTTGTCCTTATAACATTTTTTGTTTAAATGACAGAGAATGTTTCCCTTGAGGATCTTACCACCAGAGAGGAAGACAGGGCAACAGTCCCAACGGCGACAACTGGTGCACCAGGTAAATAATCTCATTGCAATTTTTTTTTTATTAATATTACCGAACTAGTTCAATGATATTTAAAAACTGACAATTAAAATTTAATATTATCTGTTTTTGTAGGCGATGCCCCGTCACTGGATGAGACCAGACATCGTGACAACGCAACTAGGTCAGCGGCGACAACTGGTGCACCAGGTAAATAATCTCGTTGCAATTTTTTTTATTAATATTACCAAACTAGTTCAATGATATTTAAAAACCGACAATTAAAATTTAATATTATCTATTTTTGTAGGCGATGCCCCGTCACTGGATGAGACCAGACATCGTGACAACGCAACTAGGTCAGCGGCGACAACTGGTGCACCAGGTAAATAATCTCATTGCAATTTTGTTTATTAATATTACCGAACTAGTTCAATGATATTTAAAAACTGACAATTAAAATTTAATATTATCTGTTTTTGTAGGCGATGCCTCGTCACTGGATGAGCCCAGACATCGTGAATATGCAACTAGGTCAGCAGTGCGGGTCGAAAGGCACGAAACAGGAGCAGAGCACGATGATATTGATGAAGTAATTAGGAGCTTTAAAAATAGGAAGAAGAAAAAGAAAATTTGACAATGTAAAATATTGTATTATTATAAGACAAACGTTACCATACTTGGAACATTTTTTGCATTATATAAAAAACTCATTTATCATACTATTTTTATGTCAAGCATTAATTGCAATGTTTCCTTGCGTACTTTTTGTTGAATTGTTTTTTTACTAGTTATTGAATATTTTTTTTTATGCTCATGAAAGTAAAAAATGAAATATAGATTGGGTATTGGGAATTGAGAGTGATGTGAGGGGGGGGGAGGGGCCATAAGAGCTTCCACCTTCACGTGGTTGGCCCTGTTTAGTAGAGAATAATTTATTGGAGCGATTTAATCTTGGAGCAAACCTCCCTTGATTCAGCGTAGCAACAAAAAAGTCACTGTTGACTTAGTTGCTACTCTTTCAGATCGTGGGAGGCTTGTTCCAAGTTCATGCGACTCCAATAAATTGTTCTTGAAACGAAGAGGAGCTTATTCAGGTATGTTATGAAATTTTCAACATATGTTCTAACATTATCATAAGAATGCATCTTAGAGTAAAAAATACTACATCAATTACTTGTATTTATTTTATAGATAATGATGGATTTTGATTGACTTGGCAGTGCAGGTACAAATCCTCTTGCATCATGAGCAATACAACTTGTCAACCAGGGTCATGTCCAGGATATTTTTGCTTGTGCGCTTGACCATGTTCGTAATGTCACATTTTGTAAGTTCCTTTACAGTTCATAATTCAATATTAAGCTTGTTCATGATTATTATCTAGGTTTTTTGTATGTGTTTTTTCATCTATTTTATTGTAAGCAACTCTACATGTTTCCTGTTGTTCACTATGATTTCTCCCATTACCACTCCCAGGATGAATCCGACTTTATTGTTACATAGGTTACTTTATTGTTACTATGATTTCTCCATTTACTATTTCATAGGTTACATCATGTAAAGTTTTCAATCTCAGGTTGGTGATGAGCTTTAGTTCTCCAGATTTGGGGCTTTTCTGATATTTTCTCCCTCATGTCATTCCTGCATCACCTCGTTGTTTGAGCATGCCAATTGTCTACCACTTGTACCAATTGGCACATGTCAATCTCTAAGTGGTGCCACATTTCACCTATTTTCAGTGAGAGTTTAGGGTTTCTCTAACATAGCTTCAGAAATCCGATTCAATGCCTGCTTGAATATCGTCACATAATACTCATGGTTTGGATCGATGAGCATGTTCTGAATGGTTGGTTGATTCATAAGAACCACCCACATAGTCATCTTGAGATATTTCAGAAGTTTTCTCGGGTTTCCTTTTTCACCGTTTCTAGTGGGTGGGATGGTGTGGGGTGATCCATCAATACTGGTGCTCTTGTAGTAGGGAATTTGTTTTTGGGGAGATAAAGGAGCATTTGATGTAGATATCCCATTGGATGCATTCATAGATGGGCACGAGAGGTCAAGAATTTAAATTAAAAATATGCAACCTCTAGCATGGCAACCCGAAGGCCGCGAGAGACACTGGTTAAAGATTGTTTTGTGCTGGCCTTAATATAGTCGTGATTTCTTTCTATTATCTTAATGCAAATATATAGTCCGGTCTCATTAAAATGAGGATCGTGGTTGTATTTCTCTTTGGTTGTTTCTCTCTTAATGCTCCAGAAGTTGCCAAAAGTTGCGATAGTTGTTTAGTTTGCCTGTTACAACTTAAAAGTGGTTTTTAGCAATGGGAGTCATGTTTTATAAGGTTCATACTAATATGAAGATCTTGTAATTCTATATTCAGGATAAGAGAATATGGCCTCTGCTTTGGGCAGTATGACAACAATTGCCACATCTACCTCATTGGGTAACAATGGAAAGGGGAAGAAGTTGGGTGCAATGTTTGATAATTATGGCAGACAATTGTCTTCTCTTTCACTTTTTTCACCCATTTCCTTTAATCGCTCAAGCAGAAGAGGGACTCTGAGATTACACGACAGAGAGAAGGTAGTTAATACAAGAGCTATGGAAAAGGAGTTTTACTTCAACAAGGATGGCTCAGTGACAAAAAAATTGCAGGTCAAAAAAAAAATTATGTTTAAAGGAAGGTCACCTGCACATGAAACTTCACTGCGGTGGATCTTTCCTTGTCCACTTATATTCGATTTTAATGTGTTATTTTAATTTTTCATGGAGGGTTGTTTTGGCATATGGTCTAGCATTCAATTGCACACTTACTGAAAGCATTGTCAATTTGTCTTGCAGGCGGTGTGAACAAACTTGCTGATCTTGTTGGAGTCACCCTTTGGGCGAAGGGAAAAATGTTGTCTTGGAGAGCAAGCATGGTTCTCCGAAAATAGTTAATGATGGTGTGACAATAGCTAAGGAGGTAATTTGTAGATGTGTGCTTTGGTTTTCTTTTTAACGTTGTATTATTTCCCCCTCTTAAATGTCTTAGATTTGGTAGGCATAATTTGAAAACTCAAAGGTGAAAGGAAACATATTTGTTACCCAGTGGTCTACTTGGCCTATGGACTAGCCACATTAGAGTAATGCATAAAGATTTTCACAACAATAAAAGGAAAGGGTTATGGCCGAGTCAAATTTTATTGTTATTGACAATGTAATGAAATGTATCTCAATGCTATGGTTTTGGCCTTTTTATTGGTTGAATTAGAGGACCCAGTTGAAAATATTGGGGCCAAGTTGGTAAGGCAAGTTGCGGCAAAGACAAATGATTTAGCTGGGGATGGAACCACAACATCTGTTGTTCTTGCACATGTTGGAATAATGAAAAATTCCAGAACAATGAATGGAGAATAAATCTCCCTTCCTCTAACACAGAGAAAATACAAATTTCTTTGACAGGAGACAGAGTTTCAATACTTTTAAAACAAACTTCTATTCCCTTCAATAACTCAAAAAAAAACTATTACACTACTTTCTCACTGAGAGGGATTACAAAATTATGACTGCTACAAAACGCAGTGCATAAAACCAACTCACTGTCTGTTCAAAACAAACATACTCTGTCTCTAAAACACTCTGCTATGTTTTTCCCTTTCGCACTGTTGTGCATACACACTTAAAAAGTTACACTCAGTCTTTCACTTTTTACACACTGCTATGTAATAAAAAATTTACGTACTGTCTATAAAAAAAACTACCAAGCTTTTTCGACCTTTTTATTTTTATATGCCGTAACATATAAAAAATATTATAATAAACCCTCTTTAAAAAAAAAAAAAATTAAAACTAAATTCTATGGCCCACCTTTCATTTCGCATATGATATATATATAACATATGTTTAAAACATATGTATATATTAAACTATAAAAACATTAAAGAACCCTTTCCGTCGGACTTCAAAAGTCTGAATAGATTGAATTTCAAACCAAATTCGCGTTCCAAAATGGGATGCTGACGTCTGCCTAATTTTAACTCGAATTCTCAATCCAATGTGCCCTATAAAAAATTCGGGTCCAGTTTTCAGGTTTTTAGATTCCCTTCAATTTCATGCGATCCAATATTAATGCTCCACGTGTCCTCCTTTTGAATTTACAAAACTGGGGGGTAAATTTCTGTTTGTTTAATTTCTGGTTGGTGAATTGCGTTAATGCTGGTTGTTGTGTTTAAATACAATCTTGTACAGAAATATGGCTGCGGCCGTCTACAAAAAAAACTTGCAGGAATTTTAAATGCTGAATTAAATTTCTGGATGGCATGCAAGCAACCTCCAAAAAAAAAATGTTGCTGCTGCATCCGTCCTTCTGCTGCAGCAGTTGAAGTTAAAATTCAACAGCACAGGGTTTAATAAGTGAGGGTGTAAAGGTAACTTTTTGTCGATAGTACCGGATTAAGATCATCTATTCATTTTTGTAGGGTCTTATGGTGTTTGGTTTTTTAGTTTTGGGTTGGGATTATTGAGTCTAAGATATTTTTTGAGTGAAAAAATTGCTATCAAGTATTAAAAAATTTTGGTTCTTTTGTCAAAATTTATGAGCTTGTTAGGAATTACAAAACTGACAATGGTTGTATCTTAAATTTGTGGAAAATAATTTGAAATGAAACCTTTTTGTTTAGGTTGTTGCAGCAGGTGCAAACCCCATTCAAATTACTAGGGGCATTGACAAGACAATAAAGGCCCTTGTTTCGAACTCAAAATTTTGTCAAAGGAGGTAAACGCTTGCCTTTTGAGTAGGCTGGTTTTCCTTTTTGCTGATGGTTTGGTGTATCTAATTGAATTAGTTGCCTAAGGTATTTTGGTTGCAAACTCCTTTTCATTTTTCATACAGTATTGGCCTTGTGGAATACATTTGATTGTATGGTCTTGTTAGATCTACAACATTTGTAGTTGTTTAGTCTTATGGCCAAGGTGCACTTTTATTATGGAAATAGTTGATGCAATATTGTCATTTAATCCTTAATGCAGGGTAGCATGTTGAGAAGTTTCATGTGAAACATTTGGTATTCAAAATGACACTTGATCCTATACAGCATCATGCACTTGACTTCAAAATTCATATTCAAAGTGTGCCAGACAATTCTTGCAAAATTTCAAATATTTATGTTGTTTTAAACCATTATCTTTTTCATGTATTGGATGCCGAAAATGTGAAAAAGACTTTGGTATGAAACCAACTGGTGAATAATTTCCAGCACAACAACCACTTCCAAGACATGATTTAGAAGTAGAACAAATGTGCTTATGAAGCATAGAAAGATATCCTTGTTGCATTGTCAATGTTTGGCTAGGGTTATTTTTGGAGAAAATAACTCCTTATTCCTAGAATAGTGATCTTCAATACAAGTAAATGCCAGAGAAGAGAGATCATCGTGTGACGCAACAAAACTGAAATTGGACCCCTAAGGAGAGCCGGTGTGTCTACAATCGCTCTGTCAGCATTTTCCCCTGGTTTACCCCGTTCTTTTCCTCCAGCCTGGGTCTTCATTGACTTCTTCTTTCTTCGGGTTTATTTATCAAATTCGTAGAATTTGATAAATAAATACCATCCACAATGGTTGGACTTTAATTTATATTCCCAACTTTATATTATCTCCAAGCCTTATAACCAATGTTTAACTTTCAAACACTTTGTATTTATACTCCACGTTTCTTTTTAAATAAATAACTTGTAATGAACTTTCGGCTCTATATTTCACCACCCAGCCTTACAACAATCACGCTCCAGACTTATGCTAATTATCTACCAATCGTTTAATTAAACAATTTCATTATACTCCGGCCCCACCTATATATATCAATAACCAATCAAACACTCGTATCGTACCTGGCTATCCTCCGCACACCTTAGTTAACCTCCGGGCAAGTTCAACGTGTGACCACCGTCCGATGGCCCTTCTCCAAATCAACGACTCTTGGCAATTTCGCTCGGCTTCCAACGTCGGGCTTTAACGTGCGATGGCGCGGGTTAAATGGTGGTTTTCCGGGGGTCACTTCGCCACGTGTCGCATTCCCTATGGAATCGCTCGCGAATAGGAAATACCGCCTACTCCGCAAAAGCCGTGCGATATGGGCAACCCGCTTTTGTGATTCCGCTCGTGGTTTTGGTAGAGGGCTTGACCACGGGTGCAAGTCTGGTTCCGCTATCCTTTTGTTTGTTAACTCATGTCCAATCCTCGGGTCAGGTTCCGAAAGCACAACAATTTTGTCTCTTTATTAAGCGGGATTTTTATATTTGAACAGTTTTCATGACCCCGGTTCTCTACACAAACCTCGCCTTCGGGTGGGGTGAGTTCACAGGGTTATCCAACAATTTACGGGAATTCAAAGACAGAAGAATGGAATTATCAGTACCCAATCGCCTCACAGTTAAAGAATTCTTCACAATTAGCAGTTCGAGATAATTCAATGGCAACTAATCTTGGAAATCATTTAACTGGAAACAATTGTTCACACACAGAGGTTTATTGCAGAAATCCCCTCTCTACTCTCCTCTTCCCTCTCTACTTTTATTCATCCGAGGAATTAAAATTTATATACATAACATATGGCTCTTCGGTTCCTCTGAGAGGACCGTTCTAGAAATCAAAAGGTCTAATTATAATAATTCAACTAACTGAAACAGTTCGACTCCTACAACTCTAACTAGTCTAAGTAATACAGTTAGTTAAGGTATTGACACCTAGCTGTTACAACTCAAATTTTTTCGAACCCTCCTAGCCACAACATGTGGACAAAACCTCCTACATTGCTGGCTAGTGCCTAATGCCCCTGCATCATCGTGTGACATAAACCTATTAACAAAAGTGAATTCCTTGAATTTCACCAAATATTTTCTTTGAATTCCTTGCTTTTAAAAGCCAATGATATCCCTTATTGTGTTAATGTTACGGAAATTTCTTGTCCTAGTGCCTCACACTCTACTATGAATGTTTTACCATAAGTAGGTGCAACCGATGTTGGTGTAGAAGACATGGCATCCATTGAAAGAGAGAATGCCAAAGTAGCCTCATCATTCCATATAAATGATATTTTCTTCAAGAGATATGTGAGTGGAATTGAAATGCATGCATAATTCTTAACAAATTATCAATAATATCATGTAAGTCTAAAAAATCTTCTAAGAACCTTGATTTTCTTAGGAATAGGTCATTTTGTAATAGCTTGCATCTTTTGAGGCTCCAAATTCACTCCTTCCTTTAAAACAATATGAACCAAATACTCAAATTCTTATTTCCCAAAAACACATTTGGATATTTTTACATAAAAATGATTGTTCTCAACAATTTATATAACTTTTCCACATGTTTACTAGTGTGGTATTCCCATGATTTATTATAAATATGTGTATTATCAAAGAAAACCAACACAAATTTTATAAGATGGGATCAAACAAAATTGTTCTTAAGTCGAGCCCGCCGAACTTCAAACGACGATAAACCATAATTCAAACCAAATTCGCGTTCCAAAATAGCCTGCTGACGTCGGCCAATTTTGTGACGCGAAAACCAAATGAATTCCGCCCTAATCTTTTTCGGGTCCAAAGTTGGGCTGGCGTACGGAGGGAGAGTTGTGACGCGAATTTCTTATCAAATTCGCCCTAATATTTTTCGGGTTCGGATTTCCACTGCGCGAGCGGCCCAAACAAAGATCCGCTCCAATCAATTTCTGCCACATGTCCTCAATAAAAACTTGCCCTGCTCCCGGCTGCGGGTGCATTCGATGGCGTTTAAGGCGATGGGACATGGATATGGCGATTTCATATCAATCGCATTAACATTTAACGCTGTTCAATTAAGTTTTCACATCAAATACGCATTAATTAATTTTTAACACTGTTCAAGATCGGCCTCCACTCCTCGATTCCGCACGCTCCAATATGATCCGGCCTTCGGCTCTCATTATTAATGATCAGAGATTAATTATGACGGGCGTCTTTTGATTGCATTGCAGTCGGGTCGAGAAAATGGCTTTTAGCTATGGTTTTTCAGACGAGTCGGTTGCTGGATTACACTGCCTGCTAACTGTGACGATAAGGAGAAGTGGCCAGCTGAACTGCTACCTAGACCTTGCAACATATCTGCATTTCTCTCGGTTCTGTCTCTGTCTGTCTTCCTTTGTTAATTGGAATTCTGCTTCTCCGTCTCCTCTTGTGCCCACTGCGCCTGAGACTGCACCCATGCCTCGCGTGCGTCATAGGATGCGTTGCCGCATGGGAGCACTAGAGGTCAACCCCTGCAGGCTCCCTCCAGCCCCTCAACAGAGTCGACTTCTGGCCAGTCCATTGATTATTACGCAGGTCGATATCCAAATACTAGGAGTGGGCGGGGTCGGGTTGTAGGATCTGGCCACCGTATGGATTCCCCTGCTCCTCACTTCCCCACCGCTTGTTCACCTTCTCCCACGATGCGCACTGCGCAATTTTCCTTTAATTTCTCTCTCAACCGCCCGCGAATCACGGCTTTAGTCACTGTGGTCTTTCGCGAGGAGGCCCAAACGGAGGAAGAATGCACCCGTCCGGCGGGTCTGAGCTCGGAAAAAGCTGGCCAGCATTCGGGCCTTCAGGAGGGGAGTCGTGGCATGCATGTGGAGGTAGCACCTAGCGATCCTGGACCTTCCGAAGGATGGTGCCGAATCGTGGAGGAACCACCGGAGGAGTAGTTTGGTTAATTTGTTTTTCTTACTTAGCAGGCCCACTTAATTGGGTTGCTTTTAGATTATTTTACTGTGCTGGACCTTTGTAATATTTTTGAATTCTGTAAATTAAACGTTCAAGACTGGTTTCCCCGTATGAGGGCAGTCTTCTTAATTTTTTGATTTTTTGATGACAAATTTGCCATGAGTATGGCCAGGCAATGTTTTTGACTTCGGTGTAATTTATTCGCAATGTTAATAGATTAACTTTACTTGGAATTCTCACATGATTAGCGTTGTTCTTGATGCGTTCAAGGATTTTGGGTACTTTAATTTGTATTTGGAACAATGGACGTTGGTACTCTATCATTGCTTTCTTTGTTCTACATGTTTGCTATTTCACTTTCTTATAGTGCCTCGGGCATATTTGGATGCTTTCTCAGATTGTCGATAATCTCCATGTGGACTGTTTTACTTCATATAATATATTCAAAACAACGTTTTTTCTCTTGTGAAAAAAAATGATTAATGTTTATCACTCTGCCTTCAAAACTAGCGATGATGGTCTATGTTGATGGTTTATTGATATGGTCTGATGGTCTTTTTATATTTTGGACATATCACACTCCTCACATGATTAGCGTTTTTCTCTGTTCAAGGATTTTGGGTACTTTAATTTGTATTTGGAACAATGGACGTCGGTACGTACTCTATCTGTTGCTTTACTATTCTACATACTGCTATTTCACTTTCTTATAGATGCCTCGGGCATATTTGGATGCTTTCTCGGATTGTCGATAATCTCCATGTGGACCGTTACTGGGTTTTATATCAAGTCGTTGTATGTGACATGGGGTATTTTTCTATCATTGTCTGGGGTGGGACTTCCACTTTTCTGGATGGATATTTGGGTTCCAATCTTCACATGTGAAAATGTAATGACTTCATGGACTATTTTACTTCATATAATATATTCAAAACAACTTTTTATCTCTTGTGAAAAAAAAAATGATTATTGTTTATCACTCTGCCTTCAAAACTAGCGATGCTGGTCTATGTTGCTGGTTTATTGATATGGTCTGATGGTCTTTTTATATTTTGGACATATCACACTCCTCACATGATTAGCGTTTTTCTCTGTTGCGGGATTTTGGGTACTTTAATTTGTATTTGGAACAATGGACGTCGGTACTCTATCTGTTGCTTTACTATTCTACATACTGCTATTTCACTTTCTTATAGATGCCTCGGGCATATTTGGATGCTTTCTCAGATTATCGATAATCTCCATGTGGACCGTTACTGGGTTTTATAACAGGTCCCTGTATGTGACATGGGGTATTTTTCTATAACTATCTGGGGTGGGACTTCCACTTTTCTGGATGGATATTTGGGTTCCAATCTTCAGATGTGAAAATGTAATAACTTCATGGACTGTTTTACTTCATATAATATATTCAAAACAACGTTTTTTCTCTTGTGAAAAAAAAATGATTAATGTTTATCACTCTGCCTTCAAAACTAGCGATGCTGGTCTATGTTGCTGGTTTATTGATATGGTGTGATGGTCTTTTTATATTTTGGACATATCACACTCCTCACATGATTAGCGTTTTTCTCTGTTCAAGGATTTTGGGTACTTTAATTTGTATTTGGAGCAATGGACGTCGGTACTCTATCTGTTGCTTTACTATTCTACATACTGCTATTTCACTTTCTTATAGATGCCTCGGGCATATTTGGATGCTTTCTCAGATTGTCGATAATCTCCATGTGGACCGTTACTGGGTTTTATATCAAGTCCCTGTATGTGACATGGAGTATTTTTCTATCACTGTCTGGGGTGGGACTTCCACTTTTCTGGATGGATATTTGGGTTCCAATCTTCAGATGTGAAAATGTAATGACTTCATGGACTGTTTTACTTCATATATTATATTCAAAACAACATTTTTTCTCTTGTGAAAAAAAAATGATTAATGTTTATCACTCTGCCTTCAAAACTAGCGATGCTGGTCTATGTTGCTGGTTTATTGATATGGTCTGATGGTCTTTTTATATTTTGGACATATCACACTCCTCACATGATTAACATTTTTCTCTGTTCAAGGATTTTGGGTACTTTAATTTGTATTTGGAACAATGGACGTCAGTACTCTATCTGTTGCTTTACTATTCTACATACTGCTATTTCACTTTCTTATAGATGCCTCGGGCATATTTGGATACTTTCTCAGATTGTCGATAATCTCCATGTGGACCGTTACTGGGTTTTATATCATGTCCCTGTATGTGACATGGGGTATTTTTCTATCATTGTCTGGGGTGGGACTTCCACTTTTCTGGATGGATATTTGGGTTCCAATCTTCAGATGTGAAAATGTAATGACTTCATGGACTGTTTTACTTCGTATAATATATTCAAAACAACGTTTCTCGTCTTTTAAAGTTTCATTTTTTTTTTTAAATTGAACCCGCCATCGGTATACCGACACATTGTAGACGTCGGAATTGCGACAAATCAGAAACGTCGGCAGAGCGACAGTATAAAAACGTCGGACCACATTTCGTCGGAATTGCGACAGCTTACAAATGTCGGAAGAGCGACATCCAAAACGTCGGAAGAGCGACGTTAAAAACGTCGGACCACATTTCTTCGGAATTGCGAAATCTTACAAACATCGGAAGAGAGACGTCCAAAACGTCGGACCACACTGCGTCGGAATTGCGACTGTTTACAAACGTCGGAAGAGCGACGTTCAAAACGTCGAACCACATTTCGTCGGAAGTGCGACCGTTTAGGAACGTCGGAATCGCGACGGTTCGTAAGACGTCAGAAGAGTGACGCTTGTTCGGAAGCGACGGAAGAAGTGTCGATAGTGCAACACTTTTTAGGTGCGTCGGAACTGCGACAGCATGACAAACCACGTTTTTTCCGCCCTCGAACTATCGCTCTTGCGACGACTATGTGTCGGAATAGCGATGAATTGGCCGTCGGAATTTCTGCCAAATTTTCTAGTGCTAAGAAGAACATCCAATGACAAGAAAGCACCCCAACTAATTCAACCTCATCTACTAGGTGGATTAGAAGATGAACCTACAAGTCCATGAAACTCTTCGACAGTTCCTTCTCAAACATACAAACAATCTCAACTATCTCTTGATGCCACATGAATCTCCTTTGACGTGATACAATGTACAAATGCAGATAATTTAGATATGGCACGTCCTATGTCTTGAGGGAATTCATGTTTCACACACCCATGCACGAACAAAGGGTAATGACACTGCAAAGTTATAAACACGTGCAATAATATACAAAATTTGTTATGTTTTATGATCCATGCATGGGATAAATTTTATTAATATAAAAAATAATAAAATCATGCTTTTGACATTATACATACTCTTAGAAGATTCAAATGTTCATGCGATTTCAACCCTGACAAATGGTCATCCACGGTGAAGTAGCGTCGTAGTGAAGACCTGTATGAAGATAGCACCCTCACACCCATTATAACTTCCTTTTCCAAAGAAAGATCAAATTTTTTTTAAATCCATGGGACATCACCTTCTTTGAAATACCATGAATTAGAGGGGCCAGCGCGTGCCTCTGATCCTGTACTTTCTAATTGTCTTGGCCAATTTTTCTTTTTAGTTTTTGAAGTAATAAGATATTTCCTAACAGCCAATGTGTCACTTTGTTTCGATGATATGTTCCTCCATAAAGAAGATGAAACATTTTTAAATATATGCATGGGATCTAATAAGTGGGTAATCTTAAGATGCTCCCAATATGGGAGGTTATAAAAGATAGATTTAATTTTCATCCCAATGGGAAATTTCTCAACATAGGTGTCGAAGAATTCTGGATCATCAAACATAGGCTCCCAATTTGAATTAAACATTTCTATGAACTCCTTCTCCTTCTCTCTCTCATATGCTCTAAGCCATTCAACTGGTGTCGTTATTGGAAGCCTTTGGATTCTCTCTCGTTTACCATTGAAAGCAGATGCTGCTCTTCTGTAAGGGTTTTCTTCTGGGAGGAATACACTGGAGCAATAATACACTAGCTTTCATAGGTCCTTGGACCATCTAGCTTTTAGAGAAGGTCCACAACATTTACATCCAAAATACCCTTTTGTTACAAGACCTACGAGATTATTGTATACAATTAATATGCATGACACGTTAAATAATATCATGAAGATCATAAAAATTACAACGAATTAAATAACTAATATGTGAAAGAATATTGTTACATATATAAACAAATCAATAAATTAAACATGTAATTTACCAAAGCAAACTCCTAAGCTTGGATAATCATGTGTCGTGTAAGCACATATGCCATACAACATAAAACTCCTCTCTGCTGTGATGGGTCTTGATACATCGTATACATTTATCCCATCTCATAATTCCTTCAATTCATCTACCAGTGGTTGTAAGTAGACATCCATATTGTTCACTTGTCTTCTACCAGGGACAATGAGAGCCAACATAAGATCTTCGTTCTTCACGGACAACCATGGGGGGCTATTTTTATTGATCACTACTACATGCCAAACAGAATAGTTGGTGTTCTACAGGGAATATGGGTTGACGCCATCCATGGCTATGCTGAGTCGTAGACTTCGTACTTCATCCTTGAATTTTTCGGGCCATGTATCCTCTATATACTTCATGGCTATTGAATCTGTTGGGATTCGCATAACTCCCAACTCACTTCTGTGTGAGGCACGCCATCCCTGCAACATAGCTAATTCTTTGCAACGAAAGAGCCTTTGAATCCTTGGGATTATAGACATGTGCCTCAATATCTTAAAAGGAGGACCAGTACGTGATTTAATCTTCTTTTTTTATTTATCATACCAGTCATTCCCACATTTCAGACATATATCTTTGTCTACATATTCTCCTCTATATAGAATACAATCATTTGGACATGCATGATATGATATGTCCTCAACACCCAACATTTTCAACAATTTATTTGCCTCTTCACAGCTACCGAGCAAGACATTATCACTCGGAAGAACCTTATCTTTGAATAACCTGTAGTTGGTGATCATGGACAAATATATTAATAAATATACATTAATGCCGATATAATTATTAAGGTTCATAAATTTACCATTTGTAATGTTCATTGTACTGTACTGATTATATTTCTCAAATTTATATAAGGGAGGACTTTATGGTAACTTACCTCAAAATTTCCAAGAAACATGCATTCGACAAGCCAAACTTTGCTTTCAATTTATATAGTAACATTGTTGTCCCCAACTAGGTAGACTTTGACTGATCGCCAGGTCCAAAGACAGGGGTGGTGGAAGCAAATTTAAGGTTTTCGAAAAAGGTGTCAGCGATATGAGCATCATCCCCTAGTTGATCATCGTTTTGGAATGCATCTAACAACATTGTCTCAATAGCAGTCATATCCCTAAGTAATCATCCACACCAACCTCTATTTGATTACCTCCATTTCCAGCTTGTGAAGAACTTCTATTACTGTAATCATTTCTACTTGGTGAATCTAAACGTAGTGGGAATTGAATCGGTGGTTGATTCAACCATTCTTGGTATCGTTCCTCTACGATTTTTTCTCTTAATTCAGTCTTCTCTCGATTTGACATTGTCGTGGGGTGCAATGGAAGATGGTAGGTAGGTCGCTCATCATCACTAGAATCCTAATAATTTAAAAATATATATTTGAACATGATTAGTACAAAATATATGATATCAATTAGTAACCACGTTGACAATATTGCATGATTAATTGGTTTGACGTTGAAATAATTACATTAATCAATATACCAAACAATTATAATTATTACTTGTCCCAGGATTGTGAAGTGGTTGTCCATTTTCATCTACTAAATGCGCCTTGCGGTATGATGCTCTGTATAAGAACTTCCAACGTTTTGGAGCTGTTTGAATATTTTGTGCATCTGAACTCGAGTCTGAATCTGCATGAACCTGCAAATTTGTATACATTATAAATTTAATTAATTTATGCATGATTGACATGGATAACAAACATAAATTCAATTAGATAATGAAAATATAAATAAAATCTGAAGTGAATATTATGTCTCGAGATGGATAGGGAGAACTCCGCGATTGACTTTGAGAAATATAATGGAACGAGCTGGATTTTGATGAATTGTCCATTCGATATAATTATGATATTTTCTCCCTGCATTTGAGAAAAATCAACAATAAATTTTGGTGCACACACATAAAAGTAATTTCGGTGCCTTAAAAATGGACTTCTTGTTATCGGTGCTAATGAACAAATCACCGCACCGATGTACTTTCATTATTGTGCACCGGTGCCGCGATATAAACGGATGCACCAGTGCGATGACATTAAGTGACACACCGGCGACCAATAACCGCAAATAAAAAAAGCACAACTCTATTTTCTTTAAGTGAAAAAAAAACGGTAAATTGAAAAATGGGTGGCAAAATATTTTTGAAAATCTAATTTCGTAAAACAATTCTTTAAATACTAAACACTTTTCATTATTTCAGTATTTTTGCAAAACATTTCAGCCAGAGATTTGCAAGAGACATACCTGGAGCAACAGAGCATGAGAGCACTGTGGAGCAACGAAATACGTTCGAACAGAAGTATTCAGACAATCAAAATTCCAAACCTTTGGTGATTCAAACCCTGTAGCATAGAATTTCAAACAATCTCGTGATTAAAGTTTATTTTTTTTTGTAGTTTTTTTTACGCAGTAAGAAAAAAATTTCAATTTCTTTTTCATTTTCAGAAACAAAATAAGTAAATAAAAAAATCAATTTTTACCCTAAACCTTACATATTTTTTGTTTCTTCCCTTTCTTCCCCCTGTTTCTGTGATTTCAGAATTAGAGATTTTCATTTTAGATTTATAAGGTTTGTATTGCTATATATAGGCCTAATACATGCAACCCATGGGACGACTTGCATAATCAGATCCCAATCCATTTCAGCCCTTGCGTGAATTTAAAAAACACAATTTTTTTTTATCGGTGCGCCAAATGTAACCTAGCGCACCGGTGCGCTGGATTATCCCAGCACACCGTGAAAGTCCTTTGTGATAAAAAATTCATTTTTTTTTTTTTTTTAAATGAGTGCGCCATATGTAAAATAGGGCACCGATGTGCTATTTCATTACAGTGCACCGCGCTTGTGCTGTTTCGCAAAAAAAAAAAAAAAAATGTGTTAATCGGTTCACCATGTAACATATAATGCACCGCACTGGGTCTCTTAGTTCACAAAGAGCACCATATGGTGGTCCCTTGTTTGCGTGCAGCGTTTATGCAACAAAAACTAACACTGGACGATTTTTAATATTTTGTCTGTGTAAATCGATGTAGTAGTTAACATGTAACGCGTCGATGCTCCTTATTGACACAGAGCACTGTACGGTATGTTATACTGTTTTGGCGGTGCATTTATAAGACCACTATGCACCGACGTCGGTGCGTACACCATGAGTGGTGCACCGGTTTCTTGAGATATTTGTTTTTACCTGAAAAGTTGACAATTTATTTATAAAATATATTAGTGAATGATATGGTACAGGTTTCATATTGATAAAGAAATGGTTGACAAGAGATCAATTAAGAAAAATACTGATAACACGTCAAGAAAACCAAAAAAGATAAGTTCTTTGTAAATTCTTTACACAAAATATTATTTTTGAACTATACGTTTGTTTAACTAATATGTATTGTTTACTATGTATCATGCAGAGCCACAAAATGATGAAGCTTGATAAAATTATTTCTGATCTAGGACTAGAAGAGTGTAAAAGCTTGATGGAAAAATTGCAAAAGGATGAATCAGGTGAATGAAAAAATACTATCGATCCAATATGAGTTTCTTTTTTAATTTTCATTAATAATATACTTAAAATTATTAGATAACATGTGTCAAACAATATATTAATTCACATCTGTTCATTTTCTACAGGGACCAACAACTCATAAAAGGAATGTTGTTCTAAGAAAAGAAAAGAAAAATAGAACATGCAAATGAAAATGAATTGCTCCTTAGCTCATCTGGAGTGGTGCTGGAGGTTAACGAAAGGGGGGGAAATTTTTACAAAAGTTTGAGAGATCTAGTGGAACGAATGTATAGACATTCTTTTCACGTACAATACAAAAATCAATCCAATGATTCCAAGAACCAAATTTTATCTAAACTACAGGAAGAGTTTACAAAGAATTGGTCAATGAGACATGTCAGCCTTTTAATAGCAAAAACATGCAACAACAAAACAAAAGGAATGAAAAAGTAACATTCCTTTAAATGTTTGTCTAGAATTATTTATAAATATCACTTTTTTTATATTTACTTTTTATATATCAATATAAAAATTAAATAGTTTATTGTCATGTTACATTTTCAGAAGATTATGAAAATCTCAAAAGATGAACGAGCTGATATTATAAATATGCCAATAAGAATGTCCAAAAAAGTGTACAAGGAGATGGTCAAAGAAATGGACAAAATTGCATTGCATGAGGAGCCATCTCAACAACAACGTGATTCAAATGTAATATGTAATCATTGAATTTTTCTATCATTAGGTACAATAAATAAACAATTTAGCATTAATTATTAATTTTCAAGTATTTTCTTGCAAAAAAGAAAAGAAAATGGAACCCATTCAACACATAAAACAGGACGACAAAGAAGAAAAGGGTTGATATCTAAGTTTGTGAGTAATTGTTACTTCCTTATAGCAACTTAAGTAGATTTCATTTTTGTATTTTTTAAGTTGTTTTACAAAAATAATCATTGAATGTCTTCAAACAGGTGCTAACATACAAAGAAGAACCATCAGACGAATTGATTGACATTGGGTTAAATATGGGTTGTGAGTATATGTTAGCATATCATAAATTAATTGTGGAATTTGTAAGCATCTATCGATCTTGTTTTACTTAGCTTTGTCTATAATTAATAGAACAAAAAAGTCTTTTATATTAAATATATGGTTTGTTATGGGGTATAAAACTTGCAAGAAACAAAGTATGGAACTGTGCCAACAGCTGAAATCTTGAAAGATGGCATACCACATGGTTTTGAAAGAATGTGTATAGTTCATAAGTCAATTGTTGCTATGGTACGTAATTTCTTTTCGATTTACATTGATGTATATTATTTAATATTTCAATTTTCATTATTCTCACAAATGTATATACACTCATTACAATTTATTTTTATGTTTGTAGATGGAAGGTGAAGAAGAAAAAAAGAATCAACACCGTGAAAAAAACATTCCTGAAAATAACCCAAGTCATGGAAGTAGCTCTAGCAGTGACAGCAGTTCAAGCGAAGAATGATGATCACTATGTCTGGATATCAAAGCACGACGTTGTATTTTTTGAAATATTTTTCTGTGAATTTAGACATTTTGTTTAATGTAATGGACATAGTGTCCCAATTGAAAGACAAAGGGATACCAATAACTGTCCCATTTTTTATGACAAAGAATGTCTTATATATGTGTGTGTGTGTGTGTGTGTGTGTGTGTGTGTGTGTGTGTGTTTTAATTTATTCTATTGCGTTCTCCATTATCGCTGTGAAATGTAACACCAATGGTTAAATTTATGGATGATTAAATATTATAATGAAGAGATGTGAAATTTGATGATATGATATAACAAATTAATCCAAACATTACCTTCAAATGCACTAATAATAATTTAATTCATATGAATACTATTATAAGATATGTGTCGTCTTAAGATGAATAATTAATTTTAAAAAATCACAATAATTATCGGATATGATATAACAAATTAATCCAAGCATCACATTCAAATGCATTAATAAAAAATTAATTAATATGAATATTGTTATAAGATGTATCGACTTTTGATGAATAATGAATTTTTAAAAATCACAATAATTGCACTGTCACAGGTTAATGTTTCTAAAAAATACAAAATGAACACTGGTGCATGTCAGTTACTATACACCAATGCATTTGTATGATACAACACACCGGTGGGTTTCTACGACGTGTAGGCACCAGAAAAATACCAATACCAATTATAAATCTCGGTGCGTTTGTGCGATACTGTGTACTGGTGTGTTTATGTGAGCCTACGCACTGGGGAATTTGTACGACCTATGGGCACCGCACAAATACCAATACGAATTAGAACAAATGGTGTGTTTTTCTGATACTGCACACTGGTGTGTTTCTATAACTCGACGTATTGGTGCATTTAGACGACCTATGGGCATCGCACAAATCCCAAGACCAATTAGAACGACCTCGTGCATTGTATCACCAACACTGCGCCCCGGTGCGGTTATATACCTTGACGGCCCGGTCCATGCACCTTCGACCACCCTGAGTCACCTTCTAGATGACACGTACCAGTGCGTTGACACCTTAGTAATGCACTGATGAAAAACACAACCGTAATAACCTCTGGCCGCCCAATTTTTTTAGTTGTGTTGAAATTCCGTTAAAAGCTCCGCCAAAATGTCTGTAACCATAAACGAATGTTTTAGCAAATGTGTTGTTGATAATTTTGGCCAATTTTATAACACTAAAAACCTCCTTTATAACCTCTGCTAGAGGGTCTTTTCCTTATATTTATTTTATGTCTTTACAATAATATGATTTACCACCTAACCTCAAATTTAAACCTATTAATGGAGTTTAGACATTCTGAGAGTTGGTATATAATTCTACTTGTCTGTGTAACAGTACAGATCAACTACGGTTTCTATAGTTGTTGTCTGTTAAATACATTAGACTATCTAACTAAATTTTATACATAAATTCACCATTTTATACAATACTTAATCATGTATAAAATTAACCTTTTTACACACTTCCATCTAACAAAATTAAGCCATAATTCAATACAATTAGATAATCTCAAATTTTATGTCATGCTAAAATTTATAACACAGAATTGAATTTAATTGTGCATACCAATTTTGGTAAGACTATTTTCCACCCAACCTTGAGCTTTCTCTCCACAGCTCCCCCCGAGCAAAGACCAATTCCTCCAAGGTGTAGACAACCTCTTGTCTACCCAGGAATGGCTTATTTAAGTTTGCTTTCCTTTCAACATGTTTCCATAACTGCATCCAGTTAATAAGAATGTTGTTTTCCTTTTTGCCTAGGCTTTCCTTTTGTTTTTTCCACAAAGTACTTTAAAACTAGATTTTTCCTCTTTCCAGTTTTATTTCACCTCTTCTCAGTAACTTTCCACTTTACTGAGGTATATTTTTAGATTTTTATCTCCAATCTAATATTCAATTTTAATTTATTTTCTTCAAGGATTTTTGGAGAATCTGGGAAAGTCTTTGGAATCTTATCCATCCTTATGGACTTGAAATCCCGGTCTCCATTTATACTCTAGTCTTTGCACAATAATTCAAATTCCACATTTATTAAATTTAAAAGAATAAAATATGTTGACAATAATTGTTTTCCTTTAGGTCCACTTCACCTTTAGGATCGTTCAACTGTCTAATAAAAGCAATAATAATAGGGATATTACACCTCTTAACTGTTCTACAAATTGGCCTTTTTTTGGAACCGTTAGACTACATTTTTGCCTGACGCCAGTGAGATTCGCGTCAAATTGGGTGCAATTTGTTGCTTACTTTAAATGCATAGTGACCCTTGTGAGTAGAAAATTTGGGCCACGTGGGCCAGATCCCAATGTTGTGCCCAAAATACTGCACCAGTCCCAGTTCTTACCTGCGCCTATGGTGAGGTTATGTATGGGTATCGTAACTTTGGGACGAGGTTAAGCCTGAGCCCTTGGCTCCCTTCTTCTTATAGTTCTGTGGGTGGTAAGGTGACAAGGGACTAACGCTTAGCCCTGACATAGTCCACCATATAACAATAAACGAAACTTTAAATATAACCTGACGACATATGATGTTAAGTAACATCATTGGCGGTGCAGTAGTGTTGCATTGCTTGTTCGAATGTCCCATGTTCGATCCTCCCAAAGGCCAATTTGGCCTTAACCAAATATTTCATGACCTTTGGGAGGCCACATGGGTTCCTACCATTGGCCCACGTGGCTCCTATTCATAGGGCCACATAAACCGTCCACAACCAATTCAAAACCTGTCAATTCGAGCCAATCCGGTGAGGCCACATGGCAGCCTCCCATTGGCACGAGAAACACAATCAACTTTCCTAGTTAACCTGCCCAGTCAACAATCCTACACCCAACCTGCAAATTTTTTAGTTATTTAGGAAAACGATCAGAACACGATTTCGGGAGCATACACTATCGGTTTTGAGAAATTTAAGTTATGTTGCATTTAGTTTTGGCATCAGTTTCGAGCACTTTTGAACACTTTGAATTTTCAGCACTTTATTGATCCATAGGATCATTCCTCCCCACTATAAGCTTTTGGACCTCCAAAAGATCATTTTAAGTCAACAAACAAGTGAGGGTACAATTCCCTTCACCCTTCCAATATCAATCCATTTAGCTTTGCTTGGACTTGTACCTTTGAGTTCCACACGAAGGTACTCCACGTTCCCTCATTTTGAAGTTCTTATTTTCCTATCAGGGATGGTCTCTTGCTGCAATTCTTCAATATATTCAAGAGAGAAATATTCATTGAAGGAATTTTAAAATTCTCTCCTTGATCTTCAATCAGAGGGTCAAATAATCTCAAATTTTCAGCATTAACAAATGCATAGATTTTCATATATGGAAGCAAATCTAACCGGAAGGAATTATTACCAATATTTTCTAAAATCTTGAATGGACCATATTTGATTGGTTTAAGTTTTTTACCTTTTCCTTGGAGTATTTCTTTGCTAATGTGAAGCCAAACTTCATCTCCCACTTTAAAGTTGTGTTCAACACGATGCTTATCATGTCTTGTCTTATACTTGGCTTGACTCTTCTCCAACTTTTTTTGAACCATTTGATGCACTAATTGAACTTGTTCAATGAATCACTTAGCCTTATCTATGTCACTATGTCCATCAATAGCAACATCTTTCCCAAAGATAAAATCTAGAGGAGCTTTTGGTAAGTATCCCAAGCATGTCTCAAATGGAGATGTTTGAGTTGATGAATGCTTGGCTCAATTGTATGCATGTTGAATATAGTGTAAATGTTCATCCCACAATTTAGGATGCTTGCTGCAATAACCACAAAGAAGATGTATTACCGTTTTGTTCACCACTTCTGCTTGGTCATCAGTTTGCAGATGGAATTTTGTGCTATTTCTTAATTTGGTGTCCGTGAGTCCCCATAAACTTGACCAAAATTTCCTGACAAATCAAGAATATCAATCAGAAATAATGGATGTGGGAAACCTAAAATGTACCCATACATTTTGAAAGAACAATAGTGCATTCTGTTCAATTATAACCTGCTTCTTACAAGGCATCAAAATACACATTTTTTTGAATCGATCCACAACTACATAATGATAATCATGACCTTTCCTAGACATAGGTATACCTCCCACAAATCCATAGAAACACTTTCCCAAGGACGAGAAGGAAGAGGAAGTGGAGTGTACAATCCCAACTTTCTATTACTAGGCTTACCGATAGCACATAAAGAACATCCTCTTACATATGGTGAAACACTATCATTCATACGAGGCCAGTAACAATAATTCAGTAATTTTTCCATTGTCTTACCTACACGAAAGTGGCCAACAATAAGAGAAGTATGAACTTCCCTTAATGATGTTGAATCTTTCTCCCTGTGGAATACATAGCTTGCCAATATGATACAACCATTTATCATGCACATGATAATGTAATTCCTCTACTTGGTTACCTTGACACAATGGTGCATATACATCCTTAAAATAATCATCTAAAAAATTTTGATCAATATATCTCTCATGCATGATATAATTATGCTTAAGAACAATGCATGCACTAAAAATTGGCCTAGATAGCATATCAACATTTTTTATATATATACCTTTCTTATACCTTATCACCAAGTGGAATTGTTGTAATAAATCCATCCATCTGAAGTGCCTCGCTTGTTGTAGATTGGTTTGTGATTGCAAGTATTGCAACGATTGATGGTCAGTGTTAATTATAGTTTCCTTACCCATCAAGTAATGTTTCAATTTTTTCACACTTTGCACCAAAGCATACAATTCTTTTTCATATATAGTATAGTTAATCACTACACAATCAAAATTTTCAGAATGATAACATATGGCCTTACTATGTTGCATCAAGACTGCTCCCATGACATAGTCACTTGCATCGATTTGTACCTCAAATGATTGTTTCAAATCTAGAAGTGCAAGCACTGATGTTGCACTAATTCTCCCTTTCAACGCATCGAAGGATTTCTATTGTTTGCCTCCCCACTGAAAAACTTATTTCACACTTATCAAATCATGTAATGGAGTTGCAATGGAATAAAAGTTAGAAATGAACTTTCTCCAATATTGGGTTGCACCCAAGAATCTTCTAACCTCTGTTACATTTTTGGGTTTTTTCTAATTCAATATGACTTCGACCTTTGAGGGATCTATCTTCAACTCACCCCCTCCAACAATATGACCAAAATAAACTAAAGAGGTTTTCCCAAATTCACATTTAGAAATATTTGAAAATAACTTCTCTTTCTTTAAGACATCTAGAACGTGCCTAACATGTTTGACATGCTCTTCACAAGTATTGCTGAAAATCAGTGTGTCATATAAGTAAATTATCACAAAATCATCAACAAAAGGCTTTAAAACATCATTCATAACTCTCATGAATGTATCAGGAGCATTACAAAGCCCAAATGGCATAACCAACCACTCAAAAAAACCTTGCTTTGTCTTGAAAGTTGTCTTCCAAATATGTCCTTCAGCGATCCTAATTTGATGATATTCGATCCTCATGTCTATCTTAGTGAAATAAACAACATATTTCAATTGATCAAGTAAATCATCAATTCGAGGAAGAGGGTAATGGTTCTTTACTATGATTTTTTGCAACGCACCAAAGTCCACACACATGAGCCATGTTCCATACTTCTTACGCACTAAAACAATTGGAGACCTGCATGGAGACGTGCCTGGTCTGATGACCCCTTTATCAAGTAACGCTTGGATTTTTTTTCTTAATTTTTGTATTCTCCATGATTGGCATCCTGTACATGCCAATGTTTGTAAGAGGACAATCTTGTTGCGCTTGGATCTCATGTTGGATTCCTCTTTTAGGAGGTAATCCTATAGGTTCCCGAAACATCTCATCATAGGTGTTAACAACCTCGATCAAATCAAATTTTAATCTTGCATCACATTCTTAGAAGGCTTCATTATGAACATCATTTTTGGTTTTGAACATCAAGAGCAAAAATTTCTTGCTATCATTAACAAGCCTCTTCATTTGTCCAACATTCACAAGAGATAAATTTAATTTCTTGTGATGTGCTCTAACAATATACTCATTCCCATATTTAAACAAATGATACTTGTTCTCATGGGGATGAAAGTTGGATTTCCTATCATATAGACATGGGCTTCCCAAAACAATACCACATATGTCAAGTGGAACTACATCAAGTTCTACCTTTTCAATGAAGTTTGCGGCATTGGGGAATTCCAGTTTTAATTTTCTTGTCACTTTCAAATTTGCATTGTTACATACCCAACCCAAAGGATAAGGTTTAAGATGAGGAATGGTTTCCAAATTCAGTTTCTTGATAATGAATTCTGAAATAAGGTTGTTTTCTGATCCACTATCAAACAAAGTGTCTATTTTGTTATGTTTTGGGATGACTCTAATATGGAAAATCTAGATTCTTTCTTTATTGTTTTGAGTTTCATTGAGGTTACTAGAAGAAATAGTACTTGCAATAGAATCCTTACCTTTCGATCCCATGGTTGAGATCTTTGTTTCATCTTCGAAATTAGATCCTAAATCATGTTGTGTAGTTGCAGCAATATTTTGCTTTCCTTTGTTGTTAAACTTTTTGGGTCTCATCTCAGGCTGAAGTTTCCAACAATGGTCTTCATCATGGCCTTGTTTTGAACAATATTTACATGTGAGATTTTCTCCCTCTTTCTTGATGGAAAAATTATTTTTCCCCTTTCCTTTGTCTCCACCCTTGAATGGCTTCTTGTTATTCTCTTGGGGAACATTCTTCCCTCTTGCTTCTAAATGAGTTGCATGTACACAAACTTCATCTATATTTGTAGGGTTAAACATGAGAATTGTGTTTCTAAAGTAACTATGTAAACCTCCAATGTATTTGAGTAGAGTGTCTCGAGAGAATAAATCTACACCCAAAGTCAAAGCTCTTCTTCCAAACTCTTGGGTATAAATTTGCACACTCTGACCCTTAGCTTGCCTAAAGTTTTTCCAATCCATTATAGCATTTTTCGTGCAGTATGCTAATGGATAAAACTGTCTTATTAATGCAACTACAAAATCATTCCAAGAAGTTATAATCTTACCTCTTTTCTTGAGATATTATTGAGTTTTGGCTTCCCACCAAATGAGTGTTATACTTTCCAACCTTAGGGAAGCAAGTTGAATTTTGGTCTCATAATCCTTAATTCTTTGTATCATGCAATACACTTCAATCTGAAAAACCCAATTATCTAATTTCTTAGCATCTACCTCTCCATTATGCATAGGCAATTCAAATTTTATATCAAGCTTTCACAAAGGAGTTTTACCATGTCCCTTTGGAGATCTTCGAGGAGTTTGTGAAAGGGGTTGATGTAGAAGAAGATGAGGGTGAAAATGGAGGTGTAGGAAAAGGTGGAGGTATAGGTGGTGGTTTGTCACCATTTCCTCCATTCCCTTTTGGAGGTTTGTCTCAATTGCCTTCATTTCCTCTTGGAGGATTTGAGCTCTCTCCTTGCAACCTTGAGTTCCTTTCCTCGTAAAGAAATTTCATCATTTTAGTCATTTCAAATAATGTTTTTCTGAAATACCTCTCATCCTCAGACATAGCGTCAGGGCCCCCTTCATGGGCCATGAATAGTGAAGTTTTCGGTGACACTTGAGGTTAATGTGCTCTCCTTGAACTAGCTTGAGGACTTGTTCCCACGAGATTTCCTTCTCCTCTTTTAAGCTTCAACCTTGTAAGCATCAGAAAACACTTGAAACAAAATTAAACCTTCAAAACAACCAAAAATTTGATACCAAACTAATCTGTATTTGTAAACTTGAAGGTTTTATGAAATGTGCAAGTAAATTTTTATGTCTTTTAGGAAATTAATTAATTTACAAAAACACATAAATTAATGTTTTTAACTCAATTTACATCATAAAAATAGAGACACTAATACCATACACAGTATCACAAGACAACAAAATAATGAAGGAGTTCACCCCTCTTGAACTACATCTCCTGGTCCAACTTCCAATGCAGGGCCTCTTTCATTAAGTGCTCAAATTCGTAATTACATGGATTTAAAGTGCTCATAATGCAAAAATAATGTCTTCAATGTCGCCAGAATAGTCAAAAACCCAAAGTTGGGTTCTTGTTGGGCTCAATTTGGTCAAAAACGAAGAAGTTATGCTCTAGAGTAGTTTTGTTGCTAACTACTCTAAAAATTGCACTCACTTGCTAACTATTCTACGAATCCACCTTTTTTGGAACCGCCAGACTACACTTTCACCTACCACCAGCAAGATTCATGCTGAATTACGTGCAATTTGTCGCTTACTTTAAATGCATAGTGACCCCTGTGAGTGGAAAATTTGGGCCACGTGAGTCAAATCCCGACATTTTACCCAAAATACCGCATCGGTCCCCGTTAATTCCCGTGCTCGAGGGGAGGTTATGTATCAATATCAGAACTTTGGGTCGGGGTTAAGCCCGATCCCTTAGCTCCCTTCTGCCTGCGGTTCCATGGGTGGTAAGGTGATCGGGGACCAGGGCTTAGCCCATTCCAAGTCCCCCATACAGAAAACAACAAAACTTTAAATATAACCCAACGACATATGATGTTAAGTAACACCGTTGGCATTGTGATAGAGCGATGCACTGCTTGCTTGAATGTCCCATGTTCAATCCTTCTAGAGGCCAGTTCACCTTAACAAAATTTTGCACGACCTTTGGGAGGCCATGTGGTTGCCTACCATTCGCCCACGTTGCTCTCATTCATAGGGCCACATAAATCGTCCACAACCAATCAAAATTTTCCAATTCGAACCAATCCAGTAAGGCCACTTGGCAGCTTGCCATTGGGCCAAGAAACACAGTTAGCTTGTCCATTCAGCGTACAGACTGCCCAGTCAGAAGTCCTGCGTCCAACCTGTAAATATTTTAGTTGTTTAGGAAAATGATTAGAACGAAATATCGGGAGCATATGATATCAATTTTGAGCTATTCAAGTTGCGTTGGATTCAGGGAAACAAGATCTACGTTTTCGCATTGGTTTCGAACACTTTTGAACACTTTGAATTTTGAGCACTTTACTTATCCACTAGATCAATTTATATGGGAATAGTTTTAGTAGTCAAATGTTTTGATTGTGAAATAAGTTATGGTTTTTGGGCATGTGGTATTGATAAGCCATGGTATTGACCCATGGTATTATAACAAAACATATTTACAAGTTAAGAATATCCATGGTAAAGTGGGATGAATATTCATGGTAAAGAACCTTGTCATATTGTTATAAAATATTTTGATTGTGAAATAAGTTATGATTTTTTGACATGTGGTATTAATAAGCGATGGTATTGGCCCACGATATTGTAACAAAGTCTATTCACAATTTCATAATATTAATGGAAAATTGGGGGTGAATATCCATGGTTAAGAGTCTTTTCATATTGTTATAAAATATTTCGATTATGAAATAAGTTATTGTTTTTGGCATGTGGTATTGATAAGCCATGATATTGACCCATGGTATTGTAACAAAGCCTATTCATGAGTTAATGACAAATTGAATTTTATTACTTTTATTAATTTAATTTTTTATTATTAATTAGCCAACATTTAATTGTTTACACCCATCCCCATATTTTATTACTTTTAAATTTTTATTTATTACTTTTTAACCTTTTTTTTATTACTTTCAACTTTTTATTAATCTAGCCAACATATAAATGTTTACACTCAACCCCCATATCACTTTTAACTTTTAATTATTTTTTCATTGAGATGACATTTAAAATTGTTTACATAGTTACATTACACCTACATGTCTACCCTATAAAGTACGTTGTAGAGCCCCTCTGGCGCAATAATTTGTATTACTTATATGACTCCAACCAGAAGCTTGAGACTTGCACCTTCAAAAATATCTTTCATTTATAAGTTTTAGAGAAAAATATTTAATTGATGTAGTACATAATTTGTACTCATATGAATGAAACATATGTTAGTATTTGTAAAATTAAGGAGCCAATCATATATACAACAAATATGAATATTTAGAGAGGATGGGTATGTGGAGTGCATGGAAACTTGAATTTTAACGTTTACCTGCAATTTATTTTGACTCAAGATGTTGGGAAACTACACCCACCCTTAGGGAAAAATTTGGCATTTTTATTATTTTTAAGTTCTTTATATTGTTAAAAACAATTTATCAACATCACCCTTACAGAATGTACATGCTTTACGCCTGAGATCATAAGGGCAACTGAACATTACTAATGCAGTAGAAAGGCAGGAGGAAGCAATTCTTATTGGAGACACGCAGAGTAAGGGCACTAACTACATGTAAGCCTCTGTCGCTTTATAAACTTCACCGTATTTGATCTGAAATTGGAGGATAATTTCTCCTTCCTAGAAACTAGTCGTCCTCTTACACTTTGCAAGTAAACAAAGTGGGTCTTAATGTAAACAAGTTTTATGATCTCTTCAAGGAAGATGAGTTTGTTTTCATATGAACTTTAAACAAGTATCGTATTCACATTAAATCAAAATAGAAATAAGGAAGAGAGGAAAAGCATAAATTGACGACGAAATTCACCCCTCTTGGGCTACGCGTTCGAACCTGATAACACAGCTAGACCGCTCCATTTATTTTAGTGGTAAAAGAGTACATGAAATTTGTTGAAAATTTAATGGCTAGTTTCCCCTACAACGAAACATCCTCCTGCAAATAACTCTCACTCTAAAAGTATGAACACCTATAGTTAGTCATAAAAAAATCAACATGAAAAGGACTCTCACATCAATTCCCTCATGTACTCCACCCGAAATTGAGCATAAAATGTGCAACAACTCCACATTGAAGTTCTAAATAACTTATCTCAACACACATAATGAGAAAATATAAAGAAGAGTTGCACCATAGAAGTCACAGCTAATGCAGATAAAACAAGAAGGTTGGAAAACCCCTACAAGGTTCTCTCCATGCTGAAACCTTCAAAAATGCTTCAAACCCCTCATTGTATTTAGCACTAAAAGACTCAATCCTTCAAAAATTCCTTCTAACAATGCTCAAATCAGTAAAGTGAGGCTTCAAATGGATTTATAATGCCAAAAAACTTGTATCTAGGCTCTTCTTGAGCTCAAAAGGGTTGAAAAATGAGCAAGTTATGGCTCTCTAAGCCTAGCTTTACCATTCTTCCCTTAGTTTGGCCGAAACTCCTTAATTGTGTGATATTTTCACCCTTTAAACAATCAGTAGGCGATAATTTCACCTGCAAATAGTGCATTTTTTCGCTTCATTAATTCGCCTAATAACCCTTGTGCACAAAATCAGGGATACGTGGGCGCATATGGTCAGGGGTTGGGGCTAACTCTCCACCCCTACCAGCGTCGACTTCTTCCTCGTCGGGAAAGTGGTCACGTGGTCAATGTGGTCAAGGGTCAAGGTTAACCGCCCTCCCCCGCCGGGCTAGCTACCAAATTTATGGTCGTTGGATACGTGTTGTCCATGTGACTAGGGGCCAGCCTTAACTACCACCCCGTTGAAATCAGCTCCACGTCGGTCCCATGGCACACCATAACATCAGGGGCTGGGGTTAAGTCCCCGCACCTCTCCGATAGCACCTTCCAATTCTGCGCAGGGTCCCGTACTAGTTGGTTGTGACCAGGGCTAGGGCCAAGTGCCCAGCCCTCTCCAAATTTTCTGTATCATTGTGTGATGTGCTCATATGGCTTGTGTTGTGACCACAGGCCATGGCTTACATCCCTTCCCTCTCCATTTAGCCCTCTTCCATGGGAATATGGAATTACATGTGACTAGGGAGTTGGTCCTTGCTGACGCTCTACTGAAGTATTTAGCCATTTTCCTGTGGGTTGTGACACGACCAGGGGCTAGGGCTAATGCCTGACGTCTCCTCCAAAATGCATTGTACATACACCTTAAATATAAGTGGCAAACTATAGGGTTAAGAACCAACCCATAGGAGAGATGATGGAGGTATGGAATGTGTTGTAGTAGTTTTCTCGATCGATCCTCACCGAGGCCTGCAGGTCCATAAATTTTTTTTTGACTAGTGTGGAGGCGCCACGTGGCAGCCTTTCGTTGGGCCATGTGGCAACTTCCTATTGGGTGACAAAAACAACCACGAAAAAATCAAATTGTGTCAACACACACCTGTATGAACTTGACACACGGCGACCCGTGATTGGTCCACTATACACCTAGTTGGCATGTTGACATGATCATGACATCAGTAGTACGGACTACCTAGTCAACCTACCTGCAAAATTTTTGTTGTTGGTCAAAAACTTCAGAACATCATAACTTTGTCATACAAAAATGGATTGAGGTTATTCAAGTGTCGTTGCAATAAGAATGACAAACACTATGACTTGACTATGTTTTCAAAATATTTTGGGAACTTTCATTTTTTATCCTAATTTTGATCTCTCGATCATACCTCCCCACTAGGAACTTTTGGACCCCAAAATTTTATCTTCTCCTAGAAAACAAAATGAGGAAAAAGATCATAAAATTTCCTGATCTCAATCCTTTATGTTATGTTTCAATTGGTGCCTTCAAGCTCCAATCAAGGTACTCCACCTATCCTCTACGTGAATTCCTTACCTTCCTAACAAGATTCCAGCCAGAATTATTATAACCATGCAGGAACAAAAACTTTGATTGATGGAATCTGAACATTCTCTCCAAAACCATCTTTCTTGGCTCAAACAAACTTCATTGTGAAGTCCCTCTTTGTTGAATACAAAATTTATTTTCCATCTTGGAAATTAGAAGCAACTCAATGTTTTCCATGCACTAATTCATACTTCTCTTTACTGTCCTCAAATTGCACGTGTACTCTAAGTTACTTTGGCTACAATGATTCGATGACACATTTGTCTTTTTCCACATAAACATAGTCATTTTATGTATAATCTTTATCGACGATTACATTCACAACAAGCTTCATCTTGAAACACTTGTATTAGTTAGTACATGATGCAACTATAGACATATTGGATGACATACAAATGTTCATCCCAAAAAGTCCTCAAACAATAGGACTCATTAGCAAGCCAACACAACATGACATGTCAAAGAAAACATACTTCTTGCAAATATGTGATCATTCCCATCTTCACTTTACAAAGTACCCAAAACGGAAATGAACAACAATTATTTACAATTTTATAAAGCAAACAAACTATACAAAACAATCTACCCAATCTTTGCCTCTCCTAGGCTTATGGGTTCTCTTTTTGCACCCTCTCTGCTTTGAATGTTACCTTAGGAAATACACCAGTATAATCTTTGCCACTTGTCACTTTCCTTGCAATGGATTGCATGACCTCTTTGTCCTTCTTGGAACAAAATTCTGGATGAAGTTTCCAACACCTTTCATTCCCATGCCCACTCATGTTACAATGGATACAAAAATACTTTCACTTTCCCATTGACAAGGAAGTATTGAAACTTGATGGAGGTTCTTCATGTTTTATTCCAATAATTTGGTCCATTCTCTTAACCATCACTTTTTGTTGCTCACAATTAGCCACACAATGGTCATTTGCATCACAAAATGTGCAAGGATACATGTCCCATAAATAATCAAAATTACTAAAATAAATAAATTCCCATGACACTTATACATGTCCCTTGGGTTGTAACTTTGACGAAGAGGACTGGACGATGACATCCAAATTCCTTTGAAAATTTCATCTCTCTTTAGATACAAATTTCGATTATCACTACCAACTTGGTGTGACATATCATCATTTGATGATTTAATTGCCTCACAAATTTTAGAATGCTCTCCAAAATCTCCATGACCATAACACAATCCTTCATATATTATTTGCTCCTTTACCTTGATATGATTAGAGACCTTGGCCATTGATTCCAAGACCTCCTCCTTCATAACTCATCCGAGCTAACAACTTCATACCAATGCCTTTAGTATGATTTTCAAAGTATGAAAAATATGTGTTATCAACATTAACTAAAGGATTAGAACTATAGATGTTGATTACCTCTTTGGATTTTCCACTCATCTTTTGTGTTTCAGATGCTAATGGAAAAGTTGAAGATGAATCAATCCACCCACTTTTACCAACAATCACATAAGGAGAATCCTTTAGATGTTGACAAAACTCACAAGCATCGTTCTCCACATAGGGTCCATATCATGTGTTTGTACCATGCCCACAAATTGGCTTCATCTTGGAGGAATTATTTGTTGCTTCTGGACTTGAACTCTCACCAACTTGTTCCTCCAGCAAATGTTGCAACTGAAGGTGCATGTTCCTCTTCTCCTCCTCAACAACTTCAAACAATCCACTCAACTCAACATTCTCCATTCAAAGAGACAAGTTAATCTCCTCTAACTCTTGGAGTATTTCCTGATTCAACTTCTTGCCCATATCTGCAGCTTGGTCAAAACTAGCTTTGATACCACTTGACCTAAAATTGGAGGAGATATTCTCCTTCCTATAAACTGAGCATCCTTTCATGCTTTGCAAGTAAACAAAATGTGTTTTAATGTAAACAAGTTTTATGATCTCTTCAAGAAATATGAGTTCGTTTTCATATGAGCTTTAAACATGCAACATATTCACATGTAATTCAAAATAGCAATCATGAAGAGAGGAAAAATATAATTTGATGATGGATTTCATCCTCCTAGGCTATGTCTCTGGGCCTACTAACATAGTTAGACTACTCTATTGATTTAAGTGGTAAAAGAGTACATGAAATTTACTAACAACTAAGTGGATAGTTTCTCCTACAAGGAAACATTCTTCTGCAAAGAACTTTCACTTTAAAACTATGACCACCTACAGTCAGCCATAAAAGAGTCAACATGAAAAGGAATCTCACACGAAGTCCCTGTATTCCACCTGAAACTGAGCATAAAATGTACAAAAACTCCACAATGAAGTACTAAAAAGAGCTTCTCTCAAAAAACATAATGAGAAAAGACAAAGAAGAGTTGCACTATAGAAGTCACAACTGTTGCAGATAAAACAAGAAGGTTGTAAAACTCCTACAAGGTTCTCTCCATGCTCAAAATTCCTTCAAAACTACTTCAAACCCGTGATTGTCTCTAGCACTAAGAGAATTAATCCTGCAAAAACTCCTTCCAGAAGTGCTCCAATCAGTAAACTAAGGTTTCTAATGGATTCAAAATGCCCAAAACACCCTATCTAGGCTCATATTCAGCTCAAAAGGGTTGAAACATGAGTAAGTTATGGCTCTCTAAGCCTAGCTCTACTATTCATCACTCAATTTGGTTGAACCTCCCTAACTGTGTGACACTTTTTCCCTTTAAACAGTCCAAGAGGCAATAATTTATCCCACAAATGATACATTTTGTCACTTCATTAATTCGCCCAATAACCCTTGTGCGCAAAAACAGGGTCATACAGCCAAGGGTTGGGGCCAACTGTCTACCCCTGCCAACGTTGGCTCCTTCCTCGTCGGGCAAGTGGTCACATGGTCAGGGGTCGGGGCTAACCGCCGGCCTCCATTGGGCTAGATCCCAAATTTTTGGTCGTTGATTATGCATCAATCACATGACTGGTGGTGAACCTTAACTACCGCCCCCATCAAAATTGGCTCCACGTTGGTCCCATGGCGCACCATAGCACCGGGGGCTAGGGTTGAATCCCCACCCTACTTTGGTAGCACCTTCCAATTCTGCACAGGGTCTCATGCTCAGTGGTCGTGACCAAGGCTATGGATAAGTGTCCATCCCTCTCCAACTTTTCTCTGTAATTGTGTGTTGTGGTCATATGGCCTATGTTGTGACCACATGCCAGGGCTTACAACCCTGCCCTCTTCATCAAGTCCTCCGCCATGGGCATATAGCATCCCCTATGACCAGGGGCTGGTCCTTGCCGACGCTCCATTGAATTCTTTCGCCATGGTCAAGTGACCTGTTACATGACTGAGGGTCAGGGCTAACACCTAATGCCTCCTCGCAAATATGGTGTACATACACCTTAAATATAGGTGGTGACTTATAGAGTTAAGAACCAACCCATAGGCGAGACGATGGAGGTATGGAATTTGTTGTGGCAAGTCACTTGATTGATCCCCACCGAAGCCTTCGGGCCCATAAACAAATTTTTGACCAATGTGGAGGCTCCACGTGGCAGCCTCTCGTTGGGCCATGTGGCAGCTTCCTATTGGGCTACCAAAACAACCACGAACCAATCAAATTGTGCCAACACACAATTGTATGAACCCGAAACATGGCGAGATGGGATTGGTCCATCATACGCCCAGTTGGCATGTTGACATCATCAGTACAGACTGCCCAATCAATAGCCCAGTTAGCCTACCTGCAAAATTTTTGTTGTTGGTCAAAAACTTAATAACATCATAACTTTGTCATATGATGTCGAATTGAGGCGATTCAAGCGTCGTTGGAATCATAATGACGAACACTATGACTTGACACTAGTTTCAAAATATTCTGGGAACTTTCATTTTTAGCCTAATTTTGATCTCCAGATCAGTGTTCATGAGATATATATATAGATCAAACCAGCCTAGATCCATCTTAACCTCGGATTTATCAAGCACCAAGAGGGATTAAATCTCTCAAGGTGAAAACCTCTTTTTTTAGTGCAAAACTTGAGGAAAGGTTTTCACCTTGAGATATTTTATCCCTCTCAGCGCTTGATAGATTCAGGGTTAAGATGGATCTAGGATGGTTATATAATACTATATAATATATGTATTTGTATCTATGTGTCTCTTTCTTATTCCCTCTCTCTATCTCATGTCCAAAACATACACACTCTCTCTCCATATCTATCTATCCCTCTCTTCGACCCTCTTCCTCTCCCTCTCTCTTTATTCCCCTTACCTCCCTCTCGCTTACTTCTCTATCTCTTCCCTCACGCTCCCCTCTCTCCCTCACTCTCTCTCCATCTCTCCCTCACTCTCTCTCCATCTCTCCCTTGTCACTCCCTATCTATCTCCACCTTTCTCCCTCTATGTGTTTCTTCTTTCACCTCTCTCTCTCTCTCTCTTCTCTATTGACTCCTCTATCTATTCATTTCCCTCCAACCTCCTTCTATCTCTATCCCCCATCACTCTCTCCCTCTTTATTCCCTCCATCTATGTCACTATCCCCTCCCTCTCTCCTTCTATCTGTCCCCTCCATCTATTGTCTCCCTCTCTCTCTCTCTTCCCCTTCTCTCCCTATATCTCTCCTCTCCTCTTCTCTCTCTTCCCTCCTCTCTTTTCTCCCTCACTTTCTCCATCTCTCCCTTGTCACTCCATCTCTCTCTCCACCTATATCTCTTTATGTATTTGCTCTTTCCTCCCACTCTCTCCCCCTCCAACTCCATATCTCTCTCCCTCTCTCCCCTAGTATCTCTCTTCATTTCTCTCCCTCTTATTCTCTCACCTCTCTCCCCCCCCCCCCCTCTCTCTCTCTCTATCTCTGCAACTTTGTCACTATCTACTCCCCTCCCCCACCTCTCTCTCTCTCTCTCTCTCTCTCTCTCTCTCTCTCTCTCTCTCTCTCTCTCCAACTTTGTCACTATATAGTCCCCTCCCCCGCCTCTCTCTCTCTCTTAAATTTAATCTCATAGTATTGCCCTTAAGAAAGTATCTAAATTAAAAAAACTCAATTAGTTGTAAAATATTAAACCTATAGTCACTTTGCTTGCTCTAATTGCTTGGATCCTTAGTTAATATGGATCTATGCTGATTCTTAATAATATTACTTATACTATATAAATTTCACATCTTTATTGAGCGAGAAGCGCTCTACAACGCAATATATAGGGATGTGTAGATGTAATGTGTGTAATGTAAACTTTTGATATGTCAGAGTGTATATAGATGTGTAGATGTAACGTGAGTAATGTAAACTTTTGATATGTCCCAGTGTATAGAGATGCGTAGATGTAATGTGTGTAATGTAAACTTTTGATATGTGGGAGTGTATATAGATGTGTTGATGTCATGTGAGTAATGTAAACTTTTTATATATTTACCACTCTAATACCATGGGCCAAATACCATATTTATAAAAGAGGTATGGTAAATAAATAAAATATAAATAAACCATAGATATGGTAAATAAATAAAACTTCTTTTTATATTTACTCCATAATCCTATTTATATTTAGGAACACTCAAAAAGCAGTTTTATTTAGGTGAATCCTGAGCTAAATACCATGGACCAAATTATTATTAATACCAGCCAAAAAAACATTATTAACCCTAATATTAATATTAATATTATTATTAATTATTCTATTCACATTATTATATTATAATATTAATATTATTAAATTTAATTAATGTAAACTTTTGTAGGAGTGTATAGAAATGTACCACTTTAATACCATGGGCCAAATACCATATTTATAAAAGTGGTGTGGTAAATAAATATAATATAAATAAACCATAGATATGGTAAATAAATAAATAAAACGTATTTTTATATTTACTCCATAATCCTACAAAAAGCGGTTTTATTTAGGTGAATCCTAAGCTAAATACCATGGGCCAAATTATTATTAATACCATGCCAAAAAAGCGTTATTAACCCTAATATTATTATTAATTCTGATATTCACATTATTATATTATAATATTAATATTATTAAATTTAATAAATTTGGATCACTTAGGTTGGTATTTGAGTGCACTATATGCATTGTCTATCTGAGGTAACAATAAACATGTAAATGTAAATGTAAAAATAATGTTTAATATTTAATATTTAAAATTTAATCTAATTAATCTAATGTCGGCCCTAATGAGAAATCACTTCTCTCCCTACATATATAAATTTAACACACTAGGCCAAATACCATATTTTTCTATTTCTCTTGCATTTTATATTGGAGGGAAAAGAGAGAGAGGGAGAGAGAAGAGAGATGGGGGAAGAGAGAGGGAGGTAGGAGAGGAAGGGAAAGAGAGGAGGAGAGAGGGAGGGATATAGAGATGGAGTTGGAGGGTGAGAGAGGGAGGGAAGAAGAAATACATAGAGAGAGAGCAAGAAGTGGAGAGAGAGAGGGAGTTACAAGGGAGAAATAGAGAGAGTATGTGTATGTTTGGGGCTGAGATAAATAGAAAAATAAGGAGAGGTGGAGGGAATGGGGGGAGAAGGAGAGAGGGAGGGATATAGTAAGATAATTGGATGGTGAATAGAGGGAGAGAGAGGGAGATAGAGAGCGAGATAGATGTGGGAGAGAAAGGGATAGAGGGGAAGGAAGAGAGAGAGGATGTGAGAGAGTGGAGAGGGAGGGAAAGAGAGATGGAGTTGGAGGGGGGAGGGAGGGAAGATGATTTCTTGCACTCGATGCATTGATTTCAGTGTGGATGGTGATTTGTAAAGAAAATTTTGATAGATCCAAAGTAATGTAAACTTTTTATATGGTGATTTATAATCCTATTGATTGCTTGCACTAGATGATTTGATATCAGTGTAGATGTTGGTTTCTAATCTTATTTTCTTACTTGCACTAGATGCATTGATTTCAGTGTAAATACAGATAATATCAAACTCTAGATCCAGATTAATGTATTTACATAGGGAGCGAGAAGTGGAGAGAGAGAGGGAGTGACAAGGGAGAAATAGAGAAGTATGTGTATGTTTGCGGGTGAGATAAAGAGAAAAATAAGGAGAGATGGAGGGAATGGGGGGAGAATGAGAGAGAGAGGGATATAGTAACATAGTTGGAGGGTGAAGAGAGGGAGAGAGAGGGAGATGGAGAGAGAGATGTGTGTGGGAGAGAAAGGGATAGAGGGGAAGGAAGAGATAGAGGATGTGAGAGAGTGGAGAGAGGGAGGGAAATATTGATGGAGTTGGAGGGGGGAGAGAGGGAAGATGATTTCTTGCACTCGATGCATTGATTTCAGTGTGGATGGTAATTTATAATCCTATTTTTCTTGCACTATATTTTAGTGTAGATGTTGAGAGAGAGTGTGTGTGTGTGTGTTGGGGGAGGAAAGAGGATTGGAGGGCAAAGAGAGAGAGAGAGAGAGAATTGGATTGCAAAGAGAGAGATAGAGAGAGAGAGGAAAATATAGAGGAAGGTAGGAGAGGAAGTACAAGGGAGAGGACATGATAGAGAGGAAGCGAGTTATTGGGGAAGAGAGAAAATTGGAGGGCAAAGAAAGAGAGAGAGAGGGGGGGAGAGGGAGTTGGAGGGGGAGAGAGGGAGGGAAGAAGGAATACATAGAGAGTGAGAAGTGGAGAGAGAGATGAAGTGAAAAGGGAGATATGGAGAGACTGTGTATATTTTTTGGGGTGAGATAAAGAGATAAAGAAGGAGATATGGAGATAAGGAGAGAGGGAGGGATATAGTAACATAGTTGGAGGGTGAAGAGAGAGGGAGAGATATATGTGGGAACTAAATGGAGAGAGAGGGAGGAAGAGGGAGGATGTGGGAGAGTGGAGAGATGGAGGGAAAGAGAAATGTAGTTCGAGGGGGGAGATAGGGAAGTAGATGGTGATTTATAATCCTATTTGATTGTTTGCACTAGCCAAAACCTCGTTTTCTTTACACCCCCATATGTTCATACAATCAATTTTTCGGACCACCGCTTCAATGTTCCCTCCCTTAAACGTGCAGACAAACTGATTCAATATAAGACTGTAAAACATAGGACAGTCAGTTAAGGAATGGGATCTCGGCTTTCAACTCCCTTGTTGTTGATGACTCCTGGAGGAAGGCTGACTGCTTTATTTGCCTCCGTATCAGCTTCTCTATTATTATCTCTCATAATATGATAGAAGCTTAATCTCTGAAATGCCTTTGTCAGAGTTCTAATACGTCTGATCAGTCTTGACAGTCTTGTATCTGTGGGGAAGGAATTGTCAACCATAATTTTAATAATAGTCTGAGAGTCTCCAAACACGGAGGCCACAGGAATGCCAAGCGTTTTTAACTGTTTGAGACCCTGAAGCAGCGCCAGAGCCTCGGCCTGGATGCTGGTGGTGAAACCCACACCCCAGGCGTAGCTGAGAACCATGGCGCCATCAGCGTTTTTTATCACACCCCCCGCTCCGGATCTACCTGGATTCCCTTTTGCAGCGCCGTCAAAGAAAAGTTGGCAGTGCGCCTTCGATAAGCAGAATGACATGAGATCGGACGCGGAAAGTCTGAGCTGCCAATCCTGCAGGGGTTTAAGCGATCTGTCGGCAACGGTGAATTGAAGATCCAGATGCTCGCGCCAAACAGATTCGTGATCCCTCAATCCCACCCCATCAAGCTGATTACCAATGCAGTCTTTGAGCAGGGCTTTGATTTTAACCCATATAATCTTGTGAGCGCTCCTCTGTTCTCGAAATATCCTCCGGTTTCTCTCCAACCAGATTTGCCAGCAGGTCAACTTGGGGAGGATGTTCCAGGCACGCTTGAGGTGCGGATTCTTGGAAGTTCCTCCGGGGTAAAGGCGCCACCAGAGAGAGAACAGCTCCAGAATATTATTTGGGAGGTCAACGTGCTGAATCCACGGGCCTAAGGCTTCAGCCCATAAGTCCTTGGCAAAGTTACAGTGAAGAATCAAATGAGCAGCAGTCTCATCGCTTTCTTCACACATCGAACACCGAGAAGGACCAGCAAAACCCCTTTTTCGCAACCTGTCCTCAGTTAAGATCCTCTGATGGCATAAAATCCAACAGAAATGATCGATTTTGGGAAGCGTTGGGTTAAACCAGATTCCTTTCCAAGAAGTCGGATCTGGAGGAACATGAGGTATAGATATGATCTGTCTGTAGCCCTTTGAGACAGAGTACTGCCCAGGAGTCGAACCCCATCCTCTGACGTCCCTTTTCTAATCTTATTTTATTACTTGCACTAGATGCATTGATTTCAGTGTAGATGTTTATTTCAATGTAGAGGAGGAGAGATGGAGGGAAAGAGAGTTGGAGTTTGAGTGGGGAGAGAGGGAATATTATTTCTTGCACTCGATGCATTGATTTCAGTGTGGATGGTGATTTATAATCCTATTTTTCTTGCACTATATGCATTGATTTTAGTGTATATGTTGAGAGAGAGAGAGAGAGAGTTGGGGGGGAAAGAGGATTGGAGGGAAACGCAAGAGAAAGAGAGAGAGAGTTGGTGGAGGAAATAGGATTGGAGGGCAAAGAGAGAGAGAGAGAGAGAGAGAGAGAGAGAGAGATAACTGGATTGCAAAGAGAGAGAGAGAGGAAAAGATAGAGGAAGGTAGGAGAAGAAGGACAAGAGAGAGGACATGAGAGAGAGGAAGAGAGATATGGGGGAATGGAGAAAATTGGAGGGCAAAGAGAGAGAGAGAGAGGAAGGACGAGAGAGATGAGGAGAGAGGGAGGGAGGGAGATAGAAGGAGATATGGAAGGATGGAGAGATGGAGTTGGAAGGGGAGAGAGGGAGGAAATAAGGAATACATAGAGAATGAGAAGTGGAGAGAGAGATGAAGTGACAAGGGAGATATGGAGAGAGTGTGTATATGTTTTGGGGTGAGATAAAGAAGGAGATATGAAGAGAAGGGAGGAGAGAAGGAGAGAGAGAGGGATATAGTAACATAGTTGGAGAGTGAAGAGAGAGGGAGATATATATGTGGGAAAGAAATGGAGAGAGAGAGAAAGGAAGAGGGAGGATGTGAGAGAATGGAGAGATGGAGGGAAATAGAGATGTAGTTTGAGGTGGGATATAGGGAAGTAGATGGTGATTTATAATCCTATTTGATTGCTTGCACTAGATGCATTGATATCAGTGTAGATGTTGGTTTCTAATTTTATTTTCTTACTTGCACGAGATCCATTGATTTCAGTGTAGATGTTGATTTCTAATCTTATTTGATTACCTGCATTAGATGCATTGATTTCAGTGTAGATGTTGTTTTGTAATCTTATTTGATTGTTTTCATTAGGTGCATTGATTTCAGTGTAGACGTTGATTTCTGATTTGATGTAATTGGATGTATGCTGATGGTACATTAATTTTAAAGTGATTGGATTAAGATTGTGCATTGATTTCATTGTAAGCACACAAAATTATTAACAATGTACATTAATATTTGTGTTATAGTAAATCAACCTATTAATATTGAAGAGCAAGAGAGACAATGTATGATGTTTAGTACAATAGTTCAAGCTAAATATTTAAATGGTTTATTATTTCATTTGTCCTTTTCATATAATCGATATGAAAAGATGACAAAACTAACAAGGGTGACCATAAGAATAGCAAAAGAAAATAATTTGAGATTGATCACAATGAAGACTATTTGTAATTGACTACATTCTTATTATTTTCATTTTCTATCATTCAACACTATTACATTGTCACTTTGCATTCAAAAAACTTATTTCGTCATTAAAGTTATTAGCAATATTTATATCTCAAAAAACTGAGGTAACTAAGAAAAATTTAAAATTAAAATGACCAGATAAATATCTGACATATTTAGCATATATAAAATTATTATATTTATATTATCTGTATTTGCATATTATTGATAAAATTAATCATATGTTCGATAGATTTTCCTTGGCCGCACACGATTGAAAAGAGGTTTGCACCTCGAGAGATTTGATCCCTCTCAGCGCTTGTTAGATCTAGAGTTAAGATGGATCTAGGCTGGTATATAAGAGTATTCTCATTTTTAATTTTATTAAAACTTTGATTAATTTCTATGGGAATATATTTAGTAGTCGTGAGGATAGAGGCCTTCGATATATCTAAAAAGTAATTATAATTTTTTTCCTTTTAGATTTAATTAAAAAAATGTTATAAATTATATATATATATATATATATATATATATATATATATATATATATATATATATATATATATTATTGTGAAATAAGTTATGGTTTTTGGGCATGTGGTATTGATAAGCCATGGTATTGACCCATAGTATTTAACAAAAATGATTTATAAGTTAAGAATATCCATGGTAAAGTGGGGTGAATATTCATGGTAAAGAATCTTGTGATATTGTTATAAAATATTTTGATTGTGAAATAAGTTATGATTTTTGGGCATGGGGTATTGATAAGCCATGGTATTGTAATAAAGTCTATTCACAAGTTCATAAAATTAACCCCAAAGTCGGGGTGAATATTCATGGTTAAGAGCGATTATGAAATAAGTTATTGTTCTTGGCATGTGGTATTGATAAACCATGATATTGTAACAAACCCTATTTACTAGTTAATAAAAAAATAAATTATAACAAATTAAATTTTATTATTTTTATTACTTTTAAATTTTTATTTTTTATTTTTAACCTTTTGTTTATTACTTTTAACTTTTTATTAATCTAGACAACATTTAAATGTTTACACTCATCCTCATATCACTTTTAACTTTTAATTATTTTTTAATTGAGACGAGATTTAAAATTATTTACATACTTACATTACACCTACACATCTACCCTATACTCCACTACATCACATCTAATTTATCCTCACTAATGCAATTTTAAAATGTGTATTAATTATAACTTTTTTTATTCTTTCAAAATACATATATAACCATTTTAATTCTTTGAACCATCATATATAGTTGGGTTAATATGAAAAGTGAAATACCATTTTTATTACTCATTAAAACATTTATTTTTATTAATATATATATTTTTTTAAATATGATATATATGTATTTTTATATTAAATATTTTAGTTACATAATTTTTTTTATGATACAAAAAATTATTAATAAAATAAGAACTTTTTTACATTGAATTAATTTATCTTTTTATACATGTCATGCTCGGAGGTAACTCCACCAAAAACTGACTTGAATTTCATTAAGGATGCATACGAATATATACATGGAGGTGAGACTCATGGGATTCATCTCCCAGTGTCTCTTTAACTTCCTTATTTTGTATTTACATTATTATACAATTTTTCCCAATCCCTAGGATTAGGCGTCAACATTTCCTCCCTTAATTAAAGGGATGTTGGTGAGTGTAAGCATCGTTCCGAATCTTTCAAACTTTTCTCTTCCAAGCGCTTTGGTGAAGATTTTTGCAATCTGCTCATTTGTGGAACAATGGCGTAGATGGATTGTCTTGGCCTCAACATGATGTTGAATCAAATGGTATTTTGTATTGATGTGTTTCGTTCGATCATGGAACTTTTGATTCTTGGCAAAATTTATTGCAGAAGTGTTATCGATCATGAGTGGAGTTGAATGCATTTGTTTCATATACAAATATTCCAGGATTTTCCTGAGCCATACAATTTTCTTTGTCACTTCATTTGCTGCCACATAGTCTGCCTTAGTTGTGGAATCTGCTGGAACTGATTGTTTGTGTGATCTCCAGGAGACAAATCCTGATCCAAGAATCATAGTATAACCTGAAGTATATACCCCAATTTATATGTCTCCATAAAAGTATGAATCAAAGTATCCAATCAACCCGAAGTCACCTGCTTGTGTATACTTGAGTCCAAAGTCTTGAGTCCCTTTCAAGTATTTTAAAACTCTTTTTGCACTAGACCAATGTCCCTCACAAGGCTTTTGCATAAACCTAGAGAGGATTCCAACAACATATGATATATCTGGTCTAGTAGCAGTCATGTAGATGAGACTTCCTACAAGATGTCTATAATTTGTTGCATCGTAAAATTCTTTCCCTTTAATAGTTGTGAGCTTTGAGTTTTGTTCCATTGGAGTGGTCAAAGGATTGCACTCAGCCATGCCAAACCTGTTCAATAGATCTCCAATGTACTTCTTTTGAGAGAGGAATATGAACTTAGGATGTTGAGTCACTTCAATACCAAGATAGTAGTTAACATAGCCCAATTTGGTTATTTCAAAACCTTTCCTCAATTCCTTCTATATGGATGCAATATAGCTCTCATTGTTCCCTATTGAACAAGAAATACAATTGTTTTGCCAACTTTCTTGACAAACAAAGATGCATCATCAGGATAATAATGTTTGAAATTAAGTTTTAGAAGATGCTTAGTTAACTTCTCATACCATGCTCGCAGTGCTTACTTGAGGACATACAAGGATTTTACAGGCTTGCATACTTTGTGTTCTTGGCCCTTCACAACAAATCCTTGTAGCTCGGACATACCAACATTTTCCTTTAGATATCCATTCAAGATAACACTTTTTACATACATCTGATGGACTTTCGCACCATTCTCAGCTATCAATGCAAAGAGTGTTCGGATGGTAGCCCATTTTGTTGTGGGTGCAAATGTATCCTCATAATCGACCCCTTATTTCTGTGAAAAACCTTTTGCCACAAGCCTGGCTTTGTGCTTGTCAAGTGAGCCATTATTTTTGTACTTGTTATTTTAGACCCACTTGCCTCCAATTGGTTTGGTTCCCAATGGAGGATCAACCAGCTTCCAAGTGTCATTTTTTATCAAGGCATCATATTCCTTTTGCATTGCTTCTTTCCATTCAGTATGAGAAGCGAATTCTTTGAAGGAAGTTGGTTCAAGATCTGTAGACAAATTTAATTCATAATCGTAATAAACATCCATATCAACAAGTGAATCAAAATCATCTACATGACCTCCATTTTTCCTGGTGGAAATTCTTGTTCTTGTCTTTCCAACCTAATCGGGATGAATATTTTCAAGTGTATTTATCAGCCATTTTGGAGGACCTTTATGAGATGGCCCAAGCTTCTCATTTGACTGAGTTGGGGTTGAATCAAGATTCAATCTCCCAATTCTATCAATCACATCACTCAAAGTGTCATCAGTGGTTGGATATTTATGTGGGGGAGAGAGTGCTTCGGAATATGATTCCATAAATTGATTCAGTATAGGAATCCCCCCTTCAAGATGTGGAATCTAATTATCAAATTCTTGAAATGACTTTGCATGTGCGAATCTATCCAAGCGATCAAGTTGTTGTTCAACAACATTGTCAGTTTTGGAAGATTCAAAAATATCACATCTCTAGATACTACAAACTCCTTATTAAATGCATCATAGAGATGATATGCTTTGGAGATATTGGAATACCCCAAGAAGATAAATTTTAGACTCCTTTCACCAAGTTTATTTCTTTGTTCCTTAGGTATCAAAGCATAACAGGTGGAACGAAAGACCCTAAGATGCTTTACCGAAGGAATGTGGCCATGCCACATTTCATAAGGAGTCTTATTTCTAATTGCATTAGAAGGACACCTATTCTTTATGTACATAACACATAGAATTGCATCAGCCCAAAACATCAATTTTACATTCTTGAAAAACATCATTAAACGTACCATTTTAAAATTGTCATGTTCATTATTTTAGCTACATCATTATGTTGGGGATTATAAAGCACGATTATTTGATGTTTGATCCCATGTTGGCGAAGATATTTTTCAAATTCATTTGAAGTGCATTCTTTTCGATTATCAGTGTGTAAAGAGACAATATGATTTTGTGCATCATTTTCAATCCATGCATGAAAGTTGAATGTTTGAAAAGCATCAGATTTTTTTTTTCAATAGGTAAACCCAACACATTATGATGTAGTCATCAATAAATGTAATCATATATTTATTTCCATTTGCTGAAGGAACAGGCATGGGACCACATAAATTTGAATGAATAAGCTCAAATTTTCTATGTGCTCTAGAATGTGAATCATGAAAAGACTGTTTGTTGTGCTTTCCTTGAATACAAGCATCACATTGCTTAAGTTTCCTACGAATTGTAGGCAAACCAGTAACACCATTTTTCTTCAATAATCGAAGGTTTTCGTAGTTTAAGTGTCCAAATCTAGCATGCTATAAAATACTTAATGGGAATGTACCTTCATCATAGTGAGAACTTGATGCAATTTTTGTGCATGAGAAGAGGTACCTTGCAGCTTTAGATGTCTTTCTTCTTCTGACCTCAAACTTTCCCTCAAAAATATGAATGGAGTGTCCTTGCTGGCGGAAGTGGACCAAGGACATCAAGATTCTCCTCAACTCTGGGAGGTATAGAACCTCATGTAGAAGAAAGTATGGAAGACCAAGCAGCTTAAGGCTGATTGTGGGAAGCCATGATGGCTTGAGTTTTGATTTGTCTGTAAAGTATACTGCTCCATCAACCTTGTCAGTAAATTCTTCAAAAAAATCATTTCTAAAAGTCATGTGGCATGTTGCTTCTTAATCTAGCAACCAATCATTTCTCCAAGAATTAAGTGAAGCATTAAACAAATCTTCAATTACTCCAATATTACAATGCGCCACAACATAACGAGAAGATTTAGGTGCTTTACCTTTGCCTTTTTCATGATTTTTACCTTTGGCTTCATTCCTTTCCTGCTTAATTTTGTCCCAAGGCATCTTACATGTGGATGCATCATGTCCATATCTATTGCAGCATATGCAATGAAGGTCATATTTTTCACTTTGAACTTGTCTACCCCCCCTACCTTTGAAATTTCTTCTTCCTCGTCCTCTTCAACCACTTACCCCTCTAGAGGAATCTTGAGCATGATTATTCTCTCTATGTGCAAGACATACAACTTATTCAAAATATTGAGGAGTTGTCTTCTTCCTAAAATCCTTCTTTCTATCTGTGAACATTTTCTCAAGGGAGTCAAAGGTAATCTCCTTGAGGTTTCCACTTGCTTGCAATGACTCAAGATAATGTGAGTAAGTGGGATATAATACCTTGACATAAGCTATGAGATGTATCTCAATTTAAACACTAGTGTTTTTAATGTCATGCATGATATATCTTACTTTTGATGCTAAAGCAAGAGGGTCGTCATTTTTCAATTCAAGGCTTAGTAGTTTAATCATAACCTGAACAACTTCAAGTTCTGAATGTGAGTCATAGAGCTATTTCAACCTATTCAAGGCTTCATAAGCATTTCAAAATGGTGCAATATGGTGACTCACCTCTTCATTTACAAATGTTGCAATCAAGGCATAGGTCTTGTTGTTTTTGTTGTCCCAAATGGCGATATGCTTGCATGTTGTAGGCTTTGCAGGTGCATTTTGTCCTTCTCCTTCACAAATTACTCTCCACAAATCATTAAAAATGAGAGTGTGTTTAATCTTCCTCGACCATTCAGGATAGTTCTCTTTGCCAGAGAGAACGAATCCCACAATAGATATGATTCAATGCATCCTGTCAAAAAAATCACTCTCCTACCACTGTAAAAAAATACAATTTAGGTGCTAAAATAAAAATAAAAATTATGCACTTAATGTTTACTTTTTTTGTAAAAAAATGTTTGGTACTAAAAAAATTTGCAGAGGTACTAACTAAGGGAGGGCTTAGTTGAGGAAGGGTTTATTTGGGGGAGGGATGAACTAGGGGAGGGCTTAATTGAGGGAGGGTTTATTTTGGGGAGGGATGAATGAGGGGAGGGGAGTACGGTTTATTACAGGCAACCCAAATCTATGGGAGGGGGGGGGGGCGTAACTAGAGAAGACAACCCAGGAGAGTGTGTATAGAAGCCGAGAACCGAGTCTAGGGAAGTGCGTCTGGAAGCATGGTGGAGAGGCCACACAACATATGAGCACTGAGGCCAAGGTGTGAACTGAGTAGGTGTGAGGCTAAAGGAGCCAAGCAACGTTATGCGATGCTCGACGCAAATGGAGTCCTGACACAGATTAGAGGCTTAAGCAGTGGGAGACCCAACACGGACGGGAGGAGTGATGCCATGGTGACAGTCAAATGAGTAGTGATGCTAATAATATATGCATGTTATAGTTAAAATGTATGGGTAATAACCATGAAATCTGTTGGGATTGTCGTTGCACAGAGACTGTGAAGCCAAGGGAGAGTTTGACTGTGGTATGGCCTTCGACTATGTAATGAGTTGAATGCAACGGTATATGGAGTAGAGAGGATATACCAGGAGTGGAAGGAGTGGTGTACTACATTGCAAGTGAGTTGAACAAAGGGGTATAAAATGGGGAAGATCGAAAAGCGTATAAGGGATTGTGCGACGGTGAGGGAGGGGAGAGGAATGTGTATAATTTGCAATGGGCAGTGAGACATTTATGCCAGGAGCATGCAGAGAAGAAGAGAGGAAGAGAGGGAGTTACAAGGGCAGGAATTCCACAAATAGAGTTGGCTCTAGTACCATGTCAAGCCAGGAGGTAACTCCATCAAAAACTAACTTGAATTTCACTAAGGATGCATATGAGTATATACATGGAGGTGAGACTCTTTGGATTCATCTCCCAGTGTCTCTTCAACTTCCTTATTTTGTATTTACATTTGTTAAATTTAGATAACCATGGTGTTCTATGCTGGATGCAATTTTACTTCATTCTTTATTAGGCCCGATACACAATAGCAATCACATAAACATGAAAGTAAAATATTGATTGAACACAATAATAGATCAACAGAAGACAAGCCAAATATAGATCAGATTTGTAATTCCTTTTGTCCAGCAAAGATATGAGATATTGTTGCGTTACAACAGTGAACGGGATGCTTTTGCCAGTAAAGTATTTCTCAGTCAGTCAATATTCCATGTGTCACACCCACAGCCCTCAAAGACATCTCATCACAAGTCAACGTTGGTCAACCCAAATTCAATGCAGGCATCAACAGAAACTCAATGCATCAGATTATGGATTCGGTCAAACAACCTGGATTTCCTAGATTTTAGTGCCCAACAGTACGACCTCCTAAAATCGAAATGTTGGCAGAAGATTTAGGTCAAATGACCAAGGGTTGACCACATTCAACGATGTTGTTGATTAAAGGCTCAGTATATTAGCTCAAAAATAAAAGTGTTCAAAATTGAATTAAACTAAATTGATAGCAACTAGTCCGTCATAATGAATCCAATGCAACTCGTTTCGTTGAAAACCGAGTTCGGATGAAGGAGCTATGGTCTGTTGATCGTCGTTGAGAACAAGCAAAGTTTTATTAAAAAAAAATCAGAACAGGTATATGCCGATGACATGGAAGCTCAATTACCATTCAAGGAATCTTCTTTAGTTTTAGTCCAAAGGGACTATGACAAGTGTCACTGCGGGATTTTCCAGTATGGTTTGTGAAGGAGAAAATTGCCCAATGACCTCCTAAGGTTGAATTTGGGTTCATAATTTTTGTGTTGGAATTTTTTTTTTTTTTTAAGGTTATATATTAATTTCATTAATATTCCAAACCTTATTTTAATTTTAATGTTCCACATATATATTTTTCAACCCATTTAACATTAAACATTACAATGGCATTACTGTTAAGGTTCCGTGGTAATATATATATCATGGCAATTGGCTAAATTTCAATGTTGCAATTATCAAACATTACAAAGGAGCAGTGTATTAAGGTTTGACATAGTATTTCATATGGTGGGTCTGAACCATTTAAGGTGGAAGCGCGGTATAACAAAGGTTCCGGAATATATGCAAATCGGTGCAAAATAACAATGGGTGGGCTGGGGGTCGGATTCGACCCCTGGACCTCCCCGCAAGCACCGCGTGTTTATACAGTTAGGCCCTAGGCCATTTCATTGAATGCAGCATGCACCTATTCAACCTTATGCGTTCCACCATTGGGCGAAGGAGGGGGCCGACCCCCTCGTAATATGACCATACCCTGTAACCGTGCGGAGGGCTAAAGCGCTAAATGCACTTAGTGCTAAAAATGTATTAATTACAATTAATCTGAAGCTTATATCCAATTAATGACGAGTTTAATATGGCAGCAGAATTGGGGGATCTCCAAATTTAGTTGGAGTTAACTCCAGCTTTCCAGATTTGGAGGAGAAATTGGGGGAAATTTGTTTTTTCCATAATTGAGGCAATGTTCGACCAATTTTGGTGCAGGAAGAGTCATTCTTGCTATATTTTCATTTTTTGGAGCCATTGGAATAGGTTATAGAGGTAGAAGAGGTCATATACAGAGGTTTTTTTTTCCTTGAATATTTTTTAAGCTGAGGGCCACTAGGAGGGGAGGCTATGTCTAGAGCATCTAGTAACCAAATTGAGTAAAAAAATAGTCATTTTTTATATATTTAGACATTTTAAACTCATTGGAATAGGTTCCAAGAGAATTTGATGCATGTAAATAGCATTTTGAGCACAATTGAGCTAATACAACAACCCAAGCTATGGAGCTAGACCAAGGAGATGTAACCCAGGAGAGGTGAAATCCTTCATCAAAACTTTGTGTTACTGGATCAATTGTTATGGTTTGTTGTTATTTATTTTATGTTGTTAAGCCATTTAAATTCATGCTTTATGCTTTCAAAAACACTCATAAAATTCAATTTTAATTACCTCTTTGACACACATAAGCAATAAGGGAACCTGCACATCAAGCATAAGATCAGTAAATAAGTTTTATATCTGAAAATGAAATTAGCACGATAAAATTAACATTCAAATTCAGATCAAGTTGGTATCAGAGCACAAGGTTGCTAAGGTAATTTTCTTGATAGTTTCTTGAAGATTTGTGCAAGTTTAATGGTTGCAATTTTGTGATGCTGACAAGGTTAAAGTTGCAGAAATGTGAAGGGAAATTGTTGGTTGCAAGTCGTGAGATTAGGATTAGAAGAAGGAGAGCTGAAAGAGAATCATCCTCACCCAAAATTCCACTCATAGTTGCACTTGAAGAACCTCAATTTTTGTGTCAAGAAGCTGAGATTGAAGAGGTGCAATTTGTACAAGAATCTGAGCTAATTGAAAAGGTAAAAGCATCAGAAGTTGAGCTTGAATCCTTAGCCATTATGTTAGGTGTTGGAGAGACTCAACGACATTCAGAAGAGGAAGATGTCAAGAGATACTTCAAGGACATTTAGAGAATGGTTAAAATCTTGTTTGATGCATTCACTGCAGAAAGGGCATGAGGAGGTTCTAAGCCTCCATGGAGAAGGAACTTTAGATGGTAAGAAGGAAGAAGAGAAGAATTCAAAGGGCGGTGGAGGAAAGCCACCTCCATCTCCACCATCTTCATCATCATCATCATCGCCATTAGCATCATCTTCTACTTCTACCACAGAGACCACCCACACTCACTCAAAAGCCATAAAAGGAAAGACTCCATTACTAAAATTGGACATTAAGTTTGAACTACCTATGTACAATGGCAAGGTAAATGCAGAGAGGCTTGACAATTGGATATGTCAATTGGAGGTGTATTGTAGAATTCAAAACCTTCATGAAGACGACATAAAGATCCAGTTGGCTTCATTAATGCTAGAAGGAGCTGCACTGGTTTGGTGGGAAGCAAAGACTCAAGAGGAAATGTGAATCCATGGTAAGATATCCATTTCTTGGGTTGAGTTTATTTCTTCCATTAAAAGACAAATTTATCCATTAGCCTATATGAAAAAAGATATTATGAGTTGGAAATTTTTTAAGCAACTCAAGGGTCAAGCAGTTCAAGAATATACTCAGAAGTTTAGAAACAGAGCTTTGTTATTAGGAGTAAATTTGAATTCCTAAGATACACTCTTGAAATACATTGGGGGTTTACATTCCTATTTGAAGCATACTATTCTTATGTTTAACCCAAGAAATCTAGATGAAGTTTGTGTACAAGCCACACACTTAAAGGCAAGGGGAAAACAAAACATAGATGAGAAAGGTGAAAGTGAGGGTAAAGGGAAAGGAAAGTTTTGTGGAAGAGGAAAAAAAATAGTTCTGTAAAAAGAGAGAAGAAAAAAATCACATGCAAAAAGTGTTCAAAGACTGGCCATGATGAAGACCATTGTTGGCAACTTCATCCAGAATTGAAACGAAATAGACTGGAAGCCAAAGAGAATCACCTAACAAGATAGCATAAGGAACTGCACTTTTAATTTTGAATATGTTTGTAATCAAACGCTTCTGAATTTTCTCAATTTGTTTCCACTGCATCTCAGTTGTGCTATTAGCCCATAGTTCACAACCGTAGAGAATCACTAGAAGCCCAAAAAGAGTTAGAGTGGTTTTCTAGTCCCACAACTTTGCCTCTCTACACCTATTTTGAAGAGCATAACATGCTTTCCAACCCCCCAAAGTTCTTTTCTTTCTACAACCATCCCAACTTAAATTCTTGTTGAAGTCAATTTTGAGGCATTTGTAGTCTGCAACTTCTTCCAGAATGTTGTCTTCAAAGTACAATTTATGTTGGTTATGCTTTCTTTTGTTAGATAAAACCACTACTTTCGTTTTGCTAATATTGACTTGCATCCCCACCCTTCTACAAAAATTCTCAAGGGAACATAAGTGCTCTTGTCAGCCAAGAGCCGATTTAGCAGTCAGTATAAGGTCATCTACGTACAAAAGAAGCCTTATAAAGAACTTGCCCAAATGGATATCGTCACAACCTTGCGAATTTAGCCACTCTTCAAGCTTGTCAATATATAAACCAAAACGGGTAGGAGACAATGAGCAACCTTGCTTGACCCCGATATCGCTTCTAAAACTTTCAGAAATGCCTATTGAAGTTATAATTTTGACTTTCACCTCTTCATATAGCCTATGCACAGCTGCTCTCAAATGCCTGGGAACCCTGAGTTCCTCCATTTTGCACCAAATCTTATCACTAGGAATTGTGTCAAATGAGTTTTTGAAATCAACAAAGCAACAAAAAACTTCTTCCTTTTTTTCCCAAACTTTTTCAATGATGTGCCTTAAATTTATACAATGATCCATTGTGGAATGTTTAGGTCTAAAACATGCTTGCCCTTTAGCATGTTTATCTCTTTCTTCTACCCACTTGCTGATTTTATTTTCTAACATGCTTCCAAATAAATTTACAAACAAGGGGTTTATCATTATGGTTCTATAATTAGAGGGATTATTGACGTCACCACTCTTGAAAATAGATATTGCCATACAAGTTGTCCAATCTATGGGGAACCCCTGCTATATGATGTTGTTGAAAAATTTTCTGATGTGAGGTGAAAGAATTTTTAAGGCCCACTTTAGATACTCTGCTTGGAGTTCAACTAATTCTTTTGCTTTTCCAACACCAAAATTCTTGATACCCATCTCTACCTCTTGCACTGTGAAGAGTTTTGTGTCTGTGTTGACCAAGGGAGGAGGCTCAACCTTGGGATCTTTCTGATAAAGTTGTCTTGCATATTCGAACCATTTAGACGCTATAATGTTGTTTTTATTTTGCACCTTTTTCAATTGGAGTTCCTTCCAAAATAATTTTGGGTTATTTTTTCTAAGGAAGATTAGTTCTTATTTCCTCAAAACCATGAAATAGGCCTTTTTCTTTCTTAATAATTTTCTTGTAAGCTTTGATATTTATGTTATCCTTGTCTGATTCCTTCCACATTCTCCTTTCCTTTTTGCATTCCTCGTCAAACCAAGCATTAACGGAAAGAAATTTGTTTCAAACTTCTTAATTTTTGCTCTTTTGCACTCAGCAAGTGCGCTTTAAATTAAATGCGTTAATTCGTGACTACTAAGGCCATGAAATGAGATTTCCTCCTTCTCGAAGAGGCTCTCTAGCATTATTTTGAAGGTATTGCAATTCTTTTGAGTCAAAAGAATTCTACCCTTTGGGGGATTTTGTTGAACACACTGAGTTTTTGACCCTGATTGCTTCTTTCTGATCTAAGAGAAACTTAAATAAATTGGCTTGTGATCTGATTTTAAGTCCCAAATTTGATCTCCAATCAACACTTCATTTTCTCACACAAACTATGCGAGAAAATTACATATTCTACTACGCTTTCTCCATTGTAAATATTGCAAGTGAAAATTACCGGACTTTTCCCATCTAGTCAAACCATTACAAATGACTACATCGAAAGCCCCACATAGTGTAAGAAATTCTTCTCCAAAGAGATTGCAGCCTTTATCCTCTGAAATTATTTCCCACTGATGATTACTCTCTTTTGTAAGCCAGATAGGGTCACAGTCTTCTTTACAACAAAGAATGCTAGCTTGTTCACCTGCAATTCTAGCATTGAAATCCCCCACAATAAGGACTTCATCTAGCTGAGAATATATTGCAATATCTACTTTTAGGGTTGCAAAGGGATCTTTGTGTTCACACCCTATAATTTTTTAGATTTTTGAAACTTGCGGCACAAAATAGCATGTTACAATTCTGATGTGATTTCCATTTTCTAATATTTTAAGCCAAAAAATTTGCTTATTTGGGTCTTCTTTTTCTAGCTGAATGAAACAACCTTCTTTTTCTCTCACTAATACCATGATAACCCCATGCCCTTTTCCATTCCCTGCTACCTTATTCCACATTGCTATCTTCCAGTACCCGTCAAACAAGGTTGTCTTGCACCCTTCATGCTCATGTGTTTCTATGAGGCAAATTATGTCTCTACCTTCTGCAATAGACCCTAACCCGGGTCCTCGTCTCCATGGGTAATTCCTGTAGTTCCAACAAACTAATCTTAAGGAAACATAGGTATGACTTGATTGCTATTTTTTTTGACATGCAAGACTCACAGTTGATTCTTTGCCCCTGCTTTCCCATACTGACCCTCCTTCCTCATTTATTGCTAAAGAGTTTGCTGCCTCTTCTTTGTTATCGTTTTGCTACCTTTTTTCGGAAGGAAATCCAAATTGCACTGTCAAAGCTTTACCTTTATGTGTTATATTCTTTCCACAACTAAGCGAGTAGTCCGCGCCCATGGTTTTGTGCATGGTTTTGCACATGGTTTTGTGGTACGATGGTTTTAGGCCTCTGGTATTTTTTGTAGATCCGGTCAAGGGAACTACGGTTATGTTCTAATCCAGGGTTAATGGATTGGAGTTTATGTATGCTTTGACATGTATATATATGTGTTGTAACACTAAAAGGAATATAATGAAAAATCAAGCTGGTCGTCCCGATTTGGGATCCAGGGGAAAATCTCTGAGTTTATCTGTTTTATGTTTTATGCTCTCGCTATTGTTTATTTTCTGTTATAAGATTCATGTGTAGATCATTTCTGTTCAGGGTTAAAACCTACATTTGGTATGAGAGCTGTTTCGGCTTCAAGGGGATGCCTTTGCTGCTGAGGGTTTTTTGCTTGGGCCTGAGGTAGACCCTGTTCAGTGGGAGATCTGCGGGATCAATTCTTGCGGTGAAAGAAGATGGCGAGCAACGGGAAGATAGATATCGAGAAATTTGATGGTCAGAATTTTGAGTTATGGAAGCTCAAGATGGAGGATCTACTGGTGGATAAAGATCAGTGGATTGCAGTAGATCCAGGTACTAAACCAACGACAATGTCAGATGAAGACTGGAAGAAACTGGATCGGAAGGCTAAGAGCACAATACGGTTGTGTGTCTCAGATTCAGTATTGTTGAATGTATCTGGGGAAGCTACGGCGAAGACCTTGTGGGACAAGCTAGGGACTTTGCACCAATCTAAGTCTCTGGTGAATAAATTGTTCCTGCAGAAAATGTTGTTTAACCTGAGGATGAAGCATGGAGACTCAATGACAGAGCATCTGAACGCCTTGTCTTTTGTGGTAAGTGATTGTCATCCCCATTGATAGAATCATATGAAGATAAGTTAAATGATTTTTTCGATTTCTCTGCAGTTAGTGGGGGCGCCACAGTTGTGCAATAGGTAGCAATACAACTACCTTGAATTTTGATGACATTGTCTCAGCCTTGCTGTCGGAGGAAATGAGACGGAGAAATATGGAGGGTCAGAATGGAGATGCCTTATCTGTACGAGGAAGGTCCCAGAAAAGAAACAAGAATAAGGTTTCGAGTGGGAGATCTAAATCTAGAGGGAGATCTAAATCTCCTGGAAAGTTTGTAAAGGTGTGCTGGAAATGCGGAAAGGAAGGGCACTACAAAAAGAAATGCAGATCTAAAGCTCCTGAGAAAGGAAAGGGATCTGATGAAGGTCCTTCTGCAGAGGCAAAAACCACCTCGGATGAAGGTGGGGATGTGTATTTGGCTTCTTCTTTAAATACACATGTAGATCATGAGTCATGGTTGATTGACTCAGGTGCATCCTTTCACTTCACTCCCCATAGGGAGTGGTTCTGCGAGTATGAGAAATATGATGGTGGTGATGTCTTCCTAGGGGATGATAGGAAGGCCAGAATCGTCGGACGTGGAAAGGTCAAGCTGAAGCTACAAGGTGGAAGGATTATAACACTTCCTGGTGTTCTGCATATTCCTGCATTGGCCAGAAATCTGATTTCTGTAAGCAAGATGGATGATGCAGGTGTAAAAACAATGTTCGAGAAAGATGCCTGCAAGATGGTTCGGGGAGCACTGGTATTAATGCGGGGAGTTCGGACTGGAACTCTGTACAAGCTACAAGGTAGCATTGTTATTGATGGGTGTAATAGTTCTATGGTTCCTGAAAGTGGAGCGGAAAGCCTAGCTGTCTCTGGAGAAAATACCATGCTATGGCATCAAAGGCTTGGACATATTGGAGAGAAGGGCCTTCGGATACTACATAGAAATGGTATGGTAGAAGGTATGTCTAATTTCTCTCTGGATTTTTATTTCTGTGAACATTGTGTATATGGGAAGCAGAATCGGGTGAGTTTTCCTTCTGGTGCTAAGAGGGCGAACAAGATATTAGAACTTGTGCACAGTGATGTGTTTGAATGTGTTTGGACTTTACATTAATGGTTCATCAGCAGGAAAGTACGCCATACTATGTTTCATTCATAGATGACTTCTCAAGGAATACATGGATATATTTCTTGAGGAAGAAATCTGAAGTGTTTGACAAATTTAAAGAATTCAAGGCTCTGGTGGAAAACCAGATAGAGAAGAAAATAAAGGCATTGAGGACATATAATGGTGGGGAGTTCTGCAAGAAGGAATTTGAAGAGTTATGTAAGAAGTGTGGTATAGCACGGCAGAAGACTACTCCATACAAACCGCAGAAAAATGGAGTTGCAGAAAGAATGAACAAAACGCTGATGGAAAAGGCAAGAAACATGCTCAGTGGTACCGAGTTAGGACAAGAATTCTGGGCAGAAGCAGTGGAGATTGTATGTTACTTAGTTAACAGATCACCTAGCGTTGGAGGATAAGACTCCACATGAGGTATGGACTAATAAGAAACCCTCTCTTTCACATCTAAGGGTATTTGGATGTGATGCATATGTACATGTTCCAAAGGAGAAAAGGACCAAGTTGGATAATAAATCTGAAAGGTGCATCTTTATTGGGTATAAGGATGGTTTAAAGGGTTACAAACTTTGGAACCCAGAAATAAGGAAGGTTGTGTACAGCCGAGATGTGGTGTTTAGAGAAGTGAAAGATGTTGTTAAACATGAATTCCTACCAAAGGAACCTGAGAAGATAGAGTTTGAGCTAAAGGAGGATGAATCAGACTCTACAACAGAAGAAGACTCAGAAGATGAAGAGCCACAAACTCCGGCTTTGAGAAGATCATTTCGGGAAAGAAGGCAACCAGAAAGGTATAGTCCATCTGCTTTCTGTTCGGGTTTTGCCTTAACTATAACTGATGATGATCCCAGAACTATCAGGGAGGCAGTAGATTCCGAGGATGGAAAACCCTGGAAGGAGGCCATGGTTGATGAAATGGCATCCTTGAACAAAAACGAGGCATGGGATCTAGTGGCGTTGCCGGCTGGAAGGAAGCCCATTGGGAGAAAATGGGTGTTTAAAGAGAAGATGAATGTAGAAGGCAAGGTGGAGAAATAAAAAGCTTGGTTGGTAGCAAAAGGTTATTCCCAGGTGTCGGGAATTGATTTTGGTGATATTTTTTCTCCTGTTGCCAAAGTTACTTCTATTAGATTACGTTTATCTATTGCTGCTACATTTGATTTTGAGATAGAGCAGATGGATGTGAAGACATAATTTCTTCACAGGGATCTAGAAGAGGAGATATACATGAAGCAACCTGAAGCCTTTATGGTGAAGGGTAATGAAGTGAGTATGCGGGTTGAAGAATTCTTTGTATAGGTTAAACAATACCAAGGATGTGGTATCAGAGAAATTTGATACCTATGTTCGGGGACTGGCTTCACCGAAGCAAGGAGGATGTGTTTATTTTAAATTAATTGGTGTGGAAGTGTTGTGTTATTGGTCTTATTATGTGGATGATATATTTGATTGGAACTGACAAAGTATCAAGATTTGTTATAAAGACCCATGGGCTATACATTCGACATGAAGGATCTTAGTCTGTTCATAAAAGAAACTATATTTTTGGGCAAATGAGAGATAGCGAGAGCGAAGAGGACTCACAGTTAAACCAGAGGAGTATGTCGAGACCTGTATTGCATGAGGTTCAATCTATGAAAGATCAATAAAAACCGAATGTTCCTGATAACGTAGGTGTAAGTTATGCAATACGAGAGCAGGTGTCCCAAGACACAAGAAGAAGAGGAGAATATGTCCCGTGTTCCATATGCAAGTGTAGTGGGTAGCCTGATGTATGCAATGGTACTCGAGTGCATGCTAAGACCATACCCCTTTTCTTATTGAGTATTGAGAAGGTTTATGTCAAACCCAGGAAAGGAGCATTGGACAGCAGTGAAGCGGGTTTTCAGATATTTACGTGGCACTAGTGATAATGGCTTGTGCTACCATGGAAGACCAGGATTGGAAAGAATGTTGGACATTCGTGGTTTTGTTGATGTAGACTGGGCTCGAGATCTGGACCAAAGAAGATCTACAAGTGGGTATGTGTTTAGCCTATTTGGAGGTGTACTCAGTTGGATGAGTAAAAGACAGTCTGTAGTGGCTCTTTCAACTACAGAGGCAAAATACATAGCAGCCACTCATGCAAGAAAGGAAGCAATTTGGTTGCAGAGATTGTGTTCAAGTATGGGCTTGGTACAACAAGCTATAAGGATAGACTGTGATAGCCAAAGTGCAATTTTCTTGGCTAAGAACCCTGCTTATCATTCAAAGACAAAGCACATTGATGTTCAATATCAATTTGTTAAAGATATGGTTGAGGCTAAAAGGGTGTTGTTGGTAAAGGTGGACACTTTGAAGAATGTTGCAAATGCATTGACGAAGTCTGTGAGCACTCAGAAGTTCTCCTGGTGTAGAGAAACAATGGGTGTTGAAGAATTGGGCCAATGACTAAGCTCTCCTGTGGCCCCCTGTGGAAAGAAAACAACAAGTGGGAGAATGTTGGGTATGTGCTATATTATTTCCACGACTAAACGGGTAGTCCGCGCCCATGGTTTTGTGCATGGTTTTGCACATGGTTTTGGGGTACGATGGTTTTCGGCCCCTGGTATTTTTTGTAGATCCGGTCAAGGGAACTACGGTTATGTTCTAATCCAGGGTTAATGGATTGGGGTTTATTTATGGTTCGGCATGTATATATATGTGTTGTAACACTAAAAGGAATATAATGAAAAATCAAGCTGGTCGTCCCGATTTGGGATCCAGGGGAAATCTCCGTGTTTATCTGTTTTATGTTTTATGCTCTCGTTATTGTTTATTTTCTGTTATAAGATTCGTATGTAGATAATTTCTGTTCAGGGTTAAAACCTACACAAATTTCACTGTCAAAGCTTTACCTTTATAAATCCATGCTCTCTTTCCCTCATCTCCTGCTTCCCTAACTTTTGTCATTTCGTCCCTCCTTTCTCTTGTTGTCTTACAGTTAAATCCCCTTCTAGAAAAAAACGAGAACCCCTCAAGAGCTGCTTCTTGCTTAGAATGATATCTTTATCACGCAAGCTAGGCATGATGGCTTTATGGGCCTGGCTCTCTCACCGTTAAGCTTAGCTACTCTCCATGCTTGGCATATTTTTCCTTGCCATTGTAGCTTGTCTTTCAAGAAGTCTCTTGTAAGGTCAAGAGTACATTCATTTTTCCCATAATATTTCACCCCTTTAATAATTATGTTTTTTTCTCTATCTTGTATTTCCTTGCTTTCTCTATCTTGCATGTTGTCAACATGAATGTTTGTTTCTCCTTCCCTCTTAGAAGAAGTGCTAATAACTTGAGCTCAGGTTTTAGAGAGTTTTGCGGAATCTCCTTTCCTTTCTTCTATTGATGTCTCTTCATGGTTGTCTATTTGGGAAACTACTTTCCCCTTATCCTAGGATGGTTTCGCATTCATCACCTCTGTATTCTCCACTGCAAATTTCTTCATGTTTTGCACCTCCGCCTTCATGCATTGCCATTCTATCTTCCCTATCAGGAGAGCTTCTTATAGCAATGCCACTTGCTCTTTCAGAACTTTGTTTCTTTATGCTAAATCTTGGTTTTCAGCTGTTATTATATGGATTGTACAATCTCTTTCCTACTCTTTAGTTTCTACTACCTCCAACCTATTTTTTCACATAAAGATCATATGACCAAGTGAGAGGTGTGGATGTGGGACTATATAAGGGAGAATCATCAATGACTTTTCCTTTTCCTTTGGACTTGTTGTTGCCACATGCATGCAAAGAGGATTTTTTTGAATGTTGTTTCTTGCGAAGGACCCAAGTACTTTCCCTTTGAGACCTTTTTTTCGTTGTCTGCTCCCATTTTAGACGAGCTTGTATTAATTTTAAAATGCCCCAATATTGGTTGGCATTGACCTAAACCCACTTCCCAGCTTTGGCTGATGAGGAAATTTTCACTTGCCCTATATCATTTGTTTCCATGGGTTCTGAAGTTTATTGTCCTATTATCGTGATGATATTAAGGGAAATCAAAGCCTCTGCCCAAAACTGACCCTACAGAAACGATTTCAACGTTGAAACTCAGAGTGCAACACTTCCTCCTTTGTGCTATGTATTTTTCCACTGTACTCCCCCAAAGTTTCCTTGTGTTTACCTCTGCATTAAGCCTCTTGTACTACGTTCAGTTCTCACTGTGTTTTGCCTCTTTCCTTGAAAATTCTCTATCCCATCTCTGTGTACTACGTTCTGCCCACCATGCTCTACGTTCAATGTCCTGCACAAACTCTTTGTGGATTGTGAGCACCTTACCCAAACACTGTACATTCATTGTCTTGCCGAGCCTCTGTGTGCTCCCACTGCAACGTTCTCTAACGTTGTTATACATTCAGTGTCTTGCCGAGCCTCTGAGTGCTCCCACTGATGTCGTTTTTGTATGTGACCATATTCAAGGCAAGGTAGGTGTTAGGTGTCATAAAATTTCATATTCATGCATATCATGATGTCTCTCCAACCATTTCATGTGTCTTAGTTTGTGCAGGCATGAATACATTCAATGAAGTATATCCTTGTGATTAAATAATTTTCTATTTAAAACTAAATATTTATTTATTTATTTTTGGATGTATTTTTAGGAATATGTTTTTCTTTTGTTTAAAATTAAAATGATGATTGGAATAAGGATTTCTTTCATTTATTTTTATTTCATTTTTACATAGTGGGGAAATCTATCATAACTTGGTTGTCAAATTAATGATGGGGATAGTGATCACTAGCATGCAGACTCACTCATCAATGTTATTCAAGGAAAACCACACCACCTAGAATTACATGTTGGTTGTAAGGGGTAGGCTTTCACTCATCAATGTTATTCAAGTAATACCACACCACCTACAATTACATGTTAGTTGTAAGGGGTAGGCTTTCACTCCTACCAGATGCCTCTAATAACATGTTTCCTTATCTATGAAGAAGATAAACCCTTAAGCAAACAAAAGAAGTTTTAGAGAATATTCCAAATCCAACCTACTTTTATTTTTTTACAATAATTATTTATTTTATTTATTTTAATAATATTTATTTTTTATCATAGAAAACAAAACAATAATGATCTAATCACATCGCCCATTTTTCTCATCCATAAAAATACAACTATTTTTGTTTTGTTAAAAAACCTCAAATAATTAATTATGTATTAGCTAATAAGTACTTTGTGAAACAATCTTAATCTTTCTTGCTCCTCCCACCCACATAAATATTTTATTATTAATTTAGTCTAGACGACCAAAAATTATCTCCCAAAAATTGACAGTAGAAGTGCTTGAATCTCGTTTTTCATGGTGGAAATAGATTCAGGACCATCAAAAACTCTAGGAGCACCCAAAAAAATTTCTTTCTTCAAAAAATTGACAGGAGTGCTTGAATCTCGTTTTTTATGGTAGAAATAGATTCAGGACCATCAAAAACTCTCAGAGCACCCAAAATTTTGAAGTTTGACCGTTGTAATCCAAATTTCCAAAAAAACGATAGTATTTTTTCAAAATTTTACGGAAATTTCCATTGTTTTCCATACTTTGTGAAATTACACTATTCTTATTAAAAAAATCAATAATATATATATATATACACCAATGTTTCAAAATAATAGTTTCAGAGAAATTATTGAACAAAAAGCACTTGGGCAGCCTATATTCAACCCTAATTCTTCACCCAATCACATTTCACAACATCCCAAACCGGCCACCTTATTATTTTCAATCTTGAACTGCGTATATCTGAGTTTTTGTTAATCATATGATTATGTGAGTCATCTTCAAACATCAATTTAATAAAACCTAAGGTTGGTTTTTTTTTTTTTTTTTTTAGAAGAAGAAAAACTACTGGTTTATATAATGTACCGGCGCAATATTCTTAAAAGTTCTTTGTTCAGAGTTACATCATCTTGATCCGATACAAAATACATCTTCATGTCCCTTCTCATCTTTTGGTTTAAAACATAATCTTAAGCCCTCGTGGCTATTATTGATTTGTGAAATTTCACCTCTTTAAATCAAAATAAAAAATAATCTAGCATGCTTTTCAATGCTGAATTTCATCATCATACAGTCCATTTATGTTTCATAAAAAAAATGGTTAACAAAATTCCAGTCAATGGCCCATCCACAAGGTTCAAACAAGGCGATCAGAGCCTTTCCAAGACCTCTCCAGAATCCTGCAAAGACAGAGAAAAATTAGGAAAAGAGTACCGAGCCGCTAGCTCCGTTACCTGTAGCTTCAATGAGCTCATAGTGCATTTCACCGAATCTTCCCTTCAATCCCTTTTTCGACAACCTATCAGCTTGAGAATTATTTTCTCTGAAGATATGGCTGAAACTGATGGTGGAGAACTTTTCTCTTAGAATCTTAATATGACCCATCCATGATGAAAGGAGGTCAAGGTTAAGAGCAGATCCCTTGTTTAGGTGGTCGATCAGTACTTTTGAATCCCCGAATATGGACAATATTTCTATACAAAGGTGGTGGGCAAACCACATGAGCCCCCAAAGTGCCAGAGCCTCGGCCCTCATATTAGTTCCTATACCTTCATACCAATGCATCTTATATTGACAAGTAGGAGTGATCATCAATAACGCTCCATAGCCAAACCTATGATTTTGTGCTGCTCCGTTAAAACACCCAGCAGGGTAGTTAATTTCATGTGGATGATTTCTAATTGATAAATCCGGGGGTGGATTGTCCTTTGTCTTCAGATTTTCCCAGAGAAGGAGAATTTGTTTGCTTATACTCTCCGGTGTGCTAGTATGTTCTTCGAAGATTCATCTATTTCTACAACACCATAGGCTCCAGTGAAAAATAATAGGCATATTCTTAAAGTGCTTACCTTTCCCAAACCACCATAAAAAGCAGCTTTCAGCATTGTCATATTCAGGCATATCACTATTTAGTTTGTTGCATATTTGTATTGATACCAACCTGGAAAAAGTACATTCATAAAAGAGATGTTTGTTGTCTTCATTTGCACTCCCGCATAGTCTACAGATCCCAGGTCCATTTATCCCTCTTCGTTGTAGGTTACTCCAGGTGAGGTTTTTTTTAGCCACACAAGCTAATAGAAAATAATTTGATTTTTTTGTACTTTAGAACTCCACATGTCCTTAATCCATCTTGGAGTCCCTGTCCCTGAATGTTCTTTCATCATTGAGCTGTAAATATCACTAATGAAAATCTGTTCCTTATGGACTTTACCCCCTATCTTATACGATCCCCCTGATCATCTTTATATAATCCCAAGCTGCGTAAGAAATCATAGTAACCCTCCCATTCATTTTCCATTACTTCTGGTAAGCCCAAATATCTTGCAGGTTGCCAATACGGGATTTCCTCTTGCCATTGAAAATTTTGACCAATAAAGAATATGCCCTTACGATGAAGGAATGATAACAGAATCTCACTGATGCACGAATCGATTGTAGATCCTCCCAATCCTGCCGACCCGATTTGGATCTGTCCTCCCCTACCAACTTCTCATCTTAATTTATCTCTAAATTGTGACCATATTTTCCTGAAGGTTCTCCAAATGGGACAACCTTTCTGCATTTTGAGATTTTTTTTTTTTTTTTTTTTTTTTTTACAAAATCGATTGCTGTTTGATATTCATAAAAGGGGGCGGAGACGATGCTCCAGAGTTACATGATAGCGTTGGCGAAAAAAGGGGCAATTGCCACTATTTTTAGTGTCGATTTCTCTTTTACATCTCGATTGTTTCACATTGTGAGATGGAGTAGTAGTATATATTCTAACAAATTGGAATAATAACAAACAAAATTTGCATTTCATAGCTGAATAATGAGTGTATGGTGAGATTGCCGCCCATTTCTGTTTTTACCCAATTTAAATTGCTGCGCTGTACCATTCTTTGGCTGAACAACGTGACAGGGACAGAAGGCTGTCTGAATAGCCAGGGGCAGAGTTGTCTGGATAGTCAGGGGCGCAGATAAAATGAAGACAGAAGGCCTGGAAAACGAAACTAATATGGTGCGCTGGCTGTTTTGGGCAAGAATCGATGCAGTGAAGGTTGAAAAAGTAGAGTTTAGGTCGAAAGGAATCATGTCCAAGGAGCGAAGGATTGCGGTTTGATAATTTGCAAAAGGTCTGAGCAAGGTTTTACGGAATCCAAGAACTGGGATCTGCTGAGGGTAGAGCATACTGGGATGTATAACAAAGTTCATGGCAGGAAAATCAATTGATCTGAGCCATTACAGCGGAGTTTCCCAGCAGAAAGAGTGCATGCTCTGTTTGCCCTTTTATCAGCTTCTTTGTTGAGGATTCGAAGAACATGATAAAAGAGGTTCTTGTTCATCTGTTGATCAATATCATGGCATCGTCCAATGACTTGCTGAAGAATCACATTGGGGGCTTTCCTGTTGCTTGTCATCAAACTAATTACTATTGCTGAATCTCCAAGTATTATAGCTGTGTTGATGCCAAGTTTCTGGAGTTGGAGCAGACCTTGGTAGAGTGCTAGTGCTTCGGCTCTGTTATTAGATAAAGTGCCCAGTCCCCATTCGTAGTCCATAAGTACATCACCATTGCCATTGTAGATGAGTCCTCCAGCCCCAGCCATTCCTGGGTTGGATTTGGAGGCACCATCGAAAAAGAGATAATGAGTGTTACAATTTCTGAGCCATCGTGCAAATTCCTCTTCTTTCATCCTGATTTTCCAGCTATATCTGGAGTTGGTTCTACTGCTGAGATTGTTTCTGTTTTGAGAAAAGTTGTTTCTATCTAGGAGATACCCTATGTAGTTTCTTTCTTCGACATGAAGGTCCAGCGTGTTTAAATGCCTTTGACAGTTCATAGATAGAGCTTCCAAATTGAGACTCTAGGCTTTGTTGAAAAGCTTTCTGACGCTGGTTTCCTTACCTTTGAAAATCATGCGGTTTCTTGCCAACCAGATGTTCCATAGAAGAGTACAAGGCAAGGCATTCCACACCCTGCGTGCAATATTGTTTGTTTTTTTCCTCCACGGGTAGCTTTTTTTCCATTTGTGCAGAGCTTCAGATATGCTAGTGCTAGGCTCCCAAGGGGGATCGTGACTTCGGAAAGCTTCCTTCCAACAAGCTATAGCAAAAGGGCAGCCTATAAAAATATGTTGGCTTGTCTCTTCGTCAGATTTGCAATTTGGACAACGAGAAGGCCCTATTATTCCTCGCTTCCTGAGGTTCTCAGAGGTGAGGACTTTTCCTCTTAGGAGAGTCCATTGAAAGAATTTAATTTTTGGAAGAGATTCTGCCTTCCAAACTAGTCTCCACTGCGCCCATGTAGACATTGGAAAGTAGTTGCTGCAAATCTGATGGTAGGCAGCTTTAATAGTGTAGCTGGTGCCTGATGGATCCCAGCGAAAATCATCAGCAGCAAGGTGATTAGAAGGATCTATACCATGGAGATGGGCTTGCAGGGTGAAAAGGCTGATTTCTATGTCTGTAGGTATTTGAGGAAAAGTCCAGCCATTCCAGATATGAGAGTGGGCGTCCCATTGGGAGATCTGATCCAGATTTTGAATTCCTTTGCTATTAAGAAAATCTAAAATCTGTTGTGTTCCAGGCCTTTGACGAATGGGTTGTTGCCCCATTATTTTATCATCTCCGATGCTAATGTGGCTACCGCCTTTGGGAACTTTGGAGGTGTTCTGTTCAAGAAAAGGGATAGCTTTCATGCACATCCTCCAGATTTTTTAGCACGTTCTGTTTGGGAGTTCATGCTCCAAAAGTTGATGTCTTGGGAAGCCAAGGTATTTTCTTTCTAGAACTGTCTTCCACCAAGCATTCTTGCCAGTAATGAATCTCCAGACAAGCTTGCCAGCAAAGGCAAGGTTTAGAAGTTTGGGGGATCTGATTCCTAGACCTCCCTTCTCATATGGTTGAATAACCTGTTTCCAGCTTACCAGATTATATTTTTTTGTGTCAGTTCTCCCTCCTTGCCAAAGAAAAAATCAAAGAAGAGCATCCATTCTATTATGAAAACTGGCAGGGGCTTGCATGAGTGTAAAGAAAAACAAAGGCAGGGTAGAGAGACCTGCTTTAAGGAGGATGAGGCGCCCTGCTGGATTGAGCCAAGAGGTGCCCCATTGCTGTATCTTCCTTTTCATTTTGTCGATGATGACTTCCCAGGCAGCAGCTTTCAGGTTGCCAGCAGTCACTGGCATGCCCAGATAGGTAAAATGTTCCCAGTCCAGCTTGCAAGGAACTCCAAAAGTATTAGCAATTCTATGAATAATTTGAGCTAAAGCGTTCCAGCCATAAATACAGCTCTTGTGATAATTTATCAAGCCTCCGGAATAGCTCATGTATTGATCTAGGAGAGCTTTGAAGCGTCTGGCTATGATATTTGAGGCTCCCCCCATTAGAAGAGTATTGTCAGCAAACTGAGAATGGTTGATGTTCTTGATTCCATTATCAAATTTAATTCCGGTGATGAGGCCCATGCGACGGTTGAAATCCAGAGCTTTGCTGAAGGAATCCGCCATCAGAATAAATAGATAAGGTGAAAGATGACAGCCTTGTCTTAGTCCTCGAGTAGATTGGAAGGATGGTCCAGGTCTTCCATTAATAAGAGGGGAGATCCACGGGCCTGTGATGCAGGCTTTGATAAGGCTAATGAAGGGTGTAGCAAATCCCATTTTTTCAAGAACGACAAAAAGGAAGGAGTGTCGGACACGGTCAAAGGCATTGGCTAAGTCTAACTTTAAGATGAAGCCTTTCTCATTTCTTGTTTGACTGGAATGTATAGCCTCTTGGACGAGAAGGATGGAGTCCGAGATTTGTTTATTGGCCAAAAAACCCCCTTGGTTTTTAGAAATGAGGGAGGGGAGGAGTGGTTTAAGGCGTGTGGCCAAAATTTTTGTCAAGATTTTGTAAGAAGAATTACAAAATGATATGGGTCGAAAACGAGAAAAAGACAGGGGTCAATTTTCTTTAGGAATGAGAGCAAGATGGGTGGCATTGGTAAATCCTCCTATTTTGCATTTGCGTTGAATCCATCTTAACATCTTGACGAGGTCTTTTTTAATAGTTCCCCAGTAAGTTCGATAGAAGCAGATTGGGAAGCCATCTGGGCCTGGGGCTTTATCTGGCTGAAGCGTCCAGATGGCACTTTGTATTTCTTCTTCAGTGATTTCTTTGGCCAAATCTGTGTTGGTTTCCTCGCTGATTCCTTTGGGCATGTGCTGTAGGAGATTTGAGTAATCCTCTGTTTCCTTTATTTCTGTTAAAAGAGAGTGGTAATAAGCTGAGGCAGTTTGTTTGATAGCTGCTTGGGTTTTTTGAGCGAGGCCTTCCTCATCATTGATCATGGTGACATTATTTTTGACTTTCCGGACAGTTGCTTGCTTATGAAAAAAGGCAGAGTTTTTATCTCCTCCTTGAAGCCAGAGCTGCCTTGATTTTAATCTCCATTTCTGCTCTTCTTCTCTATTAACACGGTACAGCTGATAATATAAGTCACTTTCTAGTGCTTTGTCCTCTTGGGAGAGCCCATTCTCCTCTATTTTCCTGTGATTTTCTTTCAGTCTGTTTTTTATATCTGCTTTTGCGTTCTCTGGTTCTTTATAGTGCTGCTTCACCCATTCCTTCAGAGCATATTTTGTGTTTTTCAGTTTACATTCCCATATGAAACCCGGTGATCCTTCTATGTGATGCTGCCATGCTTCTTTTACAATCTGATCCACAATTGGGTTATTGCGCCAAAGGGAACTGTATTTAAAAGGCAACGGCCCCAAAGGGCAGTGTGACTCAAGAACAATGCTGGTGGGGTAGTGGTTGGAAGCTGAATAGGGAAGAATTTCAGCATAAGCTGTGGAGAATTCAGTGAGGAAAGTGGTGTTTATCAGAATTCTATCAATCCACTCCATTATGTTGTCTTTTCCCAATCTTCGATTATTCCAAGTATACCTCCGGTTTTTTGGAATGATATCAACTAAATCATAATCCTGCATGATTTCTTCCAGCTTTTCTCTAAATGGGTCAAGTGCAAAGATTCCTCCTCTTTTCTCATTGGAATGTAAAATAAGGTTGAGATCTCCCCCAAGGATGATGTTGTTGTTGTCTTCAGCTTGGATGTCTTCTTGTAGAGTGGCCCAACATTGCTCTTTGTCTCTGGAATGATTCGGTGAATAAATATTATAGATGACTATTTGTTTGTGCTCTGCTTGCCTTTCTAATATGACTTTGACCCAATATTGTCTGATAGTGTGGGATGTGCATGCCCAAATGTTTTTGTTCCAGATAGTGGTGATTCCGCTAGAACCTCCTCTTGCTTCACAAATATGTCCTTCATAATGTCTTAATTGATCTATAATTCCTCTCATCTCTTGCAGCCCTTGTTTTGTTTCCTGAATCATTAATATTCCTGGTTTCTCATGATTTATAAGATCTTTCAAGGCAGAAGTTTTTGAGGGGTGCCCCAGTCCCCTACAATTCCATGATACAACTTTCATCATTGAGTATGTGCATTTCGGAGGGATGCTCATCCCCCTTGCTCCTTATGCGTGGTTTCTTTGTTATGTTGGCCCAATATATAAGTTTCTATGGGATTTTGAGTTCCCATGGCAATATCTTTTTGTGCATTCTCGTATCTTTGTTGTTTGCTGGTTTTCCTGCCGGGTCCTTTTTTATGAGTTTCTAGATTAATTCCATGCTCTTTCGAGGAGCTCCTGGTTGCTTTGGATGGGGGGGGAACAGGGGAGTGGGAGGGAGAGGATTGAGAAAGGGTAAAAATGACGGGGGGATCATTTTCAAGGGAGGTCAAGGGATCATTTTCAGGGAGAGAGAGGGCATCAAAGGGGTTAGTAGTGGTCAAAGGAGGATCGGAGGTTGGGCCCGGGTTGGGAGAAGAGCCTAGGGTAGGAGAGGATGGAAAAGTAGCTGAGGGAGGGGTCTTGGGAAGAGCTGAAGAGGAGGAAGGTTTAGAGAGGGCGGCTTTGGGAGGAGCCACTTCAGAAGTTTCTTTCTGGCCAGAAGCAGTCTTCTTTTTTTTAACGGTCTCCCATTGCTCTTCAGACTGAGCAGGTTCGTCATTAACAAGTTTAGAGCAGCGATTGGCAAAATGACCATATTCATGACATACCTTACACTTGAATGGAATTTGTTTGTAGTCCAGTTGCTGAATGTGCGTCCAGTCATCCACCTTTAGCCTGATTGCTTCTGGAAGACCCTTGCCGAGGTCGACTTCAACACATATTCGCGCACATGCCTGCATATTATCCTTGGGCTCGCTCCGATCAATGTATTTCCCGACAGCATTGCCAATGGCTCAAACCGAGTCATCTCCCCAACAGTGAAGCGGGAGATGCGGAAGCCAGACCCAAACCGGGACAGCATTAGGGACATCCAGCTCGGGATCGAAGTCTGGAGTCCATTTGTTCAGGTATAGGCCACGAGAGTCCATGAAATAAGGACCATTTATGAAGATTAAGTCCTTGTCTGCTCTAGATTTGAAATGGAATGTATAATAACCTTTCCCGCAGAAGCGAATGGAGATTTTACCATTAACTTTGTCTGCCCAGTTCCTTTCAATCCAGCGTTGGACTGTTTTCGGTGAAGGCCATAGGCCAGTGAATTTTCCGATGAGTCCCCGTTCAGCAAGAGATATCGCAGCCATTCGGGGAAGAGTAGGAGGTAGCACAACCTCTTGTAGTCCATCTAACTTTTTTACAAACTTCGAAAGCGCTGGGCGAGGTCGTTGAGGCTGTAAGGATTTCACCAAGGTAGAGAAAGCATCTGCTGCAGATAACTCGTTATTACCCTCTGAAACAGCATCCGAAGAGGCCATGACAAGCCTTGAGCAAGGTAAACAGCAGACAGAGGCTAAAGAAGATGCGCAGGCAGTGCGTGCATCATCCCAAAGCTTCAGAAGAAAGATTGAAGGCCAAGAGAGCAATAAAAAGGTAAGGTAGCGATTAAGAAGCCCAAAAAAACCACACCACACGGCAAAGCGCCGCACCACAGAGCTCATGTAGTCTCCAAACGCCGCGCGCAAAAAGAAGATCGTAAGCAGTCCAGGTAAAAATATCGTAAGCAGTCCCAGCTCCAGGTAGGCGGAGCCCTTCGAATCAGTCCAGAGGGTCAAGGCAGGAGGCGGCCTCAGGCGCAGAGGAGACCTGCTGCAGAGGCAGCGGCTAGGTCTGCCATGGGAGCGTCTCTTTTGAGATTAATTTCAATATAAAGGACTTCCATTGATTTATGTTGGAAATATTTATGTTCCATTATTTCCTTCCATAGACCAGGACCGTTTAAACACCTCCACAAAGACTTCATCAATTGTGCCTTACCAGAATTATCCATCTCAATTATCCCCCATCCACCCAGTTCCTTTGGCTTATTAATCAGGTCCCACTTTGCCAAATGGTATGAACCTTTCCCTAACCCACCATTCCAGATGAATTCCGCCATGATACCACAAATTTTGTTAATCATCTTCCTTGGAATGCTAAACAAATGAGCCCAATATATTGTCATTTTCTGTAATTCTGCCTGTGATAAAACAAGGCGACTGCCCCTCGTCAACCATTTATTGGACCATGTGTATATTCTTCTGTGGAATTTTTCCAATAACCAATTCCAGTCACTAACAATGTATTTAGAAGCCCGCAGGTAGAATCCCATATAAGTGATCCCTTCATCCAACTTAGTCACTCGAAATTTAAAAATCCTTTGAATGAATTCAATAAAGTTTGTGGACCCATCCAGGTGATAGAAACATGATTTACCTTCATTATCATCCATCCCCGACGTTGCACAAAAGTTATTAAAGATCTAGTCCATAGTCCTCCAATGTTGTTAATCATCATCCCAAAGAAGAGTACATCATCAACAAAAAAATTATGTGATATGTCCCCCTTGTTGGTTATACTGATTCCTTTAAAATCTCAAGTCGTCACCGCCTTCTTAATATTTAAGCTAAGGGCATCCATCACAAGGATAAACAAAAATGAAGATAAGGCACATCCCTGCCTAAGCCCCCTGCCAGGTCTGAAAAAAGTTGAAGTTGAACCATTTATGATGACTGCCATGGTGGTAGAGTTAATGAAGCCCATAATCCATTATATCAGAGCAGAAGTCAAACCTATCTAATGAAGAATCAGTGTGAGGAAGCCCCAATCTACTTTGTCATAGGCTTTGCTCAAGTCAACTTTCATAATACAAGCCTTAATTTTCCTTGATGCAATTGAGTGCATCGTTTCTTGAGTTATCTCCACCACATCGTGGATGCTTCGACCAGGTAAAAAACCTGAATGTTCAGGCGTGATGTATCTGGAAAAGACACCCTTTAGTCTGTCCGCCAACAACTTGGAGCCAATTTTATAAAGGGTGTTACAAAGTGAGATCGACCTATAATCCTCGAAACCTCTGGGGTCCTTTTTCTTTGGGATTAGGACAATGAACGTGGCATTAATACCTCCTCTGAAATTTCCCATCGTCTTGACTTCTTCAATCATATCTCTAATATCTGATAGGAATATATCATAGAAGTGGATAAAGAAGTATGACGTCCATCCATTAGGACCCAGACTCTTATCAATTGGGAAATATTTGAGTACATGATCCACCTCTTCACTGGTAATCAATCTCATAAGATTGTCATTCTTGGCCTCTCCAAACATCCTTGGGAATAATTCCAATGCCTTTAATTGTTCAGCAAAATATACCTCCTCCCTGCCCTTGAAAAGTTCCCCAAAATAATTCACAGCTGCTTCTTGTATGCCCTCTGTGGTATTAATGGCTTCCCCATTCACCTCCATGTTCCATATAGCATTAAATTTTTTCCTTCCATTAGAATAGTGGTGAAAAAAATCAGTATTGTTATCCCCTTCTTTAAGCCATGTTGCCCTTCTCTTAAGACGCCAAGCCAATTTGTGGATTAGCAGAATCTTCCTCCTGTCTGTTTCCAACTATTTGAGTTGGGTCCATCTAATAGGGTTCGGTTCCCCTTCTTCAAATCCTTTTAGAATCTTTGTGATTTCTCCATTAATGAGTTGTAACTCCCAGAGTAAACGTTCTTTCTCCTCTTTCTCCCATTTCTTCACCCGACCCTTCAGGCTCCACAATTTCATTGCCAGGCTTTCCATCCCCGAAATTTCCATCCTTTATTTACACTCTCCCATATGCTCTCGGACCAAGATGTTGAAGCTTTCACAGGATAACCAAGTCCTGTTAAATTTGAAGGGTTTCCCCTTTTTTTGGTTTTCAAATGTCCACTCGACAGTCACCAGGTTATGATAAAAAATTACAAGATCCACTGCCCTTACTTGTAGACCCCCCATTAAGAGAGAAGCCTGCACCATGATTCTGTCAAGTCTTTTACCGATAAATTCCTGCCCCTCACGCCCGTTGAACCAGGTCGGCCCCTCCCTTTCCAGTTTCAAATCAACCAGATTAGATGATTTAAACAGATTTAGTAATAAATCCTCCGAAGGGTCCCTTCTACCCCGGGTTCCCCAAGTCTCCTCCGCCCAAAGACTGCAATTGAAATCCCCAGCCCAAATACAATTGTCCAGATCTAATAAACCACAAGCTTCCATTTTCCCCAGAAGTAGCGCTTGTCCTTATATGGGGTATAAATATTCAACAAATTTATCCGATGTTGGATCCCTCTAAAATGGTTGGTCATTAAGATGCCGCCTATAAAACTGAAAGCAATCAAAGAAACACGATTGGGATACCAGATAACTGCTAAACCGCCCGAGCGACCCGTTGCATTTGTGGCCACCATATTCCAATCTAGAAATAGTCCCCGACAAAAAGAACGAGTGCGGTCAGCAGTTGACATAGTCTCTTGAAGGAAAATAACAGAAGGTCTGATCGAACAAAAAAAAAGGGCATTCCGCAGAGAAACCAACTTATCTCTTCCCTCCACCCCCTAATATTCAAAGAACACATAATCATGGCAGACCAGTTGAGGCAGGGGCCAAAGCTCTAAGAACCCGGTCAAGTGCTTGGGTAACTGGAACATCATGAAAATTCCCCGGTGGAAGGTCTTGGATAGAGCCCACCCGAACCGACCTGTGTTTCCCCCGTGGCCTACCCTTCCCCTTACGAATTTTCACATTAAAAGTCAATGATGGGCTTGGGACATGAACGGGAGATGTGGGATGGCCAACATCTATAGTCAAAGGGACCATCTAAGCTTCAGAGTTCTGTAAAATGAATTCAAGGTCTCTCCCTATCAAATTATGGGGAGAAAGGGGAGGCGATAACTCATTAGAGGGATAGGGAGGCGAAATCGACAGAGCCGAAACCATTGGGGAGGAAGAAAGTGAAGAGGAATGGGCTAGATCAGGGATGTGAATGGGAGTTCGAGCGAAGGACAGAGTCCCCATTCCTAGGCCATCAGTCTGATCCGAGGATGGAGAAACAATATTGATAGGTCAGTCAGTGGGAGGAACATCATCCACTAACAAATTGCCTGAATCCATCGATAGCCCAAAATCATTAAATAGAGAATTACAAACATACTTGGGCTTCAAAATATACTTACCCGATAGTGATGGCGACCCTGACGAATGGTCTGATTGATGTACAAGGGAACCGTGCGCCATAGCTCTAGAGGACTTCTTCCCTTCTCCCCGCTGGTAAGATTCCTAGAAATGCTGACAGTGTCACATGAGGTGGCCTATAGCATGACAAAGATGGCAGCGAAAGGGAGTCTTCCAGTAGTCCAAAACCTTTCGGTGGACGTGGCCCTCCCATTCCAATTCCACCTTAGCAGGCAAACCACCCGAGAAGGACATTTCCACCAGAATCCAGGCGATTCTCTTATCGAATTCTCCGGTACATTTTGGGTCAATGAACTTGCATGTACCAATGTTGTTCCCAATCACCTTCATCGTCGGGAGTGTCCAGTATTTCATAGGCATACCAGGTAGCTTCACCCAAACAGGATGACACCATGGGGGGTTCCTAATGGGGTGGAAGCCAACGTGCCACCGATGTAATGCCATATAACAACACCCGTTTACCCAAACACGACGAAAAACAGTAGCCAGATCCTCCACCTTGATGAAATGGAAACCATACCATCCGCCCTCCAATTTTCTTACCAGAGGGCGATAACCTAGTAGTTTATGCCAAGCTTCCATCAGCCACGGTAAGAAATCCACATTACAGTAATTGGAGAATTGCCATCGACCGACCAAAGATCGATCCTATAAACTCTCCACCCTCTCCCACATGATATCCCTCCCAAAACTAAGCAGTCTACAGCCTTGACGGGGTTTAAACGACTTATCTGCAGTGATAGATTTGGGGCTTTTGTCTACACAATACTGATAATTCAATGGAGGCCGACCCGAAGACTCAACAGTTGTGACTGTCTCTCCCACAAAAGGAAGAACACCAGGCAGGCCGGAGCGATCGCGGTTTGTTGTTTCCAATACACCAGAACTGATTAAACTTCCCTCCACTGCGTCTAATGCATGCATGAGCTCCATGTCATTTACCTCCCCCTCGAGATCTGTGAGGATAGATTGGAGATCTGGTACATTAGATGTTGTAGGCTTACATGTAGCAGAATAAAATTAATGGATAAGAATCGAAATGGCCCGGGAGAGATCAAAGCTCGACTGTAGATCCCAGCACATTGTACCTCGGAATAGATGTAAAATGAAGTCCAAGTAACTTGTATTAAAGGTGGTAGGTTGAAATCATTAAAATCAAGCCGACAGGGATGAGAAAAGTACACCAACAATCAACCCCTAATAAAAAGCCTCAGTGATGTTATAGCTCTTCTGTCTGAATGCTGAAAAAATACCCCCCGTCATCTATGTCAGGATCACTGGAGCCCACTCGGAAGATTTGAATTTACAGGTAACATTTCACCACCCCTCATCCAGGAGAACCAGATTTATGTATGGTGATGGACAAGTCTCACATAGAACACCTCTGCAATGTAAATGTAACTCTTCCAATCAGACCATAGAAACCACCTCTCCTTACTCCGATGCACAGCAGCAGCAGAAGCACCAATCGATATTCCACCACCTTTTGCATAATCGAACCTCAAATCTCTTCCAAGGTTTACTCCAAATGCAATCCTCCAAGCCCAATGTGCATAGTAGAAAAGCCAAGGAGCAAAGATCAAATGAGTGCAACAACAGCCCCTGATAAGTTTCCTGATCAAAAAAGACATGGATAGTCAAGACAGAGGGTCCTCCAACTCTTCATCAGTGGCCTGCGACAATCAAGAGCACAACAAAAATAGAGCCTTATATCCATAAAAAGGAAGAAGACTCAACCAGTGCCACTAAGAATCGTCTCAGGACCATATATACTCCGATGAAATCCTACCTACTTAAAATGGACTCTAACAAATATGTTGTCATAACCCAAGTCAACAAATATGCATTACATAAGAAACATAGAAAGAAAAACTTATAATCTTCCAGGACCTAGGATTCAAGAGAGCCACATAAGAATTAAAATAAGAGTGATACTCCCCAGTATTCAAATAATATTGAAACTTCCCAAAATGATCTGCAGGAGCCAGATTAACCGTTCCTCCTCACCTCAATAAAGCCACTTACAAAAATCTATGGTGCCTAAACCGTGGAATTTCAAACAAAAAATTCCCCGTGATCCTACGTTCTACCTGCCATCAAATTAATATTGTACCTGTGGCTGCTCCAGTTGTCAAAGTAAAAACCAGATATATGTACCTGGGGGAGGAATTCCTTCAGGGTAACTTGCAGTTGCAGGTGATGCTGAGAACTTCTTGTCAGACATTGTTGCTTCAAATCCGATTATCTTTAAGGATTAGCTCAAGTAATAGTGAGTGAGATATGAAATTTCTTTCTAAAGTTGAGGAGATAATGAGTTCATAATCGGGCTAATGATTTACTATGTTTACTACCCTGGATAATGCAAGTAGGATTATGCAGTACTTGGAGTTCTATAAGATTTTTATTGGAAATAAAAGTGATTAAGAGTTTAATTTAATTCACGTGGTGGTTTTATAGTTTTATATTGCAAAACAATTCTAACCATATATATTTATTTGGCCTTCCCCTATATCATCCATCCCACTTACAAAACCAAGCATCAAAACAATCCAAGTCACTATCAAACTATCATATCGATAGACCAAGGAATTACAATTATGAATACAATTTTTTATTTTTTTTAAATGGGTGGACATCACAGATAATATTTAAATATAATTATATACATCTATTTCATGTATATGTTTTTTCAGTGTAATATTTGTATTATATTTAAACATCTATAATTTAGAATATATTTTTTACTTTTAATCAATTTTTAAATATTATAAATTGTGTCTAGAGGTACATTTTACAGCGTATTATGAGAGAAATGTGTAATTTAGTAGATGCTTAACTTCAAATGGTGTACTTTTTAAAACAAGTAAGCGTTACATGATAGCATAGTTCTCCCATACTAATTTGAAAAAAATATTACTTAATTATGAACTTAAACTAAATAATTACAATAGCATTTAATTCAATTTATGTATGAACTTACCTGAAAGGAAAAAAAATGTATATATATATATATATATATCATATAAATTGAGCATAAAATATGTTAAATAAATTCTCATGAAATTTGTTTAAAAACATACCCATTTCTATGTTGAGATACATGTGGTTGAAAAGTAACTACTTTAAAAGAAATACTTGTATCTAAAATCCCAGATTTGAGGCAAGGTTGAATGTCTTCTACTTCCAATCTAAGAGTGTATTCAATATTCGGGAACATGTGCCTTTACCTCTTCTTGAGCATCATAATAATAAATTCAAGCTCGCGTCTTCGTGAGTATCATAATGATATATGCAAATTCAACTTATATGATACATTCTGGGAAAACGAAAGTGCATAAACCTAAGTTTATTTGGATTGAAAATTTCAGAATATTTTGGATATCTTTGAAAAATGTCAATTAATAATATTCATTTTATTCATTTTAGTTGAATAGGGATAAAGTTCTAAAATTTAAAACTTGAGTTTATTTGGATTAAAAATTTCAGAGTATTTTGGATATCTGTGAAAAATGTGAATTAATAATACTAATTTTTTTCATTTTAGTTGAATATCGATGATGTTCTAAAATTAAAAATTATTGTAAAGATAGTTAAAATATTTCAAAACCTACAATTAAAGTGACGATCCCATAGTTATAAGCAGTGTCAAATAATCTTAAATATTAAAAAGATTCCCCAAATTTACAACTAATATAAAAATAATCAAAATATTCCAAAATTTACATATAATTCAATATTTTGAAGTTAACAATTAGAAATGTGAAAATAGTCACGAAAAATTCTAGATTCTAGAGATTATAGTCCAATACTCCACAATATGCCATTTACATAAAATGGAAAATGTACTATAAAGAGGTGCTTAGGAAGCACTATTATGTCATACATCACATCATTGCACTGAAGTTGCTTTTGTAGTATTAAGCGATAGATTTGGCCCATCAAAATATCTCTCTGCACCATCATCAAAATATCAATTGTTTGCATAAATAACCGCTTGTTGTTTTATGTTGTAAAATAATGTGGAATATGAAAAGGATACCAAAACTGAAAGCAATGGAATAATTAAAGAATTAACACACCTTGGTCTTGATTATGGAATGTGATTTTTTCTCACGGATTCGAATTTGATTGGGAGATTTATTTGGACAAAGAGGTTTTGAAAGACGACATTTTAATCACTTGTGTTTCACCATATTCAACCTTCTATTATATGCTTCATTAGTAGTCGATGAGAGAGATTCGACAGGTTGGCCTGAAGCTATAGTTCTAGTTGCTTCTAGCCAGTACATAATGGATTTATTATATGTTCCCTATGACTGATTCATATTTTTTTCTGGAACAATACTTGGACGTTGTGGAAATTAGATGTGATTGGTAAGGATTTATTGGAAGAATTAGTGCATTGAAGGATGTACTGGATACAATTAAGTTGCATAAAAATTTTATTGCTTGGAAAAAGGGATGAAGAATAATCCACCTATGTTTGAATTCTATTTCCATCTCTTGATATAATAAGATGAATTCCATCTCCATTCCTTGGCATAGTAGAAGAAGAACAACTTATCTGTGTTTGGGATTGATAAGCATGAATTGTAATACCATACCTTAATGATATCCATCTGTGTTTGGGTTTGATGAGGATGAATTCCATTTCCATATTTAAACATAAAACAAGAAGAGTAATTTACATGATATTTTTATTGAGGAGGATGGAAAGGCATAACAGGCAAGGAAGAATACCAGATATTGAAAATTGATATAATAAGGATCAACATATGATACCTTGGTGTTGTGATTCTTGTGTCTCTATGCATTAACAAAGAACTAAAAAGCAATTACATTAACGAAGCTCCAGGAAACAATTACATTAACTCACCTCCCATACCATGGGGAAAATAGAGTTTCACAAATCTCAGCAGTGGCATAGAATTCGGCTAAAACAACAATTATTTCAGTATGCTCCATTACACTTGCCACGAAGGTGGAAATAAGACCTTCAAAATATGAACCAATGGGACAATTAAAAATTAGTTTTTTTAATAATGTTAACACACACACATATAAATTTAAACATTAGAGAATATATAGGTCAAATCTCAACTAATGGGTAGTAAAAAGCAAATCGATTGCTAGAGTATTGCCTTAGCAGGGACTAATAAAAATAAAATTTATCTAAATAAAAAAACAATGTCTATTATAATAAAATAAAATAAAATAAATGAAAAAAAAAGGAAAAGGGAAAATAAAGGAAAAGGGAAGGCATCCCATTCTAAATCCCATGCCGGCAAGGCAGGAAGGAAGCGAGAATTGTCAAAGGTGAAATGTTTCAACTGTCATGAGCATGGACACAATGCCACAAATTGTCCACAAAATAATAATAACAAGAAGGTCACAGGAGGAGTAGCAGACGAAGCAGTGACTTCACAATTCGAGTTAGACTTCACCCTCATTGCATGCATGGTGTCATCGGTGATGGGATCTATGTGGTACTTGGATAGTGGAGCTTCATTAGACATAACCAACAACAAATAATTCTTCAGTAGCTTGGAGGAGAAGAATCAGCATATGCACATTGAGATGGGTGATGACGAGAGGTATAGTGCTACCAAGATCGGTACACTTACTTTCCAGAGAGAGTCAGGTAAACCCCTCATACTAAAAGATGTCATGCATGTACCTAGTTCAAAGAATAATTTTTTTTTCAGTTGTTATGTCATAAGATCGTCAATATGATGGGATTTTCAATGAAGGAAAGGAATTCCTTCGTTACAATGCCACGGGACAGGTGAAAAATATTTGGGTTCAAGTGAAAAACCTCTTCAAACTTTATGTAGATGATTTTGCAGCATTGAGCAATAAAGCAGAGAAGGTGGAGAATTGAGACATCTATGAATTATGGCACAGGAGGTTTGGCCATCTACACCACAATGCTTTAAGGATCATACAACAGATTTATATAGGGCTCCAAAGGGTACACTTATGAAGTGAGACACATGCAAAGGGTGTACTATGGGTAAGTATAAAAAGGCCACCTTTCACGATAAGGAAATCCGAGCAGCGACAATCCTTGAGAAAGTTCACTCAGACGTATGTGGACCGTTCTCAATAGCTTCCACAACAAAGCACATGTATTATGTGATTTTTGTTTATGGTTTTTCAAGAAAGTGTTGGATTTTCTTCATGCAGAAGAAATATCAAACGTTCTCCAAGTTTTGTGAGTTTAAGGCACTTATTGAGAAATATACAGGGAAGAAGGAGAAGGATCTGAGGAGAGACAGTGGTGGAGAATACATCACTAACGAATTCAAGAAATTGTGTACCTTAGAAGGAATTTGAAGAGAATTGATTGCACCTCATAACCCACAACAGAATGAGGTTGGAGAAAGAAAGAATGGAACTATTGTGGGAGCAGCACGAGCTATGTTGAATGATCAGGGCCTATTGTTGCATTTGTGGGACAAAGCATGCAATACGATAGCATTTGTGCAGAACATAAGTGCTCATAAAATACTTGGGATGAGTACACCAGAGGAGTTTTTTTCAGGTAAGAGATGGGATGTGTCATATTTTAAAAAATTTGGTTCGTTTTTTTATTGCCATGTGGCCAAAGATTCCAGGAAGAAGCTAGATCCAACAACAAAATTGGTGATATTTATGGGGTATACTAATACACCTCACAACTATCAGGTGTACTTGTTAGCACATAGGATGACATTGGTCAGAAGAGATGTGAAGTTTGATGAAGACAAAGCCATCTGATTTTCCCTTAAGAGGGGAGCTTGATTTGCATGCAGTTGAGGAGATCTTACCTCCAAATAATGAACCACGGGATGTGGAGCAACCACAAGCCGAGGAACAAAGAGTGGTAGAAATTACCACTCATGTAGATTCATCCACTAGAGATGGAAGGAAGCGCATCGGAGAGACTGACATATTATTGTTGGATACAAGAGAGAATGTGGGAGCACCCACATCACAGCACAGGCAGAAAAGGTCCCCAAAGTGGTACACTAGATACATGGCTCTTATGAGTGGAGGTATTGATATATAACTATCCTCTTTTGACGAAGAAGTGCAACAACCATTGTGGGTCGATGCCATGGTTGAGAAGTATGAATCCATTATCAGAAATAGTGCATGGGAAGTTTTCCCAAGACCAGTGGGGAAGTCAGTTGTAGGATCCAAATGGGTCTACAAAGTGAAGGAGGTAGCAGATGGGAGTGTGGAGAAACACAAGGCTAGATTTGTGTCCAGGGGTTTTTCTTAGGTGGAGGGGATTGACTATGATGATACTTTTGCACCATTCGCAAGGTACTCATCTATTAGATCCATCCTTGCACTCTCGGCACATATGGGATGGCAAATACATCACATGGATGTAAAGACAACCTTTCTCAATGGAGATATTGAGGAAAATACATCACATGGATGTAAAGACAACCTTTATCAATGGAGATATTGAGGAAGAAGTGTACATTGAGTAGAAAGAAGGTTTTGAGACCTTAGACAGGGATTCATATGTGTGCAGACTCAAGAGAGCATTGTATGGGCTAAAGCAAGCACCTCCTGCTTGGTACACCAGGATTGACAACTATTTCACCAGGTTGGGCTTCACCCAAAGTGAAGTGGATGCAAACCTATATCATATTGTGGCTAATGGTAAGCTTTTGCTTATTGTACTTTATGTTTATGATCTTATACTAACAGGTGATGAGCAGCTCATAAAGTCTGGAAAATATGATCTTGCGGGAGAATTTGAGATAGAGGACATGGGGCTCTTGCACTATTTCCTTGGATTGGAAATGTGGCAAAGAGATGGGGAGATATTTGTATCTCAGGGAAAGTATGCCAAGGAGATTCTAAGGAAGTTCCACATGGAGGGCAACAAACCCATGGAGACTCCTCTTGCGGGAAACTGGAGGAAGGAGGATGCTACTTCGTGCGAAGTAGTGGATGTTATTGTTGACAGGCAACTTGTGGGTTCACTCATGTATTTGGTGAACACACGACCCGACATATGCTACACAGTTAAATAACTGAGCCAAGCTATGGTTAAGATGACCAAGATCTTTTGGAAGGCAGGGAAGCATGTGTTGAGATATATCAGGGGCACTATAGAGTACGGATTATGGTACAAACAGACAGAGGGAGTGAAGCTTCAAGGCTTCACCCATGCAGATTTGGTAGGGAGTCCATCCGACAAGAAGAGCACATCAAGAGGCATCTTCAGCATAGGATCAACAACATTTTCTTAGTACATTAGGAAACAGAGATAAATTGCACTCAGTTCACTAGAGGCAGAGTACATGGCAGCCATTTAGGCATCATGCAAGGCCATCTAGATGAGGAAGATACTTGTTGGTTTTTTTTGTCCACAAATGGATCTGACAGTGATACATTGTGATAACCAAAGTTGCATCAAACTCTTGGTTAATCCAGTATTCCATGACATATCCAACCATATTGATATCTAGTATCACCATCTTAGAGATTGTGTTCAAAGGAGGATTGTGCCATTAGAGTACATTCCCACGGAGGAGCAAGATGTAGACATCTTGACGAAGGCATTGGCAACAAGCAAATTCAAATTCCAAAGAGACAGGATTGGGTTAGAAGATAATCCATTTCTTGTTGAGAGGGAGTGTTGAAATGGCACCAAGAAATGGCACCCATTGGGGGCTTCTGATTCAATTTTCCTTTAATTATATTGAAAGAGAAATTGTAATTTCATCTCATGAAAACTTGTATTAGTTAACTAAGTCAGAATGATTGAGTTAGCTTAATAAATTAGAGTTGAGGGTCAAAGAGGAGGCATGTAAAGGAATTTTCTTTTTTAGGGGGTCGATACTCGAGTTATAGTTATTTGTGAGTTGTAATTAGTTAACTCAATCAATTGAGTTAACTAGTTCCAACTGAGTGATGAGCTAGAGATAGGTCCAATGAATTAAATCTGATTTAATTAAAAATGAGTGATCAATCAGTTAACTAATAATTCACTATAAAGAGTTGTTGAATGTCAGTTCTAAGGAAGGCTCAGTTGAGACTGAGGTTAAAGGGATGATAACTATCAATTGTATAATTAGAAAATTGTACAAGTCAATTATGGGGTCAATTGGAGTCCAAGGAAGGATTGCGCAATCAAGGCAAGGGATTTTCCAATTTAATAGGGATTTAATTCCTTAAGGAATGAATGAGAAAGGCAGGCTGAGCAGAGGTAGAGAATTGGCTGAGTATTTGTCCGATTTTTCCTAGATTAGTGTGAGACAGTTGGAAGAGTGCAAGAGTTTCTCTTGAGAGAGAAAGCATTCTATTTTTTTATGATCCTTGACTTTATACAATATATAGATAGACGGGATTTCAGCAGCGTGTTTTCCCCAGATACATCTTGTGTTGTGTTATTGATTGTCTCTTTCTCTTACTTGTTATGTGATTGTGCAATCGTGTTTTATTTCCGAAAATTGTAGAAGGACTCAATATCTTGTTTTAGTACATTATAAGATTGAATTGAATCTCGTTATTCTATTTTCTACAATATATGGATTCAACATATGAAAAACCCCTAGGGCACTTCGATTTTGCGAGGGTTACCCATCAAGCTTGTGATTTCAATGAATTCCTGCTGGATTTTAGAGAAATTAGATCGGAAAAAATCCACTGGAAAAACCTCCAAAAAGTCACATTAAAGCCAACTAGCAAAAAAGAAAATTATAAAAACTTAAAAATAATAAATGGTCAACAAAATAAATAAATGAAATAAAAGTAAATAAATAAATGAATTTATTTCTTTCATATTAATTTTTAATAAATTAGTTTTCCTTTCTCTTACTATACTATAGTCTTAGTCAAATTTATTATTTATGAAACGGTCCCTTTAATCTCACTTTATTTGTCTAGGGAGGCAGAGGAATTGCCCAGACGACCAAAAGTGGTCGAAACCTTTTTTTTTAAGAAATCTTGCAGTAGCAGTGTTTGAATCACATTTTTTTATGGTGGAAATGGATTAAACACCATCAAAAAACTCAAGGGCACCCAAAATATTGAATTTTAATAGCTATAACCTAGATTTACAAAAATCCCAGTCGGATTTTATTAAAATCTTGCCGGAATTTCCATGATTTTCAGGGAAAAAAAGCAGGCCTGTTAGATTACTACTTTATCTCTTGGTAAAACACTTTTCCCATCATTATTTAAGCTTCTTGTCCCTGAATATGGGTGAAGTGTTCGCCTGAAGGATTATTTTTGTGTAACAAACCAAGAAGGATAACCATGAGGAAGGGTCGAACTGGTGCGGATTGGTGTGGGGGACTGGTGCGAACTGGTGTGGAGGAGAACTCGATTTTATATAAGCTAAAGTGGTTCTGGTAACATGTTTCAAGGCTTGTTAGACCCTGTTTGCATCTGTTTTTTTCTCTTTTCTCTCTTCCCTTGTTTTCATACACACGCTCCGACATTCGATTTTGGATGGTTCTTTTTGGGGGGACCTTGCCCATGCCTGACTACACACTGGGATATACCTCCATATCCATTGGGTTATATGGTATGGGAACGTATTAAGAATTTCCTAGGGCATTTTCTGGAGGGAGATGCGGAGACCGAGACATATCCAAAGAAAAGGAATTTGTGGTTTTTCTGGAAGCGGTGGACGGAAGCATTTGTAATATCCTGACCCTGCAAGAGATGTGGGTTTCGCTTATGCAACATGTGGTGGAAGATCTATGGGTGCTACTATTTTTGTTGTTGCCAACATAAATAGGTTGACGAAAACTTAAGTTTTTGGTTTACTAACAACCCCCGATATTTTCTCACATCTAACCATTGGTCCATATTTGGGGTGTGCATAGTACACAGGTGCCTGGTGGAGTTTTTTCCCATACTGGGGAGCATTGTTATTGGATACAGATTCAGGGAAGCGTCGAAGAGCATGACACCAGGGTGCTTTTGATTTTACGGGTGGGCACTTTTTTTGGCAACGGGAGGTTGGGTGGCATATTTTTCCGGCATATTTCAAATTCTCCGACATGGATCATTAGAGCTAAAATTTACTGATGATTTAATGTTATTTATTTCCCTTCTTTTCCACGGTGCACTTTGGGATCCTGTGGTTGACGGGCATAGATATTTCCTTTTTTAACTCGTTATCAGTCTTTGCATCGTGGGTGCTTATTCTTTGGCGTGACATCCGGGGATGGTAAATATTCATAATTGACCCCTTTTTTATATCATACCTAGATGTGTGGGTGCCTTGTTATTTTGCGTCTGTTGGGCACATTTACGGTGGTGACCGTTGGGAGGGGGGTATGCTATTTTCTTTACTTTCCATCTTTTGGTGGTTTTCATCGTTTTCTTCATTGATCCCTAAAATCATACAGCCTGACCATCAAACTTTAATGGCTCACCTCAGGGATTACCTAGCCACATTGGACGCAGATATCTCAGGACAAGAGGCCATGCTGGAGGCCATATGGGTGGCATAGGGGGCATCACACACGATGCCACCTGGGGTAAATTTGGTTAGGATGGGTGGTGGGAATACCAAGTTCCATATGCGGGACATACATTCCCCCAAAAATCATGGTGGTGACATTTCGAATGTTCCAGCAAAAACACAGTGCACATGCTCACGACCTCACCGACCGTCCCCGGAAACAAAGCTACTTAGAATTGGCTATGACGTTATGTGGGATAGGGTGGTGAGATTGTGGAAGAGGAAATTGACCGGTCGTTGGCATTTTGATCAGGAAAGGGATAGGGACATGCAACCGTGGATAAATGCACAGTGGTGCAGGCTCTTGGGATACCCGTCGAAGGTATATAGGTTGATGAATGGCTGGTTTAGTTTCCATTTTATGTCCATGGAGAAAGCGGCTTGCATTTTGGCACTATCATGGGTACGATGGCGGTGTTTCCTCTCACTTCATGCTTGGTACATTGGATTCAATCCTACATCGGAGGTGTTGCAGAGTCATTTGATGTGGGTCAAATTATCCAGTTTACCTCTAGAATTCTTGACTAAGCACGTCCTCATTGTGATTGGAAACTCCATAGGATGGTTCATCTACTTAGATCGTAAGAGCCTTGGACAACCTGACAAAAGGGTAGCATGGAACCTGGTGGAGTTGGGGTTCGCTGGGGGTTTACCAGGGCAGATTGACTTAGCTTGGGACTGTGCAATTCATCATCAATGGGTGGACTATTGGTGCATCCCTTTCAGTTGTTTATTGTGTCACGACATCGTGCATATTCTTAGGAAATTCCCATGCCATCTCAATGGAAATAAGGGACATGCGAAAAATAATTTGATGACGTCGCCTTCACATCAGTCAAGGTTCCCTCCTCTTGCGAGCGAAATCTCAGGTATGGATCATTCGAAACTCCCCCATTTTCCTTTTTCTCATCCTGATTACCCCCCAGATACTGCACCTCCTTCACCTATTTTGGATCCCACTCACTCGGTGGATCATAACTCGCAAGCCCCCATCTTACATAGATCTTGATCCTCTTGCCTTTTGTCGAATGACCGATCACTTGGGTCACTACCCTCTCTTCTTACATGTCTGGAGCCACTAGCTATGCAGGACTCCCTCACTACTGATATCCCACCCATTTTAAACACAAATGGGTATGGTGATGACCTGGATTTCCAACCTTGTACTGGTCCCTCCTCATCCCCCCTACTACGTATTCATTGTTTCTCTCTTTAGAACCACCAGAATATGACCATGTATATAACTCTGTGGGTAGCGACTTTGAAATTCTCTTACAAAATTCATTGATGGACTTGTCTGATATACCTGTCCACCACTCTGATGTTGCTACACCTCCACTTCATATCAGCCTGGGGTCTAGGCAGAATGTCATGACGTACCGGAAAGGTGGTCGTCGGGGGAGGGTTGGAATTTCTCTGGCTACACCATTACCCGACAACTCTGCTCTGCATGAGATTCCTATTTCCATGGTTTTCAATTGGGTTCTTAGAGCACTGTCACCTGAGAAGGGTGGATCATGATGAATTGCATCTCTTTCAATATTCGTGGCCTCGGAGACCACTATAAATTTCTCTCCATTCGCAACTTCTTGAATTCCTATTGTCATTTCTTAATCATGTGTCAGGAGACCATGACCAGGTCGTATAGGGTTTGTGCATACTTTGGTGATATATATCCTAAATGGGATATGATGGCGGTGGACACACATGGTTTATCAGGAGGATTGGTGGCACTATGGAATCCTCTGCTGGAAAAAAAAATTGCGCTTTTAGATTTTTTGGTGGCATCCTCCTGACGGGTTATATTCGCGAGTCCAGGGACTACATCCATTTTTTAAATCTATATGCTCCTTATAATGACCATCTGAGATTCTGGTGGCAGATGGATGATTGTGACTTACTTAAAATTGGATCACTTGTTATTGCAGGGGATTTTAATGCTACATTATCTTCTCAGGAACACTAGGGCCAGCAGTATAGAAGGGATAAACTATCTACTTTTCTTAATAATCTATTTATGGAGAATCACCTACGGTACATTCCTCCACACAAACTATGCTCTACCTGGTATAATGGGAGGTTTGGTGACGAATTTATCGGGAAGAGGTTGGATAGATTGAGTATGCATGAGAATATATTGGAATGACTAGGGTCTGTACAATCGAGGGTGGAAGATGTTCTTATAGCAGACCATAGACTTATCATACTTGGTTTGTGAGATACTCGGACATCACGAGTGATTCCCTTCAAGTTTAATCGAGTATGGCTTGAGGAGCCGGACTTCCACTGGTTGGTTACTGAACACTAGAATACAGTTGAATGTGGGGCACACATTTCCCCTATGGCTCGGATTGGACATACTCTTAAAAGTATGAAATTAAAGTTCAAATAGTGGGAGCGAGTGAAGAAACAACGCCTTGTATTTGAACTCACTGGCATCAATTCGAAGATTCGGGATATGATTTGGACCTTGGATTCACAAGACGATTATACGCTACTTTGGGGATGTATAAAGAAACTTGAGGGGCGTCGAAAGAAGATATTGGCCATTCAGGAACAAACATGGCGACTTTAAAGTTGAGCAGTGTGGCTTCTAGTGAGGGATAAGAATACCAAATACTTCCATAACTATGCTAATTTGTGCAGGGTGTGAAATAGCATCTGGAAGATCACCAACGAGGTGGGGGAGGAAGTATATTCCATGACAGATATTCAGACTACAGCTGTGCGGCAATTTCAAAATCTTTTATGGCAAGGGCTGGTGACCATGTGGATGACCAATTATGGATGGCGCAGGAATACCCTACTATGTTTGATGAGGCCCAAAATGAGGTATTGTATCAAGAGGTCACAACTGATGAGGTCTTACGTGTCCTTAAGACATTTTACCATGACAAAAGTATCGGATCGGACGGATAGACCGTCGAATTCTATCTGGAATTTTTTCCGTTGTTGGGTGATGACCTTACCCGGATGGTGGAGGAGTCTCGACTACATGGGCACATAACATGAGCGATAAATTTTACCTTTGTTGCATTAATTCCAAAGGGACCAACACCATCGAACTTCAATGAGTTTAGACCAATATCATTATGCAAAATTACTTACAAACTCGTTTCTAAGGTCATTACTGAAAGGATTAAGAAGAATCTCTCAAATTTCATCACAAAGGAGTAGTTTGGATTTCTGCACAATAGATTAATTCATGATGTGGTTGCCATCTCTCAAGACACTATCCATTCCATTCACACGCGGAACATGAAGGTTATTTCTATGAAGATTAATCTTTGCAAGGCGTATGACTATGTGGACTGGGAGCACCTTGGGGTCATACTATTAAAATTGGATTATCTCCTCAGAACACAGATTGGATCATGTGTTGTGTAAATTCCACCCTTTAAATGGTCTTCCATCTGTGTTTTTTAGGGCAGGTCGAGGTCTTAGACAAGGTTTTTCTCTGTCCCCCCTCCTGTTTATTTTTTTCATGGATGGACTTAGTCTCAAGATTGGTAAGGCGGTGAGGGAGGGTGTTTTTGAAGGCATGCGGGTCCGTGGTTCGGTGTCGACAACCCACACCATGTTTGTTGGTGAAATTTTGGTGTTTAGACAGACGATACTGGCACAATGGACATCACTACTAGATATATTTTTACGTTTTTGAAATGTAACTGGGCTAATGTCAAATAAACAGAAGTCTATAATACTTCACATGGAGGATGCAAGGGAGAGAGTCACTCAAATTTCTATGTTGTTCCAATTTAACAGGATACCATTAAAAGAGGGATTCACTTATCTTGGAATTTGATTGAAACCAACGGGGTACTAGGTGGTTGGATGGACATGGTTGTTGGAGAAATTTCAGAAGAAAATCAAGCTTTGGTCACATAGGTGGCTATCCATTGGGGGCAGATATATACAAGCAATTGTTCTGCTACAAAAATTAGCAGTCTATTGGGAGCACCTACATGTACTCCCGATGGCCATTATTTAGGGCATAAAGGCATACATGACACATTAAATTTGGACAGGGGGTAGGGATGGCCATAAATATCACCTGGCGAGCTGAGACAACATTACTATGCCAAAGGATATTGGGGGTTGAGCCATACTGGACATCAAGCTCTTTGGTTTCGCCTTATTAATTAAGTATATGTGGTGGGGTTTATTTATTCATGAGTATTGGTATCTTATCATCAAAGAGAAATACCTTAGGGGCAAGGAGATATATTTCTAGTATAGGGAGGCGCAACTGTGAAGGGAAATGGGATCGAGGATTTGGTTGGGATTTAGGAAATTGTGGAGTTAATTCCATCATCGATTATGCTGGTTTTTTGGTGACGGGGGTAAAATTCATTTGGGCACGACAATATTGGAGGATTTCCGGAGGGTCCTCACCTCACTGATGGCATCCTTCAAAAATTTCACGCTTGGGGCATCTTTTTTTATCACAGGTCATCAATTTATGCGCGGATGTAATACTGAAGTGGAAGCATTCATATGAACTAGGTTTAATAGGACAAGAGGCAGAGACATGGGAAACTTTCAGGACTCTGTTGCAAAACGCATGAATACGTTGAAAAATAGTGGTGACAAGATCATGTGGGCGGGTCCTACCATCGTGAAGGGATACACCTACGGGATACCTATAGATATATTATTAAGAAGACCAGAAACATACATGAAAATTGTTGGTTTCTAACATTGTGGAAGGAAGACATCCCATACAAGGTTATCATTCATACATGGTTGATTTATAAAAATCACAACTTGACATGGGAAAATCTCAAAACGTGCTAGTGGATTGGTCCAGGGCTATGCCCGTTGTGCTTAAATGATGAGGAATCAAATCAACACATATTCTTCCGATGTGCATACATGAAGGGAGTCTAGCAATGGACCTGTACACACCTACAGGTTATATACTACTCCAAGGAAAACATGCATGATTGTTTGGGTTGGTGGAAACAATATAAGTCGGGATCTCTTATCCCCATTTGGTCACTTTAGCACATTTGGAAAATCAAGAACAAATGTATTTTTTATGCGGTAAGGACATGTCCTCTATTGGCTACACAACGCATTATCATGTCATCAACAGGAACATAGGTGTCCACAAATACCCCACAGGGATTTTCTCATAGACTCGGACCACACACAATTATACTTCCTGCGGGATATTTTGATGGAGCCGCACAACAACAAATTTGTGGTTGTGGGGTCTGGTTATAGGTGGATCATAGGACACAATACATAATATATTGGAACTATGGTAATGGCACAAACAACAAGGCGGAGACGGTGGCACTTTAGGGACTTCTATGGATCTCCAGGCAATTGTCTATCGACAATATTGCGATCTATGGGGAGTCTAAAGTTATCATAGACCACATGAATAACATACATAGTTTCAACCCGCCTCAATTGGCACATTGGTTGGATCATATCAAGATACTCAGGGCCTCCTTTCAGAGTGTCGTTTTCACACACATCTGTAGGGAGCATAACAAGATGACAGAAGAACTCTCAAAACAGGGCTTGGGCTGTGTAGATGGGCATATGCACTACACTCTGATGGACGCAGATAATATCACTGCATCGGGCACCATCTCACAATCTTGGCATCTTTATTTGTTGTTGTTACTTTTGGAGGCACTTCGTTTTTGATGTTATGCACTCACTAGATGTATTTTTGCACTTAAATTTTGCACTCACACTGAATATCATGGTTTTGACCCTTAGTTGGCCATATATAGGCCCCTTATTGTACACAATGCACTACTTTTGTTTATTTCCTATATTCGGTTTCGCGGCCACTATGACTTTTCTTTGGTTGCTCTGCTTTCAGCGTCATGCACTGCTCTAACTAGTATCTGTTTAGACCATGCACTTCAGATCGAACCAGGCTGCTATATGGGAGGCCATACAGGCGATAGATGTTATGGTAATGTTGGATATGTAAGCTCTTGCAAGTTATTGTTAAAACTGGAATGAATGTTATTGACATGATATGGAGATATGTTTAGAAATATGCACTGGCACATAATATAAGCCAGGCTTTTTTCGGACTGATTAAAATATATATATATACATAATTTTTCAACAACATTATATATATGTATATATATATATATATATATAATTTTTAGAAAATTAATAACTTGGAAAAAGATATCATCCTTTGATCATATTATTTAATGATATTATATATAATAAATATTAAACTTTGATCATGTAATTTTTTGTGCTTTATAGTGATTTTTCAAGATGATTCTTCAAGTAAATCACATTACAGATTCTTGAGTCGATGTGTTTCGAGAGATAGCGCTATCAATAAGTTCAACTCTATCAAAGAGAAAATTCACACATGGCGTTATAAACGTTGATTCGCCTTCGTGTGAATTTTCTCTTCCTCCAATAGTATAAGGAAGGCCAGGTTCACATTTTCTCTCTATAATATTGATACGCGAACTACTAAGTGTGATCTATCATCAAAAAAATCCTTACAATGAACCACACTTAATGGTTTTAAATGCATTGACTAAAGAATCTTACTCGAAAAATTATCTTGAAATATTAAACTTAACAAAATATTCAATGGTAAATTATTTATCTCTTTATTTTATTACTTTCTCCATCTCATTTTAACCCCGCTTAAAGGACAAATCCAAAAGTGGAAGATCTACAACTAGAATTTTGGATTCACCTTCAACAATGGAGGGAAAATCCAATGGTAAAACATTTTTTTCTTTCAATTATTTTTAAATATTTTATTAACTTTAAATTTAAATATAATATATTTATTTAATAGAAAAATTATATAAAAAATCAACATTAATATGATATTATATTAAAAATAAAAAATAATATATCTTTAACAGTAATGTATTTATAAAAAAAATTAATATGTCATTTATATGAATAAAATTAAAGTGAGAAGTATAACATTTTTAAATTTCCAATAATTTAAAGATTTGTTTTCATAAGGAAAAAAAAATATTTCAAAAAGGAATATACTTATGTGGTCTACGAAGAATGATTTAGTGTTTTCAAAAAGAGCAGATTCAAATAAAAATACAGATAAATTTTAAGAGGAAAAACAATGAAGTGTCTATTAACAAGTTTAAAAATGGGATTTCATTCCATAAAACAATGAAGTGTCCACTGACGGTGTTAAAAATGGGATTCCATTCCATTTATTTATTGGTTGTATTGAAGCTCATACTATCCAAAAGAACCTGTCGGGAGCTAAAGAGCCTCCTTGGATAATTTGTCTTCTTGTTGGTTGAGTTCTCTTTATATGTGGGAAAAAATGTCCATTCAAAAAATCAATTTCTAATGATATCTCTCTCGGGATGTCATTTATACTTGGAATATTAACATCCACTTTCTTATTAACCTAGTGAATCACAAGCTTGGAGTCACCAAGAACTTGTATTTTTTTAATCTGAGATGTCTAGTTGTGTATAGAAGAGTTCAGAGGGTAGTGAATTCAACATTTGTGTTAGTTCCCCTCTTAGGAGAATATTGTAGAATATAATGATGGATTTGGTTAAGAAATAAACAACTCCTACTCCACATTTCAAAGGATCTCCTTGGTTAGCACCATCGAATAACTCCCAAGGAATCTATTTAACTAGATCCAACATGCTAGTTACATGAGTTTTCTTTCTTTTTGGCTTCGATTGAAATTATTTACAAAGTTTTTCAATAATCCTGCTAGTAACTTCAAGAGGAATAAGATTGAATTGGAAAATAACTTGATTGCAATCCCACTATGTATTATAAACCAAAATAGCTGGAACGATTCGATAGCATTGAACTGATGAATATATTACCCATTCCTAAACAAATTCTTCTAAATTTATTTCGTCCCAGTGAACTAAGGAAGGGAAGAAAATAGTGTGAAGGATGCTCCATGCCTTTTTTGCATATGAAAAAGAAATAAAGAGATGATAAATGGATTTAGATTCCATGTGGCATAAGGCACAATAGTTCAAACCATTCCACCTTCATTTGATGAGAATATCCCACGTTAATAACTTATTTTTTAGAGCCAATCAATGGAGGAATTATTGCATTTCTTGTAAGGATCGCAGAAATAGTCCAAAATAGATTTTTCCCCGGGATATTTTGATTTAAGATTATTCGCCCACAAAGAAACGTTGTTGGAGAAATGCCAAAAAATATGAACAGTGAGGGACCAACTAAAAACATATATATTTTTCAATCCCCAACCACCCAAATATTTTGGAATAGTGAGAGATGACCAAGAAAAAATAAGACAATACTTAGATTCTACTTTTCATAAACAAAGAAATCTAAAAATTTGTTTTCGAATTTTTGTTAAAACCCCTTTGGTACCAAAGTAATGGAGGTCCAATAAACTGGTATAATCTAAAAAATAGATTTCACCGGGATTATGAAACCTCCTCTAGATATAATTCTATTGTTCCAAACTAGAATACATTTCTTCACCTTCTTAAATTACCAAATCCAATCTTCAAATTTATAGTCATTTGCTTTCATCAGAAAACCCAAGTACTTAACTCCTTTGTCTATGGACTTGATCTAGAATAGGAAAAAATCACGAATTTAGTAGGAGGATCTATCTAAAATTTTGTGAAGGATCATGCATGATTTTTCTATGTTAATGGCCATACCAATGACTAAAGCAAACCGATCTAGGATGCTATTTAAATTCAGGGAATATAAATTATTTCCTGAAATGAAAGAAAGACATCATCCATGAACATAAGATGAGAAATGGTTGCATATTGCATGATGTTTACCCCTTTGATATCTCCCTTTCCTATTTCTTCATGTATAATTTTACTCAGTTTTTCTACCACCAGAAAAAAGAGGAGAGGAGAAATAGGGAATCCTTGATGGAGGCCCCTAGAAGAAATAGAAATTGAAAAACGGAGTCCATTGATAAGTACCACAAAGTTGGTCGACTAGATACATCTCATTATCTAATTCACAGGCCCTAGATTCATGCCTAGGTTAATCAACACCAGTTGTTAAACATCTAGTTCGATATGTCGTGTGCTATTGATAGGTCAATTTTGATGGCAATTGCACTTAGATTCCAAACTTTGACAGAGTGAAGAGTCTCCTAGGCCAAAGAGATTATGTCATGGAATTGTCTATTTTGGAGAAATTCAAATTATTCCTCTGAAATGACTTCACTAAGAACTAGATTTAGTCTAGTATATAATATTTTGGGATCAGTTTATATATCAAATTATAGTAGGAGATAGGTCACAAATAATAAAATGAAATTGCATTTTTTTATTTTTGGAATAAGTGTTTTGAAGGTCGAGTTAAGAGCATCTTAAACCTTCCTCAGAACCTTATACTCCAAAAATAGTTTCAGGAGATCAGATTTGATAAGATCGTAGAATCTTGTGAAAAAATTTACCTTCATCGCATCTAAACCTGGGTTCTTTCTTTTCTACATGGAAAAAAGAGCTCCCAAAATCTCTGATCAGGTGATCATGTCCTAAGTGAAGAAAATGCTCAAAATTGGAACTGCTCAGAATTGGCTGAAACCAAAACGACTGGATAGGCCTTGTCGATACGATCCTGTAGCCACGAATGACACTCAAATCCAACACAGTATGTGAAAGTTATTCAAGTTTGAAAATTCACAACTTCATGCAAAAGACCAGTTTGACCATGGTTGACTTTGATTAAAAAAAATATTTAAAAAAAGAATATTCCACAGAAGATTCTGGGAATATTCCACAAAATATTCCATGGAATATTCCTTCAACAACCTATCATGGCTCAACATTTTTCATTCGCGCATTGAAGGATTTTTATAACTATTGTTTTTGGGCCAATCAACAACTGCCACATGGCAGGCCCGGAGGCTGCCACGTGGCCATAGGACCGAAGATTTTTCCATGGAAAAAGTTATTGTGTGCTGGCAGGAATCGACCCCGGGTCGGGTGGCCGCCAGCCCACAGGCCCGACCAACCCGCCCGCAATGTGGTTCTTAATATACCAAAGTCTCAATGCATATTTAAACTTTATTAAGGTTATGGTTCGGGCGGAAAGGGGGCCAGCCCCCTATGCACGGGACCACAGGCCCGGAACCCTAGCCATAGACCTAAACCACCGATAATTGCGGTTAATGCATTGGGTGATCACATGTTATACGGCAGCAGTTTTGTGTTGAGTTTAATGCCATGGTTTCGAAATCGTTGGTGCAAACGATTAGTCCGGTGGGTTGGGCAGTGGTCCATGTGACCCCGCCCACCTAACATTTAACTTCAAGTCTAAAGGTTCCAACAAATTATGCAGTGAGCGCCATTCTAGGTGGACTTTGCCAAAATTAGCAGGCTTATCTCCAGTTCTCCCAAGTTTAGTGGAGTTTCTTTAGGCCAAATTGGACAAAACTTTAGTTGGGCATAAATTTCAGTAGACAGAACCTTTTGGAGCGATTTTTTTTTATATATATTTTGGGTATTTTGAGCATTCCAGAGCCAATGGCATAGGTTGCAGAGTCAACAGAGCTGATCTTCAGGTACTTTTTCAGCAGAGAAGCTTGGGTAGCCATCAGGGCCTAGGGAGTGTTGGAGCTGTATTGGGCTATGGTTAACCATTGGAGGTGAAACAAAAGCCAATATTTACTGTTTTCTGTGTTCTGAACTCATTTACATAGCTTATTTTTCCTGTTTAGGCTTTCTTATCACTGTATAACCAATTTGAGCATCTAATAAGAGCAAGGACATTCCCATTTGGGGGCCTTGGACCCGACAGATGTAGCCCAGGAGGGTTGAACTGCCTCATCAGCTGTTGTGTTATATTATGTGATTTTATCTTGCTGTGTTTTTCAGATTTAATATGTTAAACAGTAAAAATAAATAACACTCCTTCACACATAAGACTCAGAAATTTACCAAAAACACTTTGTTTCAATTACAAGACATGAATAACAGTTTGCACATATAATTTTATGGAAATGAATACCTTGAACAGCAAATACAAGTAGTTTCGTTTTCAGATCATGAGTGTTAACTTCTGCAAATTCTAAAACAGAGCCTGTAAAGGGCCAGGTAGCCTTTGGATCTCATCCTTTTATCAAAGGTGACATATTCAATAAATGCCCCTACAGTGAATCTTTGGAACAGATCTAAGAAGTTGAATTTTCAAATCAGTTGTTATCATACCTCAATTTTAGAGCTATAGAAGCTAGAGTTTTTACTCAGCATTTGTTCTGTGCAGATATTAAGTCATTTGTTTGCAAGTTTTGATGCCGACTAGGTTAAAACTCAAGAGAGGTGAAGGAAACTTGGTTAGTGCACAAACTAATCCACAACCAAGAAGGGTTAGAGAACCACCTCTAAGAGCCCTAGAAGCAGCTACAAGCATGTCTTCAAGAGAAGGAGAAGCTCCTGAAGAGATGGATCCCAAGGAAGAAGAAAGGGTATTTCGAAAATCTTTCTTGGATATGACTAAAATGGTAAGGATCCTCTATCAAGAAAGAAATGATAGGATTGCTGGAGAAGGGTCTAAAAACCAAAAAGAAGGAGAGGATTCATCAAGAGTAAAGAAGGGTAATGATCAATCAAATAAAGGGAATGGAGGAAATGGTGATCCACCATCTCCATCATCATCCTCTTCCTCGTCATCATCTTCCTCGACTTCGGTAAATCAGTCACATAAGTCGAAAACCACTGGTAAAAATCTTTTTTTAAAGATTGATGTCAAATTTTAATTGCCAATGTTTAACGATGAAGTGAATGCAGAGAAATTAGATAATTGGATCAGACAATTGGAAGTCTATTTAAGGATTCAAAATCTGCATGATGTTGACACCAAAATACAACTAGCCTCGCTAAGGATGGATGGAGCAGCTTTGGTATGGTGGGAAGCCAAGACCAAGGATGAAATAAAGAAACATGGTAAGCTTACTTTATCATGGATTTAATTTATTTCCGCAATTAAGAAGCAATTTTATCCTCTTGCTCATCTTCAAAAGGCTATAATGAATTGGAAAAAATTTAGACAACTTAAAGGACAAAGTGTTCAAGAATACACTCAAGAATTTAGGAGAAGAGCACTATTGTTAGGAGTAGACTTAGAAAGTCAAGATACTTTGCTGAAATATATAGATGGTTTGCATAATTACCTTATACATACTATCCTTATTTTTAATCCTACTAGACTTCTAGACGAAGTTTGTGTACAAGCTACGCATTTAGAGGCTAGAGGGAAAAACACTTTTGATGTGAATGAGGGTAGTTATTTTAAAGGCAAAGGAAGAAAAAGGATTGCAAACTCTAGAAAGGAAAAAGGGAAATTATTTTGCAAGAACTATTCAAAAACAAGCCACGACGAAGACCATTGTTGGAAGCTTCATCCGGAGCTGAAACCAGAGAAATATAAAAACAAAGACAAAACCAAAGAAAAGGGAAAAATTGTTGCAACTGTTGAACAAGATTTAGGGTCTAAATCAGGTGATGAGACTAAAACTATCGCCATGGTATTGAAGAACATAAAGGGGAAAGAGGATGTACAAGAAACAAATCCCATTTCTAGCACATTAAACAGTCACAAAGAAACTCAAAATGAAAAGAGGAGGATAGAGCTATTTCATGTGAGGATAATCTCAAACCACACAAATATAGACACACTTTTTTATAGTGGATCTCAAGCTAATCGTATCTCAGAAGACTTGGTCAAACAACTGAAACTTGAGACAATTCCACATCCAAAGCCTTATCCACTTGGGTGGATATGCAAGGATGCAAAATTACAAGTCTCAAGAAAGTGCATCTAGCGATTTGCCATAACAGCGCAGTATGTTGATTGGGTTGAACTAGATGTAGTACCGCTTGAAATTACAGTTGTTGTGTTGGGTAGTCCATATTTATATGACAAAAAGGCAATCTTCCATCGCCATGAGAATAAGTATCACTTGTTCAAGGATGGAAAAGAGTACATTGTGAGAGCACATAAGAAGAAGCTAGAATCTTCTTTAGTCCATGCAGGGCAATTGAAAAGGCTAGTTAATGCAAGTCAAACTCTGACTTTGTTGATGGTTAAACAACAAGATTTTGTACATTTTCCTTTTCATGATATTTCTGATATAAATGATGGTATGTTTCAGTCTGATAACAGTTCTTCTTTGAAAGAAGATGATAATATGTTGCACAAGGCACCTTTGGTGTCGATCGGTGCAGAGAACGAAGTGTCAGTGCAAAGCAGTGCAAAAGTCCACTGAAATGGAAAGGTATGCAAGCAAAGAGGGCACACAGTTCAGCAAGGGTCATTGCTGGTTTCAGAATGGCAGATTGGTATGGCAAGAAAACTTGGTCGGCAATCGACACAAGTACAGAGCTCATTTAGCAAAAATTCGCCATGTGAACAGTTGGCAAGGTGAATCTTATTTTCGGTCTTATTTGAAGTTTGACCATTGTAGAAACAATATGCTTCCTGCAAATTATAGTTTTTGTTCTGCAAATTTCAAGAATTTTCATCATGACTCAGTCAATGTTAGCAACGGTCGGTCAGTGAATTCAAGGAACAATTTATATTTTTATGAGAAGCTCAATTTGATGAAGTCAAGAAGATTTCAGTGGTTCAAAGTTGGAAGAGTGGAGAATCAGTCTCCTCATCTTCATTTTCTGTAATCAGAGAGCTTTTGTGGGTCCAAAAGCTTCCCATTTGGGAGGTGTGATCAGGTGATCATGTCCTAAGTGAAGAAAATGCTCAAAATTGGAACTGCTCAGAATTGGTTGAAACTAGAACGACTAGATAGGCTTCGTCGATACGATCCTGTAGCCGTGAACGGTACTCAAATCCGACACTGTATGTGAAATTTATTCAAGTTTTAAAATTCACAATTTCATGCAAAAGACCAGTTTAACCATGGTTGACTTTGATTTTAAAAAATATTTTAAAAAAAGAATATTCCACAGAATATTCTGGGAATATTCCACAAAATATTCCATGGAATATTCCTTCAACGACAATCATGGCTCGACATTTTTCATTCGCACATTGGAGTATTTTTATAACTCTTGTTTTTGGGCCAATCAACAACTGCCACGTGGCAGGCCCAGAGGCCGCCACATGGCCACAGGACCAAAGACTTTTCCATGGAAAAAGTTATTGTGTGTTGGCAGGAATCGACCCCGGGTTGGGTGGCCACCAGCCCACAAGCCCGACCAACCCGCCCGCAATGTGGTTCTTAATATACCAAGGTCTCAACGCATATTTAAACTTTATTAAGGTTATGGTTCGGGCGGAAAGGGGGCCAGCCCCCTACGCACGGGACCACGGGCCCGGAACCCTAGCCATAGACCTAAACCACTGACAGTTGCGGTTAATGCATTGGGTGATCACATGTTATACGGCGGCAATTTCGTGTGGAGTTTAATGCCATAGTTTCGAAACCGTTGGCCTAAACAATTAGCCCGACGGGTTGGCCGATGGTCCATGTGACCCCGCCCACCTAACATTTAACTTCAAGTCTAACGGTTCCGAAAAATTATGCGGTGAGCACCATTCTGGGCGGATTTTACCAAAATTAGTGGGCTTATCTCCAGTTCTCCCAAGTTTAGTGGAGTTTCTTTAGGCCAAATTGGACAAAACTTCAGTTGGGCATAACTTTCAGTAGAGAGAACCTTATGGAGTGAATTTTTTTATTATTATTTTGGGTATTTTGAGCATTCCAGAGCCAATGGAACAGTTTGTAGAGTCAACAGAACTGATCTTCAGGTACTTTTTTAGCAGAGAAGCTTGGAGAGCCATCAGGGCCTAGGGAGTGTTGGAGCTGTATTAGGCTATGGTTAACCATTGGAGGTGAAAGAAAAGCCAATATTTACTTTTTTCTATGTTCTGAACTCATTTCCACAGCTTATTTTTCCTGTTTAGGCTTTCTTATCACTGTATAACCAATTTGAGCATCTAATAAGAGCAAGGACATGCCCATTTGGGGGCCTTTGACCCAGCAGATGTAGCCCAGGAGGGGTGAATTGCCTCATCAGCTGATGTGTTATATTATGTGATTTTATCTTGCCGTGTTTTTCAGATTTAATATGTTAAACAATAAAAATAAATAACACTCCTTCACACATAAGACTCAGAAATTTACCAAAAACACTTTGTTTCAATTGCAAGACATGAATAACAGTTTGCACATATAATTTTATGGAAATAAATACCTTGAACAACAAATATAAGTAGTTTCATTTTCAAATCATGAGTGTTAACTTCTACAAGTTCTAAAGACAGAGTCTGTAAAGGGCCAGGTAGCCTCTGGATCTCATCCTTTTATCAAAGGTGACATATTCAGTAAATGCCCCTATAGTCAATCTCTGGAACAGATCTAAGAAGTTGCATTTTCAGATCAATCTCCCCCTTCAAAACTTCAGATGATAATGGCTTATTCATTTCATCAGAATTCAATCGAGGGAACAAGGATAGAGTATTCAGGATTTCCTAAATTGGACACGCCTCAAATTGGGAGAAAAGGGATTTGAAATGTTGAGATCCCAAACACGTAATTTATTAAAAAGAGGAGTGAATGAAACCTCATAGTCCTTAATAAACCAAATAGTGTTGAATTTTTTTCTATAATTTGCATAACTATGGAAAATTTTCATGTCGTTATCCCCTTCCCTCATCTAGATTGTGAAACCTTTGAGTCTCCAAGATTCCTCTTCTCTGGCTAAAATATCTTTTTTTTTGCACTCCAAAGAGCACAAAACTTTAATGTTTGCCTCAATTAGGGAACCCGCATCATCCAAATTGTAGAGGTTGTGAATTTTTGTTTCCAAATCCTTCACCTCAACATTTGATCTAGCATTGTATTCCTTAACACAGAGTTTTTACTTATTTTTGATAAGTTTTAAATTCCCTACAAATTGTTTCATATATGATCATGATCATTCCAAATTGAGAGGGGACAAAGAATCCTTTACCAATTTCTTATAACCCTCTTCCTTAAACTAAACATGATTGAATTTGAACACGACAAGAGGTTTTTTTTCACCTTGGACAATCTCTAAGACATTAGGACAATGGTCTGAAATGCCTCCTTCTTCCACCTAGGATTTCAATCTTAGAGATATGGGAAAATATATTTCGGAGATATTTTTGGAGATAAAACTATCATTGGTTTTGAAGTTTCAACAAGTGGGGAAAATTTTAACGGGTTCAAAATCAATTATTTTATTTAAATGAAAAAAGATGAGAAAAAAATTCCTCCAATAAGTCCTTATGAGGATAGGCACCCCAAACTTCTTTGAGAGACACAATGAGATTTATGTCGCCCCATAGAATCAAGAATTTTATATTGAGTGCTCCAAAATATAATAGATCTTCCCAGAAATGCCTTTGGTCCAAGTAAGGACCGTAGACATTTAAAATTCAGATTTTTTGGTTGAATTCGTAAACCTCCAAGACAATGGAAATATAGTGAATAGAAGAAGAAATTGATGAATCGATGAAGCTTGAATTTCAAGCTACAATGAGACCACCAGATAGACCTTGAGCATTGACTATGAAGAAAGTCCAATTTCTAAGCTAAGGTTCAAGAAAGCTTTGGATTTGCGGCCATTTTCCATTTTTTCTTGTAATAGAATAATGTCAATCTTATTATTATGAATAAGTCTTTTGAAGGTGAGTCTTTTGGAAGTGCCCCAAAATCCCTACAAATTTAGATAGAATCTTCATTTAGAGCCCGAGAGGGGCCTTTTGCTCTAATAGCCCTAAAAAATCTAGTTTATTTTCTACTATAAATATATTATTTTCCCTTTTATTTGGCTTTTTAAAAATATAATTTTATTCTTGCATGTCCCACTAACGACACATTCATCTCCATCCCATCGGCAAAGAGTGTCTCCTCTTGAAGACCAAATCGAGAATGAAGGGTATATGACCTCCTTTCAGATTGTTTAGAACCTGAGGAGACATATGAACCAACTTCCTTGATGGGGTTATTCTCAAGTACATGATCCTAATGATTCGAAAGGGGAGAGAGGGATACATAGTAATTAACGAAAGGGATAAGGGCCACTAGAGAGGAAGACTTGACAAAAATTGAGTCAGAGCAAACGACCACATCCCTTCATGATTTTCATTTGAAATATCACTAATTTTTTGCAATTCATCATTTAAATTTTCACCATTTTTATGCATGTCATCATTCAAGAATGAGGAGGGAATGTGATTATGGTTCTTGCTTGGATGCATAGTATGGCAAGGAGGATAAAACTAAGGCCGCTTCTCTTCTACCTACTAAATTGATTGACAATGGACCTCTAACAAAACCTCACCCTTCATCGAAGATGATTGCAAAGCCACCAAAGGAAAATTTTCAATCCAAGTTTCTTACAAAGTTGCATATTTCGAACATTTTTGTCATAAGAATCAATTAGGTGCCCTATCTTATGACATGTTAAACACCTAAAATGTAGTCTCCAATAGTCAATTGTTTGATTCCATTTTTTATCCTTATAGGCTAGCTCTATTTCTTTGAGGAGATCGTCTCTTAGGTCTACTTTGACTTGCACCCAAGTGACCTAGCGATCAGGCATAGTAAAGAAAAAATCCTCCACAGATACAAAATAACCGATTCAATTCCCAATTTTTTCAAGGATGTGTGAAAACTAGAGGTAGCCCCGAAAGAAGTGCCGATGCTTTCATATTTCTTTAGTACTTGTGTACCACTTAACCTTCATGCCTTCCACTTCAGAATGTGGATAAGGGAATGATTTGGACATAAGTTTTCAATTAAAAATCTTGTGTATGGTTGAAAATTGTATTGGCACTAGGCATTTGATCTAAGTTATTAATTTTAATATGTTCTTGTTTTAACATAGGAAAGTATAGTCCATTTCTCTAGCATTTTATATTCAAGTTTTTTCCATCTTGCTTTAAGGAGATGTGTGTGTAAAATTATTTCTAAAGAAGTTATATGGCTTGGGTTTGGGTTTGGAAATAATTATGTTTGATTTGAGTTTGAATTTTTTGATGAGGTTGAGGTTTACCATTAAGTTTGTTTATATGTATTTTCTACATAATACATATATTAACTTTAAAATGAAATATAACATAAAATAGTAAGAATTCAATATCAATAAACATAAAAAAAATATTGTCATGGACTTGGAAACTGCATGGATAGATTACAAACTTGTGTTGTGACATGAGGTTATGAGTTTTGAGTTATGGACTTGGTCAATGGCTATAAAGTTCAATGAGGATCATCAAACCTAAAAACAATAGATTCACCAAATTTCGAACCTCAAGATTGAAGTTTAACGAACTTGATTGCATAGATTTTAAAACCAAGACTATGTAAAAGGAGGAATAACAACCCCTCCGATGAAAATTTTCGCTCTTTTATATCTAATGATCTAGATATTAGAATCACATTATTATGAATGAGAAGGGGTTGGATTGATCATCCCTTTCGTGTTCTCTTGATTATTGAAATTTTCTCATCATTTGACTTTTGATATTTATTATAATATTTCTATGTGGTGTTTTTCATGATGGTGTTGTGATGATAATCATGACGATGACCCAATGTCCTCTTACTTGATGATATATATTATCTTAGTGTAAATAGGCACATCTATGAGATGATATAATGTTTACACACAAGTTGATAATGATTAATGATCTAAGTAATGTAATTATAATGACAATACTCTTATTATTAAAGATTATGTTTAATATTGGGTGGTTTATATAGTGAAAATGTGAAGTTGGGTTACACTTTTGGCCCCTCGTTCAGTAACAAAATATAATTTTTAGAAGTTTTTCAACTTTTGGTAAGCAAAAGTAATTTTTTTGTTTAGAATTTTATTTTATAGTAAAAAAAAAAAACTTATCAGAAATTTTATTATCTTTCTATTGCTTATTTTTTAGAATTTTTTTATTCACATTTGATATGTCAACTTATTAATTGCTTGACTTTTTGTTCTTTAAAAATCAAGGGATCCATAAAAAATCATGTTTTTTCCCACCATTGTCTTATTAACCTTGTGTTTTAAAATATATATATATGTTGCAACAATCTAGATAGACTCTACTTCAACATTGCTATGTTTATGAATCCAATAGATGCATATCATAATTACTAGAAATTTTTGAATTGAACCAATGTGAAAAAACAACAGATTTTGAAGATTTTTAACAACGTACCATGTTTCTCATCGTATTAGTTAAAAACTAAAAAATATAAAAACTGTCGAGGACATAATAACGTAATGCACCATAAATTTTCCATATTTTTTTATAGTGTATTTTGGAAGATATAAAATTTTGATTACATTGAATCATAATGACCTTTAGAAAATTCCATAAAATTTATATCTAATCAAAGTAGATTCAATTCTGCAAATGTTGGTGTTGGTTGCAAAAGTAAATTCACTATATTTAATGGAGGTTAACCATTCCAAAATTGGATAGGGGTGAACAGATGTGAGCTAGCTCTAGTTGCCAAAAATTAAATTCAACAGAAAAAATGTTTTCAACCAAAAAGTCAGTATTTTCAGTCGAAAACATTTTTCATTTTTTTGTCGGTCGCAGAAATAACACGATGTGACTGTGCCAAACGAAAGGATGTGACCGTTTCTATCGAAAGTATTATTAAATGTATACGTTCACAAATCCAACACGTGGATAAGATTACATTACATGTAGTATTTCAACCATGTATTAACTATCTCAATACCCAGCTTAACAACATTTTCAGACTAGGTCATAATAAAGAAAAAATTTCCAACCAGGATTGTGAAGTGATAATTGATACTAATACTTTACAAAGCATAAGAATATAAACACAACCCACAAAGGAGAAAACAATGTCAATCCTCTTCAAAATTTTAAGGTGCAAAAATATTCATACAAAATAGAGAACCAATGTCAATCATATTTTAATTTTTCAAACACAAACATATTTTTCAAACACATACAGAATAATGTTAATGGTTTGATTTTTGTAGTACCCCACTCTAGTTGATTGACCTTGATATGAAATTAACATTGGTTTATCCTTAAGGCTCGTATATTATTCCTTTAGGACCTCAGGTTGTGAATTTGGACACTTGAATCTACTATTAGTGGATGTGATGGTTATGTTTGTTTCCTAATTGGTGTTCGAATGATGATAACTTTGATGGTTATGTATGTCTTCTGTTGATATTATCATGATGATAACATTGATGGATATGTATGTTCTCTATTGATGTTATGATGATGATAGCTTTGATGGATATGTATGTCTTCTATTTATGTTATGATGATGACACATTTGATGGATATGTATGTTTTCTATTGATGTTATGATGATGATAGTTGTGATGGATGTGTTCATTATGTTGGATACTTACATTAATTTCGGTTCACGATGAACAACGAAGTGAATAACTAGGTCATGTTGATGGTGCTAATATGACAATGACTAACATTGAGAAACTCTATTACTGATGATTATTGAGTATGACAGGAAGCCACCAGATGAACTCACATGTGATGAGGTCGACGACATCTAGTTTGATGGAAATGAATATTTTGTCCTTGAAATTTGAAAGTTTAGTTTGAATCTTGGTAAAAATTATAATGACATGTTAGTGGATGCATGCACAGGTTACTTTCTCGATAGAATGACTCACACATGGGTGATGGGGTTGTACAAATGGGTGGAACTACATGGGATGGAACACTCCCACCATGAATTGGGCTAGAAGATTTGGGACATATTCGCCTTGAAGATCACGATGACATGGGGAAGGTCCCAAAATTGGTCGCTCATGAATATTTCACTGGGGGATCATCTTATCAAGGCATATTCCTTGATCCCGAGCAACATTAGTCTCATTATAGCGGGAAACACATGAGATGATTGCGGTCTTCCTCATTGCACCTAGATTTTCCCCTCATAGCCACTAGATGCTTGAAAGGAAAGCAACGTGGCACCCTTGGATCTTCAAGGGAAGTTCTTGAAGGGAACGATCGACTTGGCACTCTTGGCATCAAGAATAAATTGTTAGGTGTGGCACCCTTGGAACTTAAAAAGGAAGTTCTTGAAGGGCACGACTGACTTGCCACCCTTGACATAAAAAAGAAACTACAAAATATAATCAAGATATGAAAATACTACTAATTCACATGAGTTGGTAAATAAGTTAGAACCAAGGCAATTAAATCAAAAATAAAACTTTGGGTAAAGGGAGAATAGGAAGAAATAAAAATATTGTACCTTGAGAACCCTACCCTTCCCATGTTGGAAAATATTAGGTATATAATGTACATAAGTATTTTAATTAGATAAAAGGGGGGAAGAGGAACATAGAGTTAATTATAAAAAATACTCCTAAAATAGTTAAACTTCATTGAGAGAAGAGGGTTGTGAATTAAAATAAAGACTAATAAATTAAAATTAGAGAAATTTAGAGAACCTCCATGTGGCAAGAGCCAACATAAGAATATCCATCTAAGAGGAAAATTGAGTTAAATTAGGAGGTAGTTAGGGGACCAAATATGAGACTTATCAATTGACTTCAGTAATGAACACAAATTAAGGAGTAGAAAAGGGGGATTAAGAGACATCTAGGAGAAGAAAAAGGGAGTCTTGTTGAAGTGAGGAAAAATATTGTTTCTAAATTAAAATTTAAGTAAATAATTTTGGAGAGCCTTAGTGAGAGGGTGACACATGGGTGGGTGAATAATCAAACTTTTATATTAATACAAGTAATTAATTCTGCATGAAGTTCCAAGTATCACCCATGAAGCCTCCTATAAAATAAGGAGCAAGTCATGGGATAAGGGACTTTTGCTTACCCTATTGTTGGATGGATGAGATTATATAATTTTGAGTGGCTATGAGCTATATTTGAGTTTGGTGATGTACAGGTCCTTAGAGAGGGGACTCTTGAGCTAAGTAGTGCTAACCTCTATCAACTAGAAAACTTCCTCCATTATACAACCCCATTGCAGCTTAAGGGTCTGTGGGGAAGAAGAGTACCCTAGGAGCAGGTTGGGAGGTCAAATGGTGGTTCAATACATTTGGCCAAAGAAAATCAACATTCACACTTGGAGACGAACGACAGCAAGAGAGTGCAAGTGGTGGCAAGGCCAAGATCAAATCCCCTCTCTGATTGAACGGTACCTGTGGTATTTATGATGTTTTGTTATATGATTTTTTTGTGGAATGTATTGTAATTCATGGATGTTGATGTAAATGACTTAATAACTCTGAGTTTTTTATGTTTATCTACTTATGGTTGTATTCCAAATTTATCTGCATTGTTTAAAAAAAAAATCAGTACATGGATGATCTCTACAAGTTTTATCTTAAAACTTACTTATGGGCATCAAAAATACTTTTAAAGCCTTTAATATAAGAAGTGAATTCAATAGAAAGTACTAAACCTAAAAGTATATGTATATTGTTAATAGAAAATGTTTAAAATACTTATGGATTTAAAAAAACATAAGGCAAATCATGTCATTGAAGTTGAGAATGAAATAACTTCATCATATAGTAAGAGTGAGTAAATAAACCTCGAGATAATTGGGTATTCTATCTTCATCTTTGGTTGTTGTTTGACCTAATTATGTTTAAATCCCTTTTTTGAATAATTGGATATCTACTAGTTTGAGGTTTCTAATTAAGATTCTTTATATATATTTAGTACTAGATTCTTCAACTTACAACACTCAACATCGAAGTTCTATAATTTTCTGCATTTGTTTCTCCAAGATACATAAATTAATAGCATTCTAAGCTTGTGATTGTTTCTCATTCATGAATGGTGACTAAAAGTGCTTTGAGGGATGTGTCATTTTTTCACAGAGTTTCTTCACTCTTCGAAAGATCCTATGAATTTCCATGAGGCCTTGGGTCAATAATTGTGCTATGAGAATAATCAAGTATATAATATGTAACCACGTGAGTTGAAATTATATCTCCCACCATAAGGAATGACTATAGTAAAAAACACTAACCAAGGAAACCACAACAAAACCTAATTCCTATCCAGCTCCGGAAGAAAATAGAAGAAAAGAGATATCAACGCCTTAGAAATAAGCCACTTTGAGGGGGCAACCTCCAATACATTCATGAATGAACAATTCTTGGATGATACAAATTACAAAACCTCCTTTCTATATATAGGAGTCCATGGGGCCACAATGTAATACTACCCGACCTAACAATAATAATTTAAGGACACAATAATAACAATATGGGGGTTATAGGGGTACAACAATAACAATAAGGGGGTTACACTAACAACAATAACGGACTATACTAGTAATATAGGGACCTAACATGCCTCTCTCCTTCAAAAAAGTGTTGTCCTCAACGCTTGAGTAGCTGTAGGTGCTTCTGTATAAAACTCTCATCCTCCCATGTAGAATATTCAGTGGGAAAGTTCTTCCACTTGATGAGATACTCTAAAATTGATCGATTTCGTAGCTGTCGAGTTCTGTTTCCGTGACCTCTTCAGGTTCCAATATGATTTCTCCTTCCTCATCAAGTTCTGGCAATATTGTTTGAACTGGAAGATTTTCACCTATAACCTTCTTTAAGCATGAAACATGAAAAACTGGATGCACTCATGAAGAAGCAGGAAGCTCCAATTTGTAAGCCATAGTACCAATCTTTTGCAACACCTTGTAAGGACCATAGTACTTTGGTGATAATTTATTATCCTTCTTAGCTTGCTTGAGGGACATTTGTTTGTATTGTTGTAGCCGTAAAAATACCTAGTCTCCTACATCAAAACTTGTCTTGTTGTGATGTTGATATGCCTGTTGTTCCATTCGATTTTGTGCCAAATTCAGGTTATCCTTTAAGATTTGGAGAACTTCTTGTTGATGCTTGATGTGATCTCCACTGCTAGAACCTTTGAATTTCTCTTAAAGATGATGTGATGGATGGTGGATGATATCCATAAAGTGCCATAAATGGGGTCGTTTTTGCTACAATATGGAAGGAAGTGTTATACCACCATTCAGCGAGAGGTAACCACTTGACCCATTGTGTTTGTTTATCAGATACAAAACAACGAAGATATCCTTCCAAACATTTATTTACTATCTCAGTTTGACCATCAGATTGAGGATGATAAGATGAGCTATGAGCTAATTGAGTACCCAAACAAGAAGATAACTCCGTCCAAAAATTTCCAGTAAAAATGGGATCTCTGTCGCTCACAATAACCCTTGGGCTTCCATGTAGCTTTTGAATTCTGTCCATAAATGTAGTAGCAACTGTACTTGCTTTAAATGGATGAGATAATGCACAAAAGTGTGCATACTTGGTAAGTCTATCAACTACCACCACGATGACACTCTTTCCTTCGGACTTAGGTAAACCTGTGATAAAATCCATTGAAATCTCCTCCCAACGTTGACTTGGAATGGATAAAGGTTGTAGAAGTCCTGGGGTCTTAATTGTCTCAACTTTATTCTGGTGGCAAACCAAACATTCCGCCACAAAATTTTGAATATCAGATTTAAGGCCATCCCAAAAAAATTCTTTCTTCACCCTGTGGTAAGTTTTTAAAATCTTGAGTGTCCTCCTAAAGGAGAAGTGTGCAATTCCAGAAGAATCTTTTGTTTTAGTTGGGAATTCTTGCAAAGATATAAGCGATCTTTGTACCATAAGGAATCATTTTTCAAACTAAATGTATCAGATGTACTAGGATCTTGCTGCAACTTTTGAATGAGTGTCCATACATCTTTGTCCTTCTTCCATTCATCTCTTGCTTCAGTTATCCAATCTGGTTGGATAATAGAAATGGCACAAAGCAATGCTTCCACCTCTTCATTCTTTTTTGAGAGTGCATCTGCAACAACATTAAGCTTTCCTTTTTTGTAGATTATTTCAAAGTCATAACCCAACATCTTTGTGACCCATTTTTGCTGCTCTTCTGAAGATAGTCTTTGTTCCAAACAGTGTTTAAGACTATCATGATCAGTTTTTACCTTGAAGTGTCTTCCCATTAGGTAAGTTCTCCATTTCTTTAGTGCATGCAGTATTGCTAACATTTCCTTCTCATAAATAGGTTTCTGTAAATACTTTCCTTTGATTGGACGACTTTCAAAAGCAATGGGTCTTCCTTCCTGCATTAAAACTGCACCAATTCCATTTCCTGAGGCATCACATTCCACAATAAAGGTTTTTGTGAAGTCTGGCGTAGCTAATACCGGTGCTAGGCACATTGCCTCTTTAAGATGTTCAAAGGCCTTAGTTGCTTCAGGAGTCCATGAAAATGCATCTTTCTTCAATAATGTTGTTAGAGGTGCTGCTATTCTCCCATAATTCTTAACAAACTTGCGATAATACCCTGTTAACCCGAGAAATCCTCGCAACTGCTTTATGGTTGTGGGGACTTTCCATTCCTTAAATGGCTTTAATTTTGTTAGGGTCTACCTTAACACCCTAGTGAGATACAATATGACCTAGATATTCCACCTCTTGTACTCCAAAGAAACATTTGGATGTTTTTGCATATAATTGTTTCTCCTACAATAGTTTGAGCACCCTGTCAACATGTTGAACATGATCCTTCCAAGAACTGTTGTAGATTAGTATATCATCAAAAAATACTAGCACAAAATTTCTAAGGAAGTGTTTGAAAATGGAATTCATCAAACCTTGAAATGTAGAAGGTACATTGGTAAGGCCAAAAGGCATGACCAAAAATTCATAATGACCCTCATGAGTTCGAAATGTTTTTTTTCGGAATATCTTCAGTCTTCATTCTAATTTGATGATATCCTGAATGAAGATCCAACTTGGTAAAATAAATTTCTCCATGTAATTCATCCAATAATTCAACAATCCTAGGAATGGGAAATTTATCTTTAATGGTGAGCTTATTGAGCTCCCTATAATCTGGACACATGAACCATGATCCATCCTTCTTGTATACCAATACTACAGGAGCAGAGAAAGAACTTTGACTATGTTGAATTATACCCACCTCTAACATTTCTACAATCATACGTTCAATTTCTCTCTTTTGGATGTAAGGATATCTATAAGGCCTGATGTTTGGAGGAACACTTCCCGGAATCAAATGAATAGCATGATCATGATCACGAATAGGTGGGAGTCCTTCGGGAGTTTCAAACACCTTGGAATGATTGTCCAAGACTTTTTGGAGATCTGCAGAAATATGTGATTTTGATGTTGGAAATTCTAGTGAGCATAATTGTGCAATTATGCCTCGTTGTTTTTTTCTTTAGAAACTTTGTCATGACATTAGAGCTTATTATCTTTCCCGGCTTCCCTGCAATACCCCGTAATTCGACTTCCTTTCCTTCTGAATAAAATTTCAAGAAAAGTTCTTGAAAATTAAAAGCTACCATCCCCAAAGATTGTAACCATTATACTCCTAGTACAACATCAGCACCTCCCATAGGAATGAAAAGCATTTGACTATTTAATACATATTCCCCCATGGTTAGCTTGATATTATGGAATTTTCTAGAGCAATTTATAGTTCCTCCATTTGCAACCATCACTTGACATTCTGGTGTTGGGTATAGGAAACAATTCAATTCCTTGGCTACCTTACAATGAATAAAATTATGAGTACCACCTAAATAAATCAACACTATTACCTTTTTCTTCTTGATATGTCCTTCTATCTTGAAGTTTTGAGGAGTGTTAATTCCTACCAATGCATTACACGATATGGTCAGACTCATTTCTTCCTCTCCTAGGGCTGGTTCCTGGTGTATATCCTCTTCTTTTGAAGATTCTTATTCATTTTCTTCTTCCTCTTCACAATCTATGTAAAATAATTTCTTCTCAGCACACTTATGACCTTTAGTGTATTTGCTATCACAACTGTAGCAAAGCCCTTTTTCTCTTTTTTCTTCCAATTGTTGTGGTGTCAACCTTGTAGGTTGTGGAAATCTAGGAGTAGCAACACTTCCATCTTTATAGAAGTGAGTGGTAGGCTTTCTTGTCACCATAATTTTACATTCAATTTTTCTTGCCAACTTGAATGCCTTCTCTAATGGATCAGGTTCCAAAACGTGAACTTGATGTTGGATGCTATCCTTTAAAGTACCTATGAAGAGATCAATCATGTGTTCCTATGGAATATCAGTTACCCTAATATTCAATTTTTGAAAGTCCTTAATGTGCTCCCCCACTGAACACTTTTGTTTGAGATTTATTAATTGGCTAAAGAAAGTGTTGATCTTTGTATCCTCATAATGTGCTATCATTTCCTCCGTAAAAATTGACCAAGTGACAATTTTTTACGGGAGCAAAGCCATCGATACCATACAAATGTATTTTGTTCTAAATGTAAAGTTGCAATGCATACCTTTTGTGTAGAAATTTGAATAACTGATATATTATTCACCAAAATTCTCCTGATCACACACTATTTTAGCTTCATGCACAATACAGAATCTCTTCTACGATTGATCATCACATGCGGAAATAAAATCAATTGCATGCACACATTAAAACCATAAACAATCACACATATGAACACAATATTTCATGGGAAACCTTAAAGCTGAAAACCCCAACTATCTGTATATTATATGTCATGGAGATTATGTAACAATCATTGTACAAAGCTCCTCACAAGATCTCAGCACAACCTCCTCTTGCTACACACTATCAAGCTAGATCTAGCAAAACACATGCTCCAATCTTTTGCCACTTGATAGCCAGCCTCTATTACCTTTTCAATGCTATGGGATGGCTTCATTAAATAGATAAACCACCTAGCTTGTACTGCGCAATCCTCATGGGCTTCTCCACCTATCTGTGTGTTGCAAATAGCAATTGTATAGTCACAACTGATAGTTAACCTACTCTTTCACCTATTTCTGCACTGGTCTCCACTAAAACTGTCCATGCACTGAAGTTAACTGATGCATTATTTAGTTGATTTATGAGTTTATAATTAGTGAATTAATTAATAATTAATTCACACCACTCTCACTAATTGTATCAATTAGTTAAACTGAATACAAATAGCTCAACTATGTTTAGATTATTTAAACTGAATACAACTCCACTAACTTCCTCAATCAACTCCACCAAACTCTGTCACATGAGTTCTAACTGAAGTATCCATGCAATAGCTCCACTTAACCCTCAAGAATAGCATAATTCCTTCTGTCAGCTCCTGTGCCACATCTGTGCACTTAACTGAAGTGCTCCAAGAGAATAAGATAATGTTTAGAGTCCAAATATTATTAAAAGCTAATAATATTCGACATATCTATTTTTAGACTGGCAATCTAAAAATAGATTCCACCCAATATGTCTAAAAATAGAAGTCCATCTATTTTTTCCAACTTGACCAACCATCCACAAATAGCATCCTGCAACTCATAGAACATGATCCATATGTCTAAAAAAAGACATAGTCTAAAAATAGACTTTGCGCCAAAAATAGCCTGCGGGCCCACTTAGTGAAGGCGACTTCTTTCCACTAAGCTCATCATCTTGTTGCAATCTCAACACTCCCTCTCAACAAGATAAGGATTATCTGCAACCCCTATCCTGCCCCTAAGGTATTCGAATTTGCTCCTGGTGAGCGCCTTCGTCAAGATATCAGCATCCTGATCCTCCGTAGGAATGTATGAAAGTAACATGATCTTCCGCTGCACACAATCTCTGATATGGTAATACCGGATGTCAATGTAGTGTGAACCGAACAACCCGACCAGGATCTTCCTCATCCATATAGCCTCGCATGCAGCCAAACTCGCTGCCATAGACTCGGCCTCTGCTGAACTGAGTGCCACGGATCTCTGCTTCCTACTGTACCAAGAAACTGTTGTCGACTCGATACTGAAAATCCCTCCAGATGTGCTCTTTCTGTCCGTTGGGCTCCCTGCCCAATCTGCATCTGTGAAGCCACATAACCTCACCTCATCCAACTGTCTGTACCATAATCCATATCCCGATGTGCCTCTGAGATATCTCAATACATGCTTGCTTGCCTTCCAGTAGAGCTTGGTAGGCTTAACCATAGCTTGTGAAAGCTGGTTCACAGCATAGCATATGTCGGGTCGTGTATTGACCAGATACATAAGCGACCCCACCAACTATTGATAAACAGTGGCATCCACTACCTCCGTCGAAGTAGCATCCTCCTTCCTCCATCCACCAGGAAGATGAGTATCAACAGGCTTGCAGCCATGCATGTTGAACTTCTCTAGTATCTCTCGAGCATACTTGCCTTGAGAAACAAATAGTCCATCACTGTGCTGCCAGATTTCCAATCCCAAGAAATAATGAAGGAGGCCCAAGTACTTCATCTCAAAATATTTTGCAAGATCATCCTTGCATGAGAGTATCAACAGCTCATCACCTGTCAAAATCAAATCATCTACATAAAGTACAATGATCAGCAACTTACCCTCCACCACAATCTGGTATAGGTTCGGATCTGCCTCACTATCGGAGAATCCAAGTCCGGTGAAATAACTGTCTATCCGTGTGTACCAAGCACGAGGTGCTTGTTTCAACCCATACAACGCTCTCTTGAGCCTGCACACATGTGACTCGCTGCTGAAGATCTCGAAACCTTCGGGTTGCTCTATGTACACCTCCTCCTCAATGACTTCATTGAGGAACGCAGTCTTCACATCCATCTGATGAATGTGCCACCCCATCTGCGCTGAGAGAGCAAGAATCGTCCGTATGGAAGAATACCTTGCGACAGGTGCAAAGGTCTCCTCATAATCGATCCCCTCAATCTGTGAAAAGCCTCGGGCAACAAATCTTGCCTTATACTTATCCACACTCCCGTCAGCTGCCTACTTCACTTTGTAGATCCATCTCGAACCCACCACTGATTTCCCCTCCGGCCTTGGGACAATCTCCCATGCACTGTTTCTGACAATCGAATCATACTCTTCCACCATGGCATCTACCCATGCGGGGTCCTCCACAGCTTCCTCGAAAGAGGATGGCTTTGTCACGATACACTTACTCATAAGAGCCATGTATCCAGTATATCGGTCAAGTGACTGTCTCTATCTGCGCTGTGATGTAGGTGCTCCTACAACCTTCTCTGCATCTTGAGCCAGTCGCTCAACTTTTGTAGTGCGCTTCCGCCCTATGATGGTTGGCGCTGCTCGAGTGGTCTCTTCCACTCCATGAACTTCCTCTTGTGGCTGATCCACATCCTGAAGCTCATCCTTAAAAACTAATAGCTCCTCATCTGCATGCAAGTGTGGCTCCCTCTCAAGCGAACACTTCATGGCTTTCTCCTCATGAAATTTGATATCCCGTCGCACAACAGTCTTGCGACTATCTGGAAAATACACACAATAGTTGTGGGGCGTATCAGTGTACCCCACAAATATCCCAACCTCTGCAGTCGGCTCCAGCTCTTCCTGGCATCCTTCGTCACATGAATGTAAACAGGTGAACCAAAAATCCTCAAATGGGAAATATCAGGCCTCTTACCGGAAAATGCCTCCTCGGGGATACTCATGCCAAGTATCCTGTGAGGACAACGGTTCTGCACATATACTGTAGTATTGCATGCCTCAGCCCACAAGTGTATGGGAAGGCCTTGATCATGCAACATCGCCTGTGCAGCACCCACGATCGTTATGTTCTTCCGCTTAGCAACCCCGTTCTGTTGTGGGTTATGAGGTGCTATGAGCTCTCTTCGAATTCCTTCTGCGCTGCCAAAGTCCTTGAATTCGCCAGAGATGAATTCACCACCATCGTCGCTCCTAAGAGCCTTCACCTGCTTCCCCGATTCTTTCTCAACCAGTGCCTTGAACTCACAGAACTTTGAGTATGTCTCGCTCTTCTTCTGCATGAAGAAGATCCAGCACTTACGAGAAAAATCATCAACAAATATCACATAATACCCGTGCTTTGCTGTCGAAGCTACTGAGAAAGGTCCACACACGTCTGTGTGAATTCTCTCAAGGATCGTCGTGGCGCGACTATCCTTCTCGTGAAAGGTGGCTTTCACAAATTTTCCCAAGGTACATCCCTTGCAATGATCTGACTGTGCAAGAGTACCCTTAGGAAGCCCAAAGATAAATCGTTGGCAAGATTCTCTCAAAGCTCCACGGTGGAGGTGGCCCAATCTCCGGTGCCACAACTCGCCATCATCCCTACCACCACTCCTTCTGCCTTGCCTACCATTGCTGCACAGCCATCTACCTGTAATTGATAAAGGTTCTTAACTCGAACCCCTATCCTCCGGGTCTCACCAGTTGCCTTACTGCGCAGGAAAGCCTTTCCATCGCTAAAGACAACATCATATCCCTTTTCTTCTAACATCGCCACAGAGATAAGATTATTCTTCAATCCTGGAACATGCATCACTTCCTTCAATACGAAGGGTTTACCAGACTCCCTCTCAAAGGAAATGGTATCGATACTGGTCGCATCAGAGATCACCATCATCGCCCATCTCGATGTGCACTCCAAGATCTTTCTCATCCGCATCAAGAACAAATCTTGATCTCCTATCATGTGAAAAGACGCATCCACCTGGCCAAGAAACCAAACCGAACTCCATCACACTTGAAACCAACCAAGGTGATCGTTGGAAATCCAAATAAACCGCGTGAGGGTTAAGGTCTTCCAGCCCCAAAGCAGCCGCTTTATTTTTCTTCTTCTCTTTTGTGGACAATTAGTGGCGTAATGTCCGTGTTGGTGAAAGTGAAAGCACTTCACCTTGGACATGTCTTGCTTCTTGCCTTTCGCATCATATTGAGAAGCTTTCTTGTTCTTCCCCTTCATTGCTTTGGCATCCAAAGTGCAATTCTCTTCATCAGAAGTCTTTGATGAAGATCCATCCCTGGTACTTCGCCTTATCTCCTCTTGCACAAGATCCGACCAAAGTCGCTCCCATCCTGGCAATTTCTCCCGACCATTGACAGAGTCCTGATAGGAATGCCAACTCTTCGGAAGCCCAAGGAGAGCCAAGCTCACCAAGTCCTCGCCATCAACAGTCACCCCCACACTTCCCAGCTCATCCCTTCATTGGATAAACTTCGTGAGGTACTTGGGCATACTGTCGCATTTCTCCATTTTTATGTTTCTGAGTTTATCCTTGAGCGCCAACTTCCTCTGATCGCTCTTGCTTTGGAACAAATCTGTCAAAGCTTTCCACATCAAGAATGGAGAAGCCTTACCATGAAGGCTAGATACTATGTGATCCTTCACACCTTCCAACAGAATCCTTCGACACTTTGTTGTCTTCTTTTGCCATGCGTCAAGTACGGCAGCATCACTAGAAGTAGGCTTTGGAATTTTTGCATCTATGAACTCCTTCAACCCATTGTCATCCAGCACCGCCTCCATCCTGTCCTTCCATGCAATATAATTCGAGCTGCCCTCAAGGGCATACTCCAATCGCAATCCGTTGAAAGACATCTCAACTTTGACACCAAGAAAACACTCCTGCAAATTCGAATTCCACCAGCACAAAACTCAACCGCTTCAATGTTTTGCAATTGCTCCGATGATCAATACTGCTCCGATACCATGTATAAATTTGAATAACTGAGATATTATTCACCGAGATTCTCCTGATCACACACTATTTTAGCTTCATGCATAATACAGAATCTCTTCTACCATTGATCATCACATGCGGAAATAAAATCAATTGCATGCATACATTAAAACCACAAACAATCACACATATGAACACGGTATTTAATGGGAAAGCTTAAAGCTGAAAACCCCAACTATCTGTATATTATATGTCATGGAGATCATGTAACAATCATAGTACAAAAGCTCCTCACAAGCTCTCATGCACACCCTCAATTGTTACACACTATCAAGCTAGATCTAGCAAAACACATGCTCCAATCTTTTGCCACTTGATAGCCAGCCTCTATTGCGTAATCAATGCTATGGGATGGCTTCATTAAATAGATAAACCACCTGGTTTGTACTGCGCAATCCTCATGGGCTTCTCCACCTATCTGTGTGTTGCAAATAGCAACAGTATAGTCACAACTGATAATTAACCTGCTCTTTCACCTATTTCTGCACTAGTCTCCACTGAAACTGTCCATGCACTGAAGTTAACTGATGCATTCTTTAGTTGATTAATGAGTTTATAATTAGTGAATTAATTAATAATTAATTCACACCACTTTCACTAATTGTATCAATTAGTTAAACTAGATACAAATAGCTCAACTATGTTTAGATTAGTTAAACTGAATACAAATCCACTAACTTCCTCAATCAACTCCACCAAACTCTGTCACATGAGTTCTAACTGAAGTCTTCATGCAATAGCTTCACTTAAACCCTAGGAAAAGCGTAATTCCTTCTGTCAGCTGCATGTGCCACATCCAGGCATCAAACTGAAGTGCTCCAAGAGGATAAGATAATGTTTAGAGTCCAAATATTATTAAGAGCTAATAATATTCGACATATCTATTTTTAGACTGGCAATCTAAAAATAGATTCCGCCCAGTATGTCTAAAAATAGAAGTTCATCTATTTTTTCCGACTTGACCAACCATCCACAAATAGCATCCTGCAACTCATAGAACATGATCCATATGTCTAAAAATAGACATAGTCTAAAAATAGACTTTGCGCCAAAAATAGCCTGTGGGCCCACTTAGTGAAGGCGACTTCTTTCCACTAAGCTCATCATCTTGTTGCAATCTCAACATTTTGTGTGTTTTGCACATTATTGAGATCAAAATATTTCTCCATCTGTAGTATCCCTGTTACAGGATCCTTTCCATCAAACTTCCTCATATCCATTTTTGGAATACGGTGGTTCTTCCCTCCAACATTAGAGTTTATGAAATCACGATTAAAATTTATTTTGTTCTCATCATGAGTTTCCTCTACTATCTTTTCACCATTAGGAAAAATTTCTTGTATCAACCTTGTCAAACCTTCCATGTCTGCTTTTAGATCATTCTTCATGTTTTCCATCTTAGCTTCCATGTCATCCACCTTAGATTCCATGCCAGCTTCCATGCTATCCATCTTAGCTTCCATGCCATTTTTCAAACCATCCATCTTAGATTCCACGCCTTTCTTCAAAACTTCCATGTCATTTTTTGTTGCTCTTTGCGAGAGTGAAATTTGTTTCGCCTGCTCTTGTAATTTTGATATGTCATGTTGTCATTCTTCGTCTTCATGAGTCATAATAGAGCCTTCTAAAGGCTTAATGGGTGTTGAATTATTTTTAGGGGCCATTTTAGAATCCAATACTGATATCTATTCTACAATATGCCCTTGGAATCAATTCAACTTGATTCTTCAAATAAGACTTATGCAATTCGGAAAATAAATAAATAAATAAATACACACCTTTTACTTTCTTTTAAGGAGCTCGATATTTAAATTGACTTATATCTATACTTGTAGATCCTCAATATCCGAAATTTGGCCCTTTAGTAGTCCTCTGAAGCTTCTTTCAAATGCCATAGGTCTAACTTGAATTTGATTCTTCAAGGCAAATTTATGTCCAATCTCCCACAATGACCTAATTATGGACTGGTTCAGTAGAGCGAACTTGAACGACTTTCCATGTGTCATTGGTTGATCCTTTGGCTCTGAAATTTATAGACAGGAAATTACAGTCCGTGTACTTCCAGTCACTTTTTACAGAATTCCAATCCGATGCTCAGAGAGAGGGTTATGCAGATTTTCCCACGATCACCTCTTTGAGATGAAATTTGGGAGCTTGAAAAAGACCTAAATTCCACAGATCATATCTCCAAAAATATTGTGAACCAAGCTCTGAAATTTTGCGATGATGTTCCTCAGGATTTCGGCTACGTGCTCTAAAAAGTTCAACTTCTGAAGCTTTGTAGAAAAAAATTTATAGCGAAAATTTCGCAATGACCTTTTTAAGTGAAATTCAGGAGCCTTCAAAAAGCCTTAACTTCCACAGATCATATCTTCGAAAATATTGCGAACCAAGCTCTGAAATTTTGCGATGACGTTGCTCAGGATTTCGGCTTCGCACTCTAAAACTTTTAGCTTCTGAACCTTCATAGAAAAAAAATTATAGCGAAAATTCCACGATGACCTATTTGGAGCAGCGAAACCCTAGAATCCAAAGCTCTGATACCAAATGTTGTGAAACCAGCTCCAAAAATGGAAGAAAAGAGATATAAACGCCTTATAAATAAGCCACTTCGAGGGGGAAACCTCCAATACATTCATGAATGAACAATTCTTGGATGATACAAATTACAAAACCTCCTTTCTATATATAGGAGTCCATGGGGCCACAATGTAATCCTAGTGGGGCCACAATGTAATCATGGCCGACCTAACAATAATAATTTAAGGGCACAATAATAACAATATGGGGGTTACAGGGGTACAACAATAACAATAAGGGGGTTACACTAACAACAATAACAGACTATACTAGTAATATAGGGACCTAACAAATGAAGTTCTAAAATAGTCCCACCTCTCATGGTGGAATTAAATTCCAAGGGAATATCAACCCGCACTATGTTCAAAATTCACATACCCTGCGCCATGGGCCTTGTCCTTGTTTCATAAATTGAGGTAGATGGCACTTGATTGCTGCACTCACTTTCTCCATTAATTGGAGTATGTCTCTAAAAAAAATAAGGGTTCCATAAACTTAGGGAGTTGAGGGATGTTGAGTAACCCCATTTTTACACAAATTGTTGTGGAAGATGAGAAGCTCCATTGGCTTAGCATCAACCATACCATTATACTCTCTTAAGACATGATGGAATGAGATATTAGATAAATTATACGAATCATTATTGATTCTAAAGATGACAGAAGCAAACCTCAGTCTATTAGGAGTGTTTGATATATCGAGGATTTGATTATCACCTTGAATCTCCTAATATAACTGAAGCTTTTATTCTAGAATTGAGAGTTTTTAATATGCTTTGTAAGAATGATTATGCCTACACTTAATTATGTGTTGAAATCCCTAGTTCCCATGCAAATGTGGTTTCTTGTTTTCCATTAGAATAAAAAATAACTCCCTACTTCTATGTCTCTTATATTATTGAAAATAATATAGATCAAATAAATTATTATTATTATTATTAATTTTAAATTTACGTTGAAAATTAATTATCCCAAAGGTATATTTTATTTAAGTTCAAAATTAATTATGTCGAGAACATATTTTTAAGGAAAGGATTTTTCCAAATGCTCTCAACCAATATCACTTACCACTTGCTTTTGCTTTTAAAAACCACCTTTACTTTGGCATTGTCCTTCTATTATACCTGTGAAACCCATTTCCATGAAATGATCTCTTCCTTTCACTTCCACTCCCCCTCTTTCTCAGTAACAACATAACTCCCACACTGCGAGGACTTGTGTGCTCTGTCTCGTTATGGATACAAGTACTTCAATGTGTCGAGGCCATCGTAGTATGGCACAAACATGACGTTGGGCATGGCAGGTTGGGCATGAGGGCCGCAACTATATTGTTTCATCCTCACTTTGAAATCATATGATTTCAAGCTTGTAAAAATTCATGTTGAACTAGTCATTTGGTAGGGAGCTTTTATATGACTACTCGAAGCCATAGTTCGTTGCACATGAACAAAGGTTCAACAATCCTCCAAGCCCAAACTTGCACCATTTCATTGCACATGAACAAATTTTCAACCATCCTCCATGCCCAAACTTGCACATGAAAAAAGGTTCAACCATCCTCCAATCCCAAACTTTTACCATTTCAAGATATTTGCGTTGAATCGCGCAACTAAACAACAAGGGATCTTAGAATTGAGAGAGGTGGGGAGTCTTCCATGCTCATACCAATGTTAATAACAGTAATATGAACAATGTGTAACAAGTTTTTTTCATTGATCTTTTATTTTCACTCTTGTGAGAGGGCTCTGGATCTTGGACCATTAATCTATTTCTTTATGTCTGAAAAAGACAAACTATTAACTGAACAAAATATATTAACATTCCCAAAAATATATTAAAAAACTTTATAATTTAAAAAAAAATAAAAAGACAAAACAAACATTTAAAAATGTGAAAAAACTTGTAATCTTTGAAGTTCACATAACATCATTATCCTGTACAACCACATCAAAATCATTGGTCCTTGTAACACCATTGTAGCTTTAAACATCTTCAATCTTAATAGTCTAGCAATTCTTCATTAAGGTGTAAAGGCACACCGAAGGAATAGAAGATTATGGAAGATTATCTTGTCACTCACTCCAATGCAAGCATTATTAATTGTTTCTATGAGTGCAGCAAAATTGCTTCTCTATAAGAATATGTAGATGACAAATATCTAAAGACACTTAGAGACGTTATAAAGGGGAATACAAATCTTTGAAGAGGATTCCACCTGTTGGATTTTAACGACTGATGAGCATAATTAGGCTACTATTAGGATTGAAGAAGGCATTTTCAGTATTTAGAAAGACATCCTTGTCAATTCATTCGGTATAGTCTAGTGTCGGAGCAAGAGGAATGGGAATGAAAGCAAAGGAGGTGGAACTGGAGTAGAGTAACGATCTTCCAGAGGTGGAAAGAGAGACACTCTTCTAGGAAAAACAATCTAATTTTGTTAATCATTTTCTCGTTAAGTTCATTTATGTGCTAGTTTTGAACTTCAAGGTTCTAATTTTTGTAAATATGGGAACCATGATAATATAAAAGTCTTTTAGAAGAAGAAAATATATATTTAAGCGAAATGGGTAGCACATCTCACTTGTGGTCTCTGCAATCACATAATATTTTCTTGGAATAAGAGTTATCTTCTAAAGTAGACAATCGTTTGTGATCTCAGGCTTGGGCTTGTGAATAAACTATCAAGCCTTGAATGCTTCAAATCACTGTCGAAGTACTCATAATTTTCCATTTAGGGGTAAAATCAACACCAATGGCATTGATTTTGGCCAAAGTTTTAATAGATTAGAAGTGCATCCAATCCATAGATTGATTAAAAGAAGGCGGTACAAAAGGCTTAATCACATCTTTGCGTCATTCTAGCTGAAGCTCGATCACATCTTTGTGTCATTCTTCATTGTTGTGAAATCATTATGTTCCCTCTTTTATGATATCATAATATAGTATAATCATAATAAAATAATAAAAAATACTTATATATTAATAATATATATTAAAATCTTGTATAATAAATATTAAAATTTGTATTATAAATTTACTTAAAAAAATTTAAATATAAAAGAAAAATATTATTCTAAATTTTGTATAGATGTATTTTTTTAAACCCAATAAAACTTAATTTTATAATAAATTAACTTAGAAACCAATGAAAATTCAAAATATCTCAAGATTTAAAAATCTTATCTTTTTTTTTCTTTTCTTTTTCTTTAGGATGAGATTTAGAAAACCTTAAAGGACAACACACTTCCTAGCTAATTTTATGACAGTTGTAGTGTCATGTGTCAATTTTTATTTAGAAAGAAAAAAACAAAAATACATAAATCTTATTAGTCAAATCTACCTAACCAAATTCATCATTAAACACCTTGAATATAAATATCACTATCTTTTAAAACCACAATCACATCAAAATGTTTTGATGTGTCCTTACAAGGATATTGTGTCTTTAAACATCTTGCATCATATTCTCAATTATAATTATGAGATATCATATTCTCAAATATACTTTTTTTTCAGAAAGAAAAAAACGGTGGTTATATACTCAAATATAAATATATACTCAAATATATTTATGAGATATTCTTTTGTAATTTTTTTTAATCTTTTGTTGTGAACTTAATTTCATTTTTATTAAAGAAAAATTAAGGGCGGTCAAAATTCTATTAAATTGCACTTATAATATATCGTCAAATTATTTTACCATTAGTGATTTTGCAATAAAGTGCACACATATATTATATATATTTTTAAGTAATAAAATAAGGTTTTTATCAAATGTATTGGGTTGTTTACAATTTATTATGAAAATCAAACCATTTTAAAAAGTTAACAAATATAACAATATATCATTTTTTAAATTAATTAATTAATTAAAATATATATCATTATAATTAAACCATCCAAATTTTATTTTAATTATTATCAAATATTTAAAATAATAATTAATTAGAATATGTATAATTATAATTAAACTCGTTCAATTTTATTTTAAATATAAGTTTATTAAATATTATCAAATATTTTTTTTAAATAAATTAATTAGTTAAAATATATATAATTACAATTAAATTTAATATATAATTTTTTGGTCATGAAGGAATTACCGTTTGATATCAATTGAATAATTTAAAAAATGCACATTAAAAAAATTGATCCCTCTTAGTTTCATAAATTCGAGTTTAAAATGGATATTAAGTGATTTTAATAAATTTCTAAAATATATGATGAATATCCTATTATAACTAGAGCCTTTATTGTTACTCGTATAGGGTGTCATGGAAGGGATGACTTATAAGTGGGGGAGGGCATGGTTACCATCCCACCAAGAAAAAATGTCGGTAACATGGTCAACCCTCCCGTAAGGTTTTAATTGTGCACAAGTGTGGATGCTTTAATTGTGTGCAATTGCTTGGTATAATGTGGTGTTGTCGTTTCAGTTTGTAGACCATGACATGCATGCCAAGTTGTGAAGGCAAAGGAGTGGAATGCTTGCAACAGGAACGAAAATCAGTCATGGCATGCTTCAGGTTTGAATTCTCAAGTTGTGCTTTGTTACGACACTCCATAATTAGAGATTATGGTTGTAGGCTCTTGGTTTTGGGATTTCTTACAAGAGAGTCATAGGTTTGGCTATAAATTGAGCGGCTAGTGCAACCTCTCTCTATTATCTGGTTATTTCCATTTGGGGCATTTCTCCTCTCTGGCCTTTTTGTTGATTTTATGCACTTTCCCTTCAATTTCCAAAGCTTGGTTCTCATGTGGGCTCCCTTGCTTCTAGATGCCCATTTTTACTCCCTAATTAGGTATTCCCCTTACCCCCTACCCGCCTCCTCAGCCCTCCTTCCCACAACTCTATGTTCCTCTTTAATCGTAGAATTAAGGCATCAGTGTTGTTTTGAACAAGAATTTGAGGCCACTTCTTTGTGTACATGCCCCTCAACACTCTCAATTGTGTCCCTTCCTTGCATTGGAGCCTATCCTTCGTATTCCTCGTCTCGCTTGTAATTCTCACTCCTTCACCTCTTCGAGACTGAACTTCGACCCTAGCATTATGTGGAAGTCCAATATTCCTAAACAACGAGCCAAGGCATGTCAGGGAGTTGCCTACTATAGAGCAATGAACTCTTGTGCCCAAAAAATTGTAAAGGTATCTACACAATCTTATAGAGACCGCATCCTGCCTCAAATTCAAGAAGAGACAGCTAAGGAAGAGCGAGACATCACTATGGAGAGGGATTTTTTGTCAAATATTGAGATTACAGGTGACTTTGCTTAGTGGATACCAAACATCGGGCACACCAGGGGACGACTTAATTAGTACATACACACTATTAACATCTATTGACACATGAAAATATTGTTGGGGAGAGTTCTACTTGAGAGAAACGAAGCTCATCGGGAGATCTTGACGATGCTCAACAATCTTCAAATCATTGGTCAAGGTTTGGATCGATATGTTCAAAGAATTGAAAACCACCTAGGCCTCCCTCCATATCTAGGCTACTCACTAGGGAGTAACAAAGAGCCCATTGTTGTTAAGGAAAAAGAATCTTCAAAAGTCGGTTGATGATTTCTGCATACTTCACTACTAGTTACTTTTATGATAGTTTCTATAATTATATGACGCTTGTTTTAGTTGGTCTTAGGCCTAAAGCATGCCATGCAATATTTTTAGTTTTCAAAAAAAAAAATTGGATGCTTAAAAAGCTATGGTTCAGCTACTAGTATGGTCTCCCTAGTGGCACACCAAACCAAATATATATATATATATATATATATATATATATATATATATATATATATATTCTTTAGTCTCTAATGAAATGTAACTCTTTTAAAGAAAAAAACAAAAACAAAAAACTAGAACTTTTATTCTTGAATGGAAAGTTATTAATAGGAGTTGTCTTTGGTGCTACTTTTTGAAGGTTGTTCTAGTGGATTTTTTCGGTCTAATTTCTTTAAAATCCAACACTAATAAATTTGATGAGTAACCTTGCACAATTGAAGTACCTTAAGGGTTTTTATGGTGTTGAATCAATACATACAATAAATAAATAAATAAATAAATAAAACCAATTTAAATAACAGAATCAAAATTTCACCTCAAATTTTTTCATCAAATTCCAGCAGCACAAAACACTCCAAAAAATCATCTATACTTAATTATTTAATAAAATAAAATAATATAAATAAAAAAATATGATTTTTATATTTATATTTATTTTAAGTTTAAAATTAATTATAATAAAGATATATTTAAGTCGAAGTTGTCCTCTATTGAAACTCATCAGCTCTTGATTTTTCCTGCTGTTTTGTTTTGGTCATGGTTGGTTTGAGTATGTGTTAGGTTTTAATAGATGGAATTGTTTATTTAGGTAAAATAAAATTTAATAAAATCATATAATTAGAGTGTTTGAATTATATTTTTATAATACAATCAAAAATTCTCACTCAAAATAACTGTAATCTAGATTAAAAAAAAAAAAAAACAACAACAACAACCTTTATCCAAATTTTTATTTCTGAATTATTATGTGGTTCATTCCAAGCACTTCTCTTTTTTCTCAGAAGAAAAATCATTCCAAGCACTTCTCAACCATTGAGGCACGTAGGGATCTCTGGTAGCCCCGCCATTTCTGCAAGGGCTGCCACCGCTACTGTACCAGGGGGAGTCCTCAGAAGCGTACCCGTCGGTGGTAGCTGCAGGAAAAACAAGAAAATACCATGGCCATAAATAGAGCAGTGCGCAAAATTTTGAAACCAAATTTCTTAATGGTCCCTTTCCGTCCAGTATATGCGGTTTGAGCAACTTGAAGAAACTTCAATTGGGTGTAAATTACCTGGAAGGGAATCTGCCATCGACCCTTATGAATTGCAATGAGCTTGAATATTTGAATCTTACCCACAATTCTTTGTTTGGTACTTTACCAAACTTCTCTCCATTGAAATCCCTGTAAACTCTAGATTTGACAATCAACAACTTCACAGGTTCATTCCCTGCTTATATGGGGAATTTCCCAAAGTTTACCTCTTTGAGCCTGGCAAACAATCCATTCAGTCCAGGAAACATACCTGAACGACTAAACTTGGTGGAAATAACCTCGAGAACTGGATAATCTTACATTTCTGCAATATTTTGATGCATCAAAGAACATGCTTAGCGGAATTATTCTAAACGAAGTTGGCAATTTAAGAAACCATGTTTCCTGTAAGCTCTACATGAACCAATTGTCATGTCAGATTCCTAAAAGTTTTGGGGAATTCGCATATCTTGTAGGTTTATCACTGCATCAGAACAATTTCACAATTTCAGAAAGTTTAACTTGCTCGATGTTTCTCAGAACCAATTCAGTGACACGCTCCAAAAGACGTGTAGAGGAGGAAATCTGCAAAAGTTTCTAGTTCTCGATAATTTTTTTACAAGGGAGTTGCCTGAAACTTATGGATATTGCAATATTGCAAAACTCAGGTTCGCTTCAGAGTTAAAAACAACAATCCGAGTGGTCCAATGCCCGAAGGAATTTGGGGACTGTCCAATGTTAAAATTATTGATATAAGCTTCAATAATTTAGTTGGTGAAATTGGTTCCGAGGTCGCAAATGCCAAGGAATTATCAGAATTGTATACTCAGAATAATCAATTGTTAGGGATTCTGGTACGAAAGGTCAACATCGCAAAGGTATTGGTCAAATTTGAAGCAAAAAATAACGCTTAGTTTAAAAAAGCTCGCGTTTTCACTCAGAATTCAGCAATGATTTTCAGAAAATCTGGCAAAAATTTGCTCAGAAGCGTAGTCTAAAAAAGCCTGCGTTTTCACCTAGAATCCGGCAATGATTTTCAGAAAATTTGCCCAACGTCTTGTTTACAGTTGTAAAACTTTAATATTTTAAGTGCCCTACGGGTTTTTGATAGGGCTGAATCCATTTCCAGCATCAAAAATGGATTCTAAATACTCCAAGCACCTGATTTTTCGAGTTTTAATTGATCGGATTCCGGCAATTTTCTGCCAGCTATTTCACGGGCTCGGTAGACAACTTCAAACAATAATAGCTTTACAGGTCTAATACCAAAGGAAACAAGGTAACTTGGGGGAGTTGACTAATATGTATTTGCATAAGGAGTTGTCTAATGAGACAGGAATTGTTGGACAGTCAAAATTGGCTAGAATTAGGGCTAAAAAATTTAAGAAATCTTACAGTAACACTGTTTGAATCATGATTTTGATAATAAAAATAGATTCAGCATCATCAAAAACTTTTAGGGCGCCCAAAATATTAAATTTTAATAGTTATAACTTGAATTTACAAAAATCCCAAAGCAATCTAATTAAACTAGACTTTGCATAACAACATGTGTAAGAGATCTGTACTAGATTAAGGTGGTTCATATACTTCTTTGATCGTTGTTAATCTTGATGCACTAAAGCTCAGTTTTCTTGATCTTTCCAATAATTAGTTAATTGGGCCTGTTCCAGATTCAGTCATTAATGAGGTAACCAGACAGATTTTCTGAAAATCCAAACCTCTCTGCTAACAGACTTGGAAATGATAATGATAATAATGGCAATATACTTGAGGCTTGCTCTAATTATTTTATTCTCATAATTTAAAAGAAAGCCAAGAGAAATGGTAATCATCTCTGGGCTCATTGTTGGCACAACAGTCTTATTACTTGTGATTGGGTAGATACATTTTCAACAAAGATTTAAAATCAACTCAACTTAATTTAAGTCAAATAAACTTTGATGCTTTGCACAAAAATAATGAGGACAAGATTAAACGCAAGTGGCATGGATTTGAATTGGCCAATACGGTACGATGTTGCATTGGGGAGCCACTCATGGATTAGCATATCTTCACCGTGATTGCTTGCTTGCAATTATTCACACGGATGTAAAATCTTCCAATATTTTGTTGGATAAATTTGATTTGTTGGATAAAATTTTATTTCCAATTTTCACTTGTGTTGCAAGTGGACACTAAGTATATGCTTAGTGATAAAGCCCGTGTTTAGTTTTGGCCTCTGAATTAACAATACCTTTTTAATCTTTATCTTTCTTTTGGGTTAAGGTTCTACAGTAAAATACATAATCCAAAAACTTTTAATTATGAGCAAGTTCAAAATAAAAATTTTGGTATCTTATGAGATAATGTTGACTGAAACAGGTTGGATGATGTACCTTCTGTTGAGATTTCTCATCTAGATCTCGCAGAAGATCTTCAAAAATATGCAGAAAAAGCCATCATTTGCAGATTTAATGGACTTTGACCGCGTACGAAGGAACTCTATGAATGGATCCACTCTAACTAGACTAGCAAGTGCAAGGTCAGCTTCTGTTCAAAAGGATTCTTCATAGTTCTATTCGATCACTCCAAGCATTATGAAGAGGCCTTAGAGGAAGGTCCCTGGTTTTTGGGAACTGCAGGGCTCTTCTTAACCCCTTGGTTCCCAGACTTCGACCCAGCTACAACTATCATCACCAGGACACCTGTCTGGGTCAGGGTTCCCAACCTACCAGTGCATCTATGGCATCTGTCTGTCTATAGAACCATAGGCAACGCCTTGGGCCGCTTTGTTACGACAGATTATGGGAGGGAAACTCAGGGTCTCTACAGATATGCCAGAATATGTACGGAACTAGACATCAGCAAAGGCCTGCCCGACCAAATCATTATCAAGGTTGGTGACTTTGTATGGATTCAGATCCTAGATTATGAGAACACGGCATTCCGTTGCCGCCACTGTCTTCAAACGGGGCATCTGCAGAACTCTTACCCTACATTCCCTGCAAAAAATAAAAAGGAAAACAATACAAAGTCCAAATCCAAAAGATGGACTCCTTGTAACTGGCGGCCAACTGAAGACTCTGAATCCTCGAGTTCAGAAGATGAAGGGATTGACACAGAAACAGTACATGCTCCTCAGACGCAGAACATGTCCAACGTTGCGCCTGAGCTTCCTCCTGATTCTACAGTCACACAGAAACGTGTTCATGAGTCTGCCTCCTCGGATTCAGATAAGGAGCTCCCACTTTTGGAGAACTCCAGTGTTCAAATCATCCTTACACACACCCACCAGGATGGTTGGGTTAAAGTCAACAAAAAGAAAGGGAAAAAACTTCGTGTGGAAGCCTCTCCCCATGCTGGTTAGACGTCGGTTTTTTCCTGTCTTCTAGTCTTATGCTATCGTTCCTTGCTAGCCTCTTCTTCTCTCTCCGGGGCCGAGGTTGATAATTTATCATTTCCGGTTGGCTGGTTTCTTGTTTCTCTTGATTGTATCACCATGATGTACCATATTTTCGCTTAATAGAATTAGTCCAATTCAAAAAAAAAAAAAAAAGAAGAAGAAGAAAAAAGAAAAAAGAAAGAAAGAAAAAAAAAAGAAAAAAAAGAAAGAAAAAAAAAGGAAAAAGAAAAAAGAAAGAAAAAAAAGGAAGAAAAAAGAAAAAAGAAGAAGAAAAAGAATGTTGACTGAAACAGGAGCAATTCCCATTGAAGTAATTGCTATGGTGCGGCTCATAAAATATATCTAAAGAGAATTGAGCAAATGGAAGTAGGTAGATGGCCTAATGTTATCTTCAAGGAAGGCATGAGTGAAAGAAAGAAAACATGGATGAGACAAAATTACACATGGATGTAGAAATTTATTAATGTTGATATGTATTACCGGATTCTCTTGATCTAACAAATTAATCTTATATTAAATACAAAATCCTTCCACTTAATTTTTTGCGGAAATTAAGTCGCCAATTGCAAACACATGAAGAAAATCAATCTCACATAAACAAGATGTTTTACCGGGAAATTTTAAAGTTAAAAACCCCAACTATCATATATTATGTATATCAATGGAATCATGTAACAATCTCATACAAAGCTTAGTACATCAAGCTCTCAGTATAATACACAATCGTCACACACTGTCATGCAGAAATTTGCATATCTATGCACCAATTTCTTGCCTCCTGACAGCCTGCCTCCACTGCGCAATCCCTGCTGAAGAAGACCCCTGAATGAATTTGATCTTTCCTTGCACAATCCTCATTGGCAACTCCAATCTCTGTGTAAATGCATTGAATGCATCACTATAGTCACAAAAAATAGTCCATCTCACCCTTTCACCTATCTCTCCACTGGGCCTCCACTGGAACTGACATGCAAGTAGTTAACTATTGTATTTGTTCAGTTGCAAGTGAGTCACTAGTTGTGAATTAATTAACTAATTAATTCACTGAACTCTCACTAGTGTATCATGAATTACAAATAGCACAACTGAGTTTAACTCACTTAACTAAGTTAAACTAAATAACAACTCCCATAACTACTCTTCCAACTCTGTCACAACTTGCCACTATCAATTATAACTGAGTCCTCCATGCATGAGTCACCAACCACCCTAGGAATTGCATAATTCCTTCAGCCCACTGATGTGCCACATCTATTCACTGAAATAAAGTGCTCCAAGAGAATAAGTTGATATTTAGAGTCTGATTACTATTAAGGGTTAATAATAATCGACATGCGATCTATTTTTAGATATGCAATCTAAAAATAGACTTTGCCTATATGTCTAAAATTTGAATCTCATCTATTTTTTCCATTTGATCAACCATCTATAAATAGCTCCCTACTACATATAGAATATGCTCACCATGTCTAAAAATAAACATACACTTAAAAATAGCCTATGAGCCCCACTTAGTGAAGGTGCTTAAATTTCACTAAGCTCGTCATCTTGTTGAATCTCAACACTCCCTTTCAACAAGATAGGGATTATCCTTCACCCCAATCCTACCTCTATGGTATTCGAATTTGCTCCTGCTGAGCGCCTTCGTCAGAATATCTGCATCCTGATCTTCCGTAGGAATGTACTGAAACAACATGATCTTCCGCTGCACACAATCTCTGATATGATGATACCGGATATCTATATGCTTAGATCTATCATGAAACACAGGATTAATCGAGAGTTTAATGCAACTCTGATTATCACAATGTATCACTGTAGGATCTAAATGAGGACCGAATAAACCGACCAGAATCTTCCTCATCCAAATAGCCTCACATGCAGCTTGACTTGCTGCCATGTATTATGCTTCCGCTAAACTAAGTGCCACGGATCTTTGTTTCCTGTTGTACCAAGAAACTGTTGTAGATCCGATACTAAAAACCCCTCTTGATGTGTTATTTTTGCCCGTTGGGTTGTCTGCCCAATCTGCATCCGTGAAGCCATGCAACTTCACCTCATTCGTATGTCTGTACCATAAGCCATACTCAGATGTGCCCCTGAGATACCTCAGGACATGCTTGCCAGCCTTCCAAAAAAGCTTGGTAGGCTTAACCATCGCTTGACTAAGCTAGTTCACCGCATAGCATATGTCTGGTCTTGTATTAACTAAATACATGAGCGAACCCACCAACTGTCGATAAACAGTGGCATCTGCTACCTCTACCGATGTAGCATCCTCTTTCCTCCAATTTCCTAGAAGAGGAGTATCAATGGGCTTGCAGTCCTCCATGTGAAACTTACCAAGTATCTCCCGAGCATACTTGCCTTGAGACACAAACAGTTCACCTTCTCGTTGCCAAATTTCCAATCCAAGGAAATAATGAAGGAGGCCCAAATCCTTCATCTCAAAATCCTTTGCAAGGTCCTCCTTGCATGAGTGTATCAACTGCTCATCATCCGTTAGTATTAAATCATCAACATAAAGAACAATGATTAAAAGCTTACCCTCCACCACAATTTGGTATAAGTTTGCATCCGCCTCACTCTTGGTGAAGCCAAGTCCGGTGAAATAGCTGTCGATCCGAGTGTACCAATCACGTGGTGCTTGCTTCAACCCATACATCGCTCTTTTGAGTCTGCACACATATGAATCGCTATTGAAGATCTCAAATCCTTCAGGTTGCTCAATGTACACTTATTCCTCAATGATCCCATTAAGGAACGCAGTCTTCACATCCATCTGATGAATGTGTCAACCCATCTGCGCTGAGAGAGCAAGGATGGTCCTTATGGACCGTCCGACAAGTGCAAAGGTGTCTTCATAATTAATCCCCTCGATCTGTGAGAAGCCCTGGGCAACAAATCTTGCCTTATACTTCTCGACGCTCCCATCAGCAGCTTGCTTTACCTTGTAGATCTATCTCGAACCTACCACTGATTTACCCACCAGCCTTGGAACAATCTCCCAAACATTGTCTCTAACAATGGAGTCATACTCCTCCCCCATGGCATCTACCCATGTGGGCTCCTGCGCTGCTTCCTCAAAGGAAGATGGCTTTGTCATGATACACTTGCTCATAAGAGCCATGTATCCAGTAAATCGTTCAGGTGCCTATCTCTATTTGCGCTGTGATGTAGGGACTCCTACATTCTCTGCCGCATCAAGCTTCAGTCTCTCAGCTTCTGTCGTACGCTTTCTGCCTGTTCTGATGTTTGGTTCTGCATGAGTGGACTCCTCCACTCCATGAATCTCCTCCTGTGGTTTATCCACATCTAAAGGCTCATCTTTGGGAGCAAGTATCTCCTCTTCTACATGCAAGTGTATCTCCCTCTCAAGCGACAACTTCATGGCCTTCACCTCATTGAATTTTATATCCCGTCGCACCACAGTCATTCGACTGATTGGAAAATACACACGATAATTATGGGGTGTTTCTGTGTACCCCAAAAATATCCTAACTTCTGCAGTCGGCTCCAGCTTCTTCCTAGCGTCCTTGGTCACATGAACATAAATAGATGAGCCAAAAATCTTTAAATGAGAAACATCTGGTTTCTTACTGGTGAAATCTTCTTCAAGTGTACTCATGCCAAGTACTCTATGAGGACAACGGTTTTGCACATAAACTGCAATGTTGCATGCTTCCGCCCACAAGTGTATTGGTAGGCCCTGGTCATGCAGCATAGCTCGTGTAGCACCCACGATCGTTTTGTTCTTCTTCTCCACAACTCCATTCTGTTGTGGGTTATGAGGCGCTATGAGTTCTCTTCGAATTCCTTCTTTGCTACAAAAGTCTTTGAATTCGTTCGAGATATATTCACCACCATTATCGCTCCACAGAGCCTTCACTTGCTTCCCCGACTCCTTCTCCACCAATGCTTTAAACTCACAAAACTTTGAGAATGTTTGATCCTTCTTCTGCATGAAGAATATCCAGCATCTACGAGAATAGTCATCAACAAAAATAACATAATACATGTGTTTTGTTGTTGAAGCAACCGAGAAAGGTCCACACACGTCTGTGTGAATTCTCTCCAGGATCACCGAAGCACGGTTCTCCTTCTCATGAAAGGTGGTCTTCACAAACTTACCCATAGTACATCCATTGCACTGATCTGACTGCGCAAGAGTACCCTTGGGAAGTCCAATAGAAATATGCTGCAAAATCTTCAAGGTGCCATGGTGAAGATGGCCCAATTTCCTGTGCCATAATTCGCCCTCATCCCGACTCACCACTTCTTCTACTTTACCCATCATTGCAGCGCAACCATCTACCTCCAGCTTGTAGAGATTCTTAACTTGAATCACTATCCTCTTGGTTTGACCCGTTGTTTTATGTCACTAGAAAGTTTTTCCCTCGCTGAAAACAACGTCATAACCTCTGTCCTCCAACATCACGACTGAGACCAAGTTTTTCTTCAGAAATGGAACATGCATAACATATTTCAACAAAAATGGTTTACCTGACTCCCTCTCAAAGTTAATGGTTCCAATGTCGGTCGCATTGTATCTACCATTGTCGCCCATCTCTATATGCATTTGGAGATCTTTCTCCTCCAAGTCACTAAACAACTCCTTGTCTCCCGTCATATGGAAGGAAGTACCACTATCAAAATACCACACCGATCCCATTGCGCTTGAAACCAAGCATGTGATCAAAGAGAAATCAAGTTCAAATTGCGAGGCAAGGGCCTCACCAGCTGCAGCTCCAGTAGCCTTCTTATTCTTCTTTTTCTGTGGGCAGTTAGTGGCGAGATGCCCGTGTTCGTGACAGTGAAAACACTTCACCTTGGACAAATCCAGCTTCTTGCCTTTAGCCTCGGATTTTGGATGGGATTTATTCCCCTTCCCTTTCCTTGATTTGGCAGCCAAAGCATGATTCTCTTCATCATCATTATTTGATGAAGAGCCATCCCTGGTATTCCACCTTATCTCCTCCTGCACTAGATCCGACCAAAGTCTTTCCCAATCCGGCAGTTTCTTCCATCTATTGACAGAGTCTTCGTAGCTGTGCCAACTCTTCAGAAGCCCGAGGAGAGCCAAGCTCACCAAGTCATCATCCACAAATGTAATTCCCACACTCCCCATCTCATCCCTACATTGGACAAACTTTGTGAGATATTTTGGAATATTGTCGCCCTTCTCCATTTTGATTTTTCTAAGCTTATCTTTCAGCGCCAACTTCCTATGGTCGTTGCTGCTTTGGAAAAGATCTGTGAAAGCCTTCCACATTGCAAATGGAGTGGCTTTCCCGTGAAGTCTTGACACAATATGGTCTTTCACACCTTCCAAAAGAATTCTTCTTGTCTTCGCTACCTTCTTTTTCCAGGCGTCAAGTAATGCAACATCCGTGGAAGTGGGCTTAGGAACATCGCTATCGATGAACTCCTTCAGACCATTATCTTCAAGCACCACCTCCATCCTATCCTTCCAGGCTATGTAGTTAGAGCTGCCCTCAAGCACATACTCCAACCGCAACCCATTGAAATCCATTTCAATGAATACTCAACTGTCGCACCAAGAAATATCTGCAGAAAATTCGAATTGTCTACCAGCACAAAACTCAACACTGCTTCCATATTGCAATCTCCAGTGATTAACACTGCTCCCACCATGTAGAAATTTATTTATACTGATATGTATTACTGGATTCTCTTGATCTAAAAAATTAATCTTATGTTAAATACATAACCCTCCCACTTAATTCTTTGTGGAAATTAAATCACCAATTGCAAACACATGAAGAAAACCAATCGCACATAAACAAGATGTTTCACCGGGAAAGCTTAAAGCTAAAAACCCCAACTATCATATATTATGTATATCAATGAAATCATGTAAAAATCTCATACAAAGCTTATTACATCAAGCTCTCAGTACAATATACAATCGTCACACACTGTCATGCAGAAATTTGCATATCTATGCACCAATTTCTTGCCTCCTGATAACCTGCCTCCACTGTGCAATCCCTGCTGAAGAAGACCCCTGAATGAATTCGATCTTGCCTTGATTGTACTGCACAATCCTCATTGGAAACTCCAATGTCTGTGTAGATGCATTGAATGCATCACTATAGTCACAACAAATAGTCCATATCACCCTTTCACCTATCTCTCCACTGGGTCTCCACTGGAACTGACATGCAAGTAGTTAACTGTTGTATTTGTTCAGTTGCAAGTGAGTCACTAGTTGTGAATTAATTAACTAATTATTTCACTGAACTCTCACTAGTGTATCATGAGTTACAACTAGCACAACTGAGTTAAACTAAATAACAACTCCCATAACTACTCTTCCAACTTTGTCACAACTTGCCACTATCAGATATAACTGAGTCCTCACTGCATGAGTCACCAACCACCCTAGGAATTGTGTAATTCCTTCAGCCAATTGATTTGCCACATCTAATAAAGTGCTCCAAGAGAATAAGTTGATATTTAGAGTCTGATTATTATTAAGGGCTAATAATAATCGACATGTGATCTATTTTTAGATATGCAGTCTAAAAATAAACTTTGCCCATATGTCTAAAAATAGAATCTCATCTATTTTTCCGATTTGATCAACCATCTACAAATAGCTTCTTGCTACATATAAAATATGCTCACTGTGTCTAAAAATAGACATACACCTAAAAATAGCCTGCGGGCCCCACTTAGTGAAGGTGCTTAATTTTCACTAAGCTCATCATCTTGTTGAATCTCAACAATGGATGCAAAAATGGAATATCTACCTCAATGCTTGTCCCAAAAATAGCAAGGAGCTAAAGAATTTTGTTATGGAGAAGTTTCGTAAATAGGTATGGGGAAAAGAGTTGGGTAGAAAGAAGAAGTACTACATTGAAGAATTCAACCCTACTTTTGATCTCTAGCAAAAAGAGTACATTGGAGCTAACATTTTGTGGAGGGAAAAGGTTCTTATTGCTTAATTAAGAACCAACTCGCATCATATTCGATGTGAAATAGGACGGTGGAAAAGGCCTAAAGAAGCTTGGGAAGAACGAGTGTACATTTTGCATGTCTCGGGCGGTGGAATCGGAAAAACATTTCATTTTGGAATGTGATGCGTTTAAAGACATCATAAAAAGTTATGGGAATATGTTAGCATCAGTTCCTTGGCATTGTCTTTTCAGCGATGAGACTATTGGAAGGTTGGGCCAGCGCATCATCAATGTGAATAAGAAAATAACTGAAATGCAAAAGGCGAAAAACAAGGAACTCATAGTCCCATAGACTATTTTTAGTCTCGTGGATGTTAAAATTTCATTTCATAATGTAGGTTTGAACTTTTGGAATCTTGTGTGATGTGTTTGACGAGCCCGGAGTTTTGGGTGAACACTTCACCCATATTCAGTATTAAGAAGCTTAGCGTTAGATAGGAAGAGTGCAGATGTTGAAAGAATAAATAAGACATAATCTAGTTGTTAAAATTCAAAGAAGGAATTGGAAGTCAAAATTAGTTGTTGGGGAGAAATGATTAAAATAATAATAAATTGCATTATTAAAGAACAAATATTAAATTAATATATAAGTTAATCTCTTGTTCTAAAACAAATAATAATGATGTAAATACGTTTATTAAAAGTATTATTTTGCTTAATTGGAATTAGATTTATATTAAATGTTTTAATATTTCAAGTGTGAGGCATGTAGGTTTTCAATGGAAAGGGCAGTTTATATATGTTTTTTTTTTCATTCAATTTCTTGGATGGCTCCATAATTATGTTTTTAATTGAATTTATAGGATGGCTTCATAATGTATTCCTCGTTGAATTTTTCCCAAAGATTTGAATGTTGCATGGTTAGTTTTACCGCGAGGGTTTGAATATTATTTTTTGTTTTGTTTTGAAAGACTTGTGGCAATTTTGAAATCTTAAAGAGTGCCTATGTAATATTAAGTTTATATATAGAGAGAGACTATATGTGCAATTTGAATCTACTCGCTTATTTTCTTAATGTGAATTAGCCCATATTTATTTTGAGAAATTGTTGTCACACTCATCTCCACATATTATATATATTTTTTCTCATTCAATTTCTTGGATGGCTTCATAGTTTTGTTTTTAATTGAATTTATACAATGCCTTCATAATTTATTTCTTATTAAATTTTTCCTAAAGATTTGAATGTTGCATGCTAGCTTTGCCACTGTTCAGGGTTTGAATACTATTTTATGTTTTGTTTTGAAGGACTTATGACAATTTTAGAGTCTTAAAAAGTGCCAGTGTAATATTAAGTTTTTTTTTTAGATTTATCTTTTTTAAAAGCAAATTATATGGTATGTGTTTTGAAATTCTGCATTTATTAAAAGTGTCACTAAATTTCAATTTCACAAAGTTGTAGTAGTGCAACAAAAACATCAACTGAAATACCTTGTACTCAAAAGAGCTCCATCCCCAAAATGTGTTGACTTTCATTGAAAAAAATTGTTGTTGTATGTCCTCCTCATGAACATCCAACATAATGCAGTGATTTGGAAGATACATGGTAAAATTTGTCCATGATATCACATCTTCGAATTTCTTACCCGAGTAAAATTGTGTACTAACCATTATCTGGGAGTCAGCATTTGGTAATGAGAACATAGTCATTTAGGAATAAAGCAATGTGAGGAGGTTCTCCCTCGTCTTATTTATTGTTTTATTTATGCTTTTATTACTTTTCTTTTATGATATCCAGGGCTGATCAGAAAATAGTTCATCCATTAAACAATACCTTTATGTCAAATTGATGTGTGGCAATTTAATCTCTCCAAAATTAGTTTCCATGTCACAATTTCCAACAAGCAACTTAAGGTTAATGTATACAATTTAGAGTTTTCTTATTTACAAATTTTGTGTGTATGTAATTAAATTTATTAAATTTATTAAATTTTATGTGCATATAATAATTATAAATTTTGTTTGAATGTAATTAAATTTATTGGTTTATTTGTATTTTATAATTTTTTATTTTATTTTTTTTGTAAATTTTGTAGAGCCTTTCTATTTTCTATTTTTTAAAGAGCGAGTTGTTATACATATTCTATTGGATAAGGTAGCCTCAACCTGCTCGAAGGAAACTAGGTCTGTTGGCCACGTCAGAGAGTTAAAAGACAACAAAAACTGATATTGTTTTTTCCTTCTACTTACTACTTTAATTACTTTACTATGTCCATAAAAGTTGCAATTGAAACAGAAATTATTACTCCTATATGCCAAAAACATAAAAAGCTATAAACTAAGAAATATTATCCATCCGAAGAATCCACAAGAGTTGGGTCCTTTGCAGTAGACCCCGGCATCTCCACTTGCTGCATGCTTTGGAGTTGGCACTCAATCCTCCCAATTTGAGCAGTTGCTTGAACATGTGCCTTGGCCATCTCGCGAATGTCCTGTTTTATCTGATGTAATTCAAAAATCACTGTTGGGTTGCCTTCCATTTCTTGCATACTCAAAATTGCATTTCCTAATACGCATTTTAATTTCCAATACGTCTTGACTGATTGCTGAAACAAAGATACACGACCTCTTGTATTTCCTGGGTCGGAAATAAAATCCATTTTTGGCTCCTGATGTTTGAGGTCCTCATCATCATCATCACTTTGTCTCTCCCAAACCTGAATAGTATTTCGAATAGGCACTGGATTTCCTAAATCATAAAGATCAGCTATGTTTTCCAGAATTTGCTTATTGCTCTTCCTGCCTCGCTTGCAGGGTCCTGCACTCTGTATTTTTTGTTGATTCTTGCCTCTGCTTGTGTCTTTTCTTTTACCTGCTTAACCTTTTTCCATTATGGTCTGGCAGAGAAATTCCCCTATAAAACTGTATAGACGAGAGAATGATCAGAAACAGGACAGTGATAGTCATTGGTGGTTGCCGCAGGATTCACACTTGTTTGAGCAAACAAATTTTGCATACCAGAATCGAAATTACCCAAAGGAACATGCTTTCCTGACCCATTACCAACAGTAATCCACATATGAGTTAACGAAAATAGAGATTGGAAGTAAATACGCATGTGCCCACGAATTTGGTTTCTAAGCCAATTACAAACAGTAACCCATTTAGAAACAGTGACCCATTTACAAACAGTGCCCCATTGATAAACAGTGACCCATTGATAATTTAATAAAACCAGAGATTGTAGTAAAACACGACTATGCAAAGCAACTTGATTTCGCATACCATAACATATAGTGACCCACAAGTAATGTAATGGAAACAGGGTTTGAAGCCAAACACGACTCCACAGAAACCTAGACCTACCTTTACCCTTCCAAGCAGTCCAAATATACCGACATTGCATGCAGTGCTGATCTCCCTTGTAGTTTTGCGAAAATTGAAATACCTTAACTTGTCCTTTCATTTCAGAAAAATACAAATACCTATACATATAGACATGCAACTTATCGCCTAAGTCAGAGTGCAGAGTAAACCAAGGCGTTTTAGAATTGCAGAGATTATGAAAAACAGGGGCGGGAGGGCTACAGAAATAGGGTTCTATGTCCCTACCTACAACCTCTACCATTGCCTGAAAACCAAACGAATAGAAAACTACAGAATATGGACAATTCCTTCCATTGAAAACATAGAACATTGTAGATACTCCTTTAGAACCATCTTCTTCAATTGCCGGAATGAGAGCAGGAAATTTGAATTGGGAGTTAAGAGTCACGAAAACCATTACATACCAATAAGCCCTCCAATAGTGTTGCAGAAATCCTTCTGCCTGCAATCCTTCCGCCGCAACATGAGATTATTTGCGCCGAGCTCCTATATGGATTACAATGAACTTGCAATGATGGAAACTTACCTTATTATTTTTCCCTCCCCGCTCCCGGCGTAATTTCCCATTATCACCTGACAGGCTTTGATGGCGTCAGACGACAGATTTCATTCGCATTAATGATTTTCATGGCTAGGACCTCCACCGCTTCTCCATTACCATTACACATTATGAACCGTCAGATGTCCACCTCCGCGTGGCACTAACCGAATCCCACCACTCCCTTCATGGCACCCCAAACGAGATTGTTCTTGGTCTTTTTCCAAGATAATCTGAAGCGATTGTAACTCTACATTCCATGCCTGGTGACGTTGATTTATATCTAATTGTCGGCCCTCATTCTTACAGCTCCAATTAGCTAAAAAATCAGCGCCCTCATTACCTCCTCTACGCACATGTTTGGGGATTACATAACCTATTTGGCGGAGGGGTTGGCCAATTTCTTGAATTAATCTTGCTGTGCACCAGCTTTGACTGATTTTATCCCAAGGAGTGCCTTGCTGAAGTTTTTGTAATATCCCTGTTGTCATTGTCGAGTCACCTTCTACTATGACTCTTTGGTAATTCTCCCAAACTGCTATTGTAAGGCCCTGTTTGACCGCCATTAATTCAGCTTCATCGTTTGTAGCAAATCCAATCGCCATTGCATATATCCTGCAAACAAATCCTTGAGAGTTTCTGAATATGCCTCCTATCCCTGCCTGCCCAGGGTTTCCTTTAGAGGCACCATCATAATTTAATTTAAGAAATCCCAGAGGTGGTGGCCGAAACGTGTTTAATATATTCTGTTTTTGGGGCTTGAACTTCCATAATGATAATGCTATCATTTGGGGTTTTAGGTTCAGTTTTGCTAGAATTCTATTCTCCCTAGCATTCACTGCCCAATCATCGTCCGACCAATGTTCTACCAATATTGTTTCTCTGATATTTTCCAGTATCACTTTCCAAATTTGAGCTACATTCCTCTCTTCCCCTTTAAAAATTCTATGGTTTCTTTATTTCCATATCCCCCAAAGTATAAATCCTATTGATAACCTCCAAGCACGATTGAGGACTTCACTTTTGTACCCTCCTTTCCTCCATTTACAGATAGTTTCATTTATGCTTGTATTGTCTCTATCCGTTTGTTTAGAAATCATTTCGTTGTTCTGCCATAATCCTTTGCCAGTTTGCATGTATTAAATAGATGTTCAATATTTTCCTCCTCTATTTTACACATCATACAGAGAGAAGGTCCATGGATTCCTCTATGTTGCAAATGATCCCAAGTCAAAGTCTTCCGATGGCTTAATAACCACAAGAAATATTCTACTTTAGGCCAAAATTTCGCTCTCTATATTTTATGCCAAATTGGTACTGCAATATCTTGATGATTGTTTGATTTGAGATAGTAGCCTTCTTCTATTGTGAACATGCCTTTGGACCTATAACCCCATCTCAAAATATCTTCTCCATTTGTAGCTACCAATTTTATGGTTTTCATTTCCTTATCAAAGTTATTCCATTGTGCTATGTCTGGGGCATTTTTATTTTATAAATAAACATTGTCGTAGTCTAACTAGACTGCTTTTTTTCCCTCAAAATCATGGAAATTCCGGTAAGATTTTAAGAAAATCCGGCAGTGATTTTTGTAAATCCACGTTATAATTATCAAACTTTAATATTTTGGGTGCCCTAGAGGTTTTTGATGGTGTTGAATCCATTTCCACCATCTAAATCATGATTCAAACATTGTTTCTATAAGATTTCTTAAATTTTTTGGCTCATATTCCGGCCAATTTTGGTCGTCCGGGCAATTCCTCCATCTCGTTAGATTATTTGTGTTATCAAAAAGATTTTTTAAATTATGTGGTTGATTTCTAATTGTAAAATTCAGTGATAAGCATGCATTCCTAAATTTTCTATTCCTTGAGTGTATCTTTGCACCTTTAAAGGCAATTGTTAATTTATTTGTTTAAAATTAATTATATTGAAGACATTTTTATTTAAGTTCAAATTTTATTATGTGGGCAGCTCAATTGGTAATCAGAGATATGTGAAATTGTTGAAACTTGAGAGCCCAGGTTCAAATCTCCCTAATGTGGTTGGTGCTACAGGGAGGAGGACAGACCGTAGCCACCGAGAGACTTACTAGTAGTTACATGTTAGGCGGGTTGAGAGATTTATTGGTAGTTATGTGTTAGGCGGGTTGATAGGTTCCTCTCGGTTACAAAAGAAAAAAGGATTTTGCCCATACATGTGAACCAAACCAAAAGTACTATTCAAACAATATTGGTTATCACTTGTCACATGTCACTAGCCGATTGAGGGTAGGCCTTGTCAGCAATGTGACCCAGGATCAAACCTCACGGGGGTGGTTGTGCTCTGTGCTAGGGGGAGGAGACATGTTAAAAATCAAGTGAGCTAAAGGTTGGTGTGGCCTAGGCTGGGTACAATCTGCGGGTGACTTTGACGGCTTAGATACCCTTGGGTCGTGGTTCCTCAAGCCACAGATCAACCCTAAAAGATCACACACAACTTGACGAACAAACAAACAAAAAAATATCAACTACCACTTAGGGGAGAGATGTCCAATGTTGTGGAGGGACCAATAATTTTTATAGTACTGGTCCAATCAACCCACCAAAAATAGACATATATGAAACCAATAATTAAACATAAAAAAATAACTTGAAGTCCAAATATATATTAAATTCAGTCCAAAATTTCCCAAGTCATTGAGTGGGCCCACAACTTTCCATAAATAGTTTAATAAGTATCAAGATTACAAATCCTATTATGTCAACTAGAAAACTCATAAAACCATTTTTCCTTCCAAAATGGTCATGTCAATAAGTACAAAAAGCCAGTCACTTCATCCCATCTGATCAACCTTGATGTTGTGTATGACAAGTAAATATCAATACTTGCACATAATAAAAGGAAATGTATGTCAGCCATAACTGTTGTGTTATTCAACATTTAAACCCATTGTGTTCAATAAATGGCACCCACCCAATAACAACATTTAAACCCAACGTGTACAATAAATGACACCCACCCAATAAATTCAATAAATGATTTCCCATTAAAACATATCAAAGCACATGGATCAACAAAAAAAAATTCCCAGCCATTGGATCACATCAAATTCCATCTTCATCACACATGCAAAATGAAGCCATTGCAATCCATGTTCATCATTGTCACCAATTAAATTCAACTGAAAAAAAAAACTATAAAAGAAGTTCAACTACTGCTAAAGTTGCATGTTTCACATTCAAACCATTCACCAACCCTGGAGACAAACCAACATAGAGCACACCCCAAAAAATTTCACAGTATATTCAGGTTAGTTTTCTCAATTACAGCACAATTTTTTTACAATTTTATTTTAATTTCTGAGTCTTTATCTCAATTTTCTTATACTTTTATTTTCATTTCTGAGCCTTTATTTCAGTTTTCTTAGAAGTCTTTATTTCAATTTTCTTACAAGTTAATTTTGACGAAATTGTATATATTTTTCTATTTTTCTACCAAAGTTTTATAGTTGAACACAGATTCATCCCAATGGGAGATTGAATTCAAAACAATTTCCCCAAAACCAAATTGCAAACAATCTCTACAAGAGGTTAATAGTTGAACACAGATTCATCGCAATGGGAGATTGATTCAAAAAAAATTCCCCAAAACAGAATTGCAAACAATCTCTACAAGAGGTTTATAGTTGAACACAGATTCATCCCAATGGGAGATTGAATTCAAAAAAATTTCCCCAAAACAAAATTGCAAACAATCTCTACAAGAGTTTTATAGTTGAACACAGATTCATCCCAATGGGAGATTGAATTGAAAAAAATTTCCCCAAAACATAATTTCAAACAATCTCTACAAGAGGTTTATAGTTGAACACAGATTCATCCCAATGGGAGATTGAATTCAAAAATGATTTCATAGAAAGACAATTTTCTACTCCATTTTCCAAGAATATAGTTTGAGTTGACAAAAATTCTATATTAGATAGGTCTTTATATTTTAAGATAAATTATAGTATCATCTAAAATAATCAGAGATAACTTAACAGGTTTTGCAACTGTACAAGCAAATTCAAGAGTTAATAATATACCCGAAATTAAATGGACACTTGAGTTGCTCTGCTTCAAATCACATAGTCATCTTGTAGTCTTCAATTTACAACGCTACACACTCATCTGATAGACTAGATTAACTAAAATGTATAAATAATAGACATGAGAGTTTACTTTGAACTGATTTCTATTTGGGAGAACTGATTATAAATTTACACAAACGGTAGGTGTGATCAGAATCCGTTGAAGAATTCAGTTTGTGTGTAGCACTCATCTTGAAATTGGGATAGGGGATTCGGAACACTAATGCTAATTTTTCTATAAATATATATTTAAACTTTTATTTTGAACACAGATTGTTTTTTTCAATCATTGATTCTCAAATGATTCATAACATCATAAATTCATGCATGCAATTTTCTGAATTGAAATTTGGAATCACATCGAATTATTGTATAGTCATATGTACCTTGGGTTGTCGCTTATCTTCCTGTATATGCACTGATTGTTAATATTAATAATTTTTTGGGCTTAGATTTATAAGATAAGACATTGTAAAACATTAATTGTTGCAGCGCAACGACAAGAGGGTTGTTTATTTTTAGAACTTCCATAAACAGGATAGTAGAACCATAGGTCAAGTTTATGACAAAAGGAACTCAAATAATGCACCTCAAATTGAATGCCTCCCACAAATTAGAGTGACATGAATTATTGGCCCATAAAAATGAGCTTTATGAGGAATTGACGTTGTTGTGCAAAAATAAACAATATAATGATCTTCTTTGAGTGAACCTATTATGTAATATGCTAATTTATTTTTTTATAAGAAAGCATTGCAATTGAAACTAAAACATATTATAGATTTCATAAATTCAACACCTCAATCCCTGAGTTTTGGCCACATTTTGTAACATTTGATGGATTCAAAAAATTTAGAGTCCCTTGGAAAATAGTCACCTAGATTAGTTGAACTAGTAAAGAGCAATGTCTCTTAACATGTTAATGGAGGTTCAAATCTCATGGTGTAAATGTCAAACATGAAAGGATATTTTTGTAACGGTACAAGGGTTTGTGCACTGCTCATATTAGTGGAGGAGAGACATCATTTTAAAATCCAAGGATTTTGCACCAATTCCCCTAACATTTTAACAAGTTTCTAACTTAGGATTCAAAACCTAAATGACAGTATCCAGATCCTATGAATGGAAATGGATCCTTGAATATAATTCATTGAATCCTAAAGATTGGGTTTGGATCACCAATTCCCTAATTCCATGATGATTCAGATTCGGGTAAAGGGCTAGGAATGATGAATTCAATAACTATGATCATAATGTTCTGTATCCAAAAAATATAAATGCAGTGCACAGTGGAACTTACCCAATCATTTGAACTTGAAGTCTTAACATATCTTTATGCATTAGCTGAGCATAGGAATCAAAGATGACAAGACAAAAAATAAGAAAAGGGTAACAGAAAGAAAGGCATTCAGAAACCTTGGGCATGAACACACAAACTAATTGTAAACTATTATAAATTTGATAAATGGGAAGAGATGATGTTACTAGATGATGTTTGGCTTGTATGAAAGCATCAGAGAAAATTTTAGGGGCTAATATTCGCAAGTTGGCTAATATTCCATGTTTTTTCCAAAAAAAAGATTCGCCAATTTCCATTTTTCTAAAAATTTAATTCGCCCAAATTTTATAGTATAAAATTATTTTAGCTTAAAAATCGCCAATATTTTATATTGTCTAATATAAAATAACTAGAAATCTAAACATTTTTACAAAATTATCATCAAACATTTTTAAATTTGGATATTAGGGACTAGTAAGATTCGCTAAAGTTGTTATACTTTAAGATAAACTTTCATCCTTAAAATTTTCCCTGGAAAGTATTATTTTCAATTATTCTTAACTCAATGCATGCAATAATTCTGCAGGTAGTTACATCGATGGCAAGAGTGAGTTATGTAGCTCGTACAAGGAAAAGTGGCAGAAGAGTGACCGGGGGTGCCTAGCTGCGATGCACTTCATCGAATGAAGAAAGAACAGGTGATGTCAATGTCAACAATGCTCCAAGCATTGTTGTTGAGGATGACCATGTGGCTGAAGCTGATGTTGTGACACCATTAGTCACAGAGCCACCGTCAATCACAATCCAAGGCGCAACTTCAACTAAAAGGATCAGCGCTATAAGAGGTTGGACAAAAGAAGAAATGTCAGCTGCAATTGACGACATAGAGTTCAATGGATATTATGTTCGGGCATCTGCAAAGAAACATAGTATTCCTCCATCATCAATACATTATTGGATAAATGGACTCACTCACACCAAACGTAGAGGACCTGTTACAGTTATGACTGAAGAGAAGGAGGCCGAGGTGGTTGAGTGGTGTAAAGAAATGGCTCAAATGGGACATGGGCTAGAGTTGATACAACTCAAATCCACATTTTCTCAAATCTGTCCAAGGAGGCCAAACCCATTCAAAGATGGGTTTCCTGGTAAATCATGGTGGTTTGGGTTTAAAAAAATGCATCCAAACCTTGCATTGCATACAGCTGAGGTCCTTGACAGATACAAAGGATTAAATTTGTGCCCTGCAGTTGTATGTAAGTTCTATGAAACTCTTTCTAGTGCATATGATAAACATTCTTATGGTGCAGACCATATATGGAACTGTGATGAAACAGGTTTACAGGCGGGAAGGAATTGTGGCATGAGGGTAATTGCCAAGAGAGGCAGCAGAAACGTGCCAAAGATTTTGCCTAAGAGCAGGGAGTGGATAACCATTTTATGTTGTGTCAATGAAATTGGTGCTTCAATCCCAAGATTTTACCTATTCAAAGGTAAAAATCAATTGAAAATTTATATACAAAACTATGAATCAGGAGCATGCATGGTTGCACATCCCAATGCATGGATGATTAAAGAAATTTTTTTAAATTGGCTTTGCCACTTTGCTGCATTTGTGCCAGGTGGTGTCTCACCTAATAACATACACCTATTGATTTCAGATGGCCATGGAAGCCACATGGTTGTACAAAAAATTGAGGAAGCAAAAAATTTAGGCATTGACCTTTTAACATTGCTCGCTCATACCACTCACAGATTGCAACCCCTTGATGTTAGTGTGTTTGGTCATTTCAAGAATTGTTTCAGGTCAAAGTGTGTTGCATGGATGGCAAAGAATCCAGGGGTTGAGGTGAAAAGGTTCGAGTTAGAAGAGCTTGCAAGTAAGGCTTTTAAAAGGGCTCTGACACCATCAAATATCAAGGTTGGCTTTAGGAGGACAGGAATATGGCCACTGAATTATGATGCTCTTATGCATGATACTGCTTGTAGCCAAGCTTTTCATGTGGATGTTCAGGAAGAAGAGAATGAAGTGCAAGAAGAAGTACATGAGCATGCTGATGTGGTTGCAACAGGTAATATAATTTCCCTCTCTCAAGGACAGTTATATGTTGATGATGATGAGAAGGTATGTGAAGCATAGTATATTCATCAACAAATTGATAGCAACATGGAGGTTTTTCTACCAACTCAAGTAGATGGAACTCTTGTTGCTAATATTTTTAATGACAATGTTGAACATACAGTTGACAATGCAGATTTTGTTGAAAATGAAATTGTTGATATTGTTAATGCAGATGTAGTTGAAAATGAAATTGTTGATATTTTTAATGCAGATGTAGTTGAAAATGAAATTGTTGATATTGTTAATGACATTGAAAATGACCAATTGACATTGCCAAGCCAAGTAAACCCACCATCATGGCTGGCAGAAGCCATGATTAATTTTAACGAACACAATGTCTCAAAAACCAATGAACAAAGCATGAACATGCCTTCGCAACTGGATGAATTGAATAGTGAAATTGTTCTTTTTTTGTGGACAATAGATCAATGGAAGAAGATGGAGCACATAATGAGGCACCAGATGAAGAAAACAATATATTTCAATCAAGTGCCACGGAAACTAAAGTGCCAAGCAACGACATGCAGGTGGGAGGGGGGGAGAAGTTACTTGGGTGGTTCCTAAAGCTACAATGAAAAAGAAGCAAGGAACACCCAGTAGCCTTCATTTGGGGTGAAGTTCACAGTTACTCACCTCAGAAGACTATATAAAGCTCCTAGTTGAGTCTGAAAAGAAAAAAAAGGAAATTCATGGATTAAAAAAAAGAAAAGAAAGGATCAAGCCAAGGAGAAGAAGGCTGCAAGGGCTATTGCAGCACAACATCGAGCAGATGAAAAGCTTGAAAGAGAGAGAGCAAGGCAAGAGAAGGAGCAACAAAAACAAATGTCAAGATAGGAAAAGGAAGCAAGGAAGGCTAAATAAATGCTTGAAAGGGAACAAGGGATGACTGATATGGTTGACATAAATGCAAGCACAGTTGATGAGAATGAAACCAGGGACATGTCCAACACATTGGAAAATATTGAAAATAATACAACATTATTCCAAGACCTCATAAACATTCAAGTGTCTCACTATCAAAATGGGGGTTTACCCATTTGCCTTATTCCTACCACAGGAGGTGTGAATTCAATGTATGCTCATTACACACCTCCACTTAGCACAAGTGTGAGGTATGGGTACTCAATTGCTCCATGGTTGGATGAGACAAATTGGTCTCAATTATATGGAAGCAATAAACTACAACCTAATCAACCCTTCTTAGGGAGGCCAACCTACTTGGCTCAATCAGGAAACTCAGGGTTTTGCACTGAAAATTCTCAAGGCCATAAAGAATTGGGTGTTATGTGGTTTTAGTTGTAACCACATTATGATGTGGATTTTGAATGGACTGTATATTTTTCTTGTCACGTGAAGGTTGATTTATTCCATACTGTATGCGGCATTGTAAGGAAGGAACATCTATAGTCTATTAAAATGTTACATTTTGACATAATGACATGACAATGTTGTTAGATGTGTTATTTTTTTGATATTGTATATTGTATACACTCTTCGCATTTTTATGGGACTCCATGTCTATTATCAATTGGATGAAAAGATCTACTCAACCACACAACCATACTGTTATTTTTTATTCCAAAAAGTAAGTTATTTAAAATATACTCTAATATGAACACTAAAACAAATGTCTTCTCAAAGGATTGACTGGACATGGACAAAACTTCAAGCCAGCACTAATAAGAATTCCTGAACTGGACATGGACACTTTTTTTTAAAATCCCATGGCAGACAGGGAAGCAACTATTTTTTTGTTGGACAATGCCTAGTGGCATATGTACTTATAATTTCCAAAAAAATAAAATGTTTGAATTCTTAAATGGCTGTTAAACAGGACAGGTATCAAAAATACATCTCACGTGGGACATGTATCAAAAATACATGTTAGCTTGCCCCTAGTTTTTGATACTTGGAATAGACTCAAACAAATAACGACAGATTGAAACACATAACAGAATATGAACAAAACAAGATTGAAGAAACAAATAACAGATGGAACATATAAAGAGATAAAATGTATGTTAAGCTTCAAGGTTGACCAATCTAAGCCTTAAGGTACCCCTCTAAGGCAACATTGTCTCTAAGACTTATAGAAAGACTGCTTAATGAGCCAAGAAAGTCTCATAATAAGATGTTTGTGTTGACCTCTTGATTAGTTACACAATCTTTTGAACATGTAAGATGCTTAATTTACTCTGTACAAGATGGCTGAAATCCCACCATGGCTATTAATTATCTCTATAAATGTGGATGCTTTAGGAAGAAGGAAGGTTTATGCTAGTATGAAAGAGCCTCTCTATTACTATAACTAGTTGATCTCAATACTCACACACCATCTTGACAGATGCTTCAATGCTTTTCTAGTCATATATAAACAAAGACATTCATGTTCAGATTTACACAATCTACTATTTAGCTTATAGGAGATATTGAAACTCTATCACTACTTCAATATACACGTAGCAAAACAACCACGTCATAATCCACTCGCTTGTACGACACATGCCACTAATATTTCCAACTGTCATGTGGTTGGTGAGGGCCTTAAATTCGCCAGCTTGTCGTACTGCCAAGGTTTCAAACACAGAGTCATTCATGATGTGTCGTTTGAGATGTGCATTTTTTTCGGGGCGGGATGTTTGAGTTGTGCATTTTTTTAGTAAATGAATTGAGATTTGCAAAAATTACTTTTTAGTTTATGGGATATATTGAAACTCTATCACTACTTCAATACACATCTTAACTTAATAAATAGATTCAACAAACCAGTTTGAGTACATAATCACACCAAAGTTATTTTGCAACCTAAAAGTTCCTATTACTGTTTCAATGTCAAATTCACATTGAGATAGAGGAATGTATAATTTACTTCAAGGTGCGTTACTTACAAGCTATTTGCATAATATTTGAAGCCTCTTTATGTTGACAATTAAACTTTAACAATGGCACTATTGCATCAAATAACCTTTTATCATACCCTTCCAAGTGATTATAACAAAATCATAGTCAAAACTTTATCATACCCTTCAAAGTGATTATAAAAAAACCACAGCCAAAACTTTACGACACCCTTCCAAGTGATTATAACAAAACCACAGTCAAAACTTTATCATACCCTTCAAAGTGATTATAACAAAACCACAGTCAAAACTTCACAACACCCTTCAAAGTAATTATAACAAAACCATAGCCAAAACTTTATCACTACTTCAATACACATCTTAACTTAATAAATAGATTCAACAAACCAGTTTGAGTACATAGTCACACCAAAGTTGTTTATGTCAAATTCACATTGAGATAGAGGAATGTATAATTTACTTCAAGGTGCATTATTTACAAGCTATTTTCATACTATTTGAAGCCTCTTTATGTTGACAATTAAACTTTAACAATGGCACTATTGCATGAAATAACCTTTTATCATACCCTTAAAAGTGATTATAACAAAACCACAGTAAAAACTTTATCATACCCTTCAAAGTGATTATAACAAAACCACAGTCAAAACTTTACGACACCCTTCCAAGTGATTAAAACAAAACCATAGTCAAAACTTTATCATACCCTTCAAAGTGATTATAATAAAACCACAATCAAAACTTTACGACACCCTTCCAAGTGATTATAAGAAAACCATAGTCAAAACTTTATCACTACTTCAATACACATCTTAACTTAATAAATAGATTCAACAAACCAATTTGAGTACATAATCACACCACAGTTTTTTTGCAACCTAAAAGTTCCTATTACTGTTTCAATGTCAAATTCACATTGAGATAGAGGAATGTATAATTTACTTCAAGATGCATTATTTACAAGGTATTTGCATACTATTTGAAGCCTCTTTATGTTGACAATTAAACTTTAACAATGGCACTATTGCATCAAATAACCTTTTATAATACCCTTCTAAGTGATTATAACAAAACTGCAGTCAAAACTCTATCATACCCTTCAAAGTGATTATAAAAAAACCACAATCAAAACTTTATTCAGCAGAATACAGAATTTGGTCCAAGTGCCTTCTAAAAACTACCTATAGACTCTACGTTTTTGTTTCACACCTGTAGGAACACATTCAAGTAATCAGCAGAATATAGAATTTGGTCCAAGTGCCTTCTAAAAACTACTTGTAGACTCTGCGTTTCCCTTTCACACTTGCAGGAACCCATTCAAGTAATCAACATAATACAGAATTTGGTGCCCTTACAAATGAGGACTCATGTCAGATACAATTATAATTCACAAAGAAAATTATGTATTCTCTAAAAGTCTGTTATTATAACAACTACATTTCTATAAGAATGGGTTGGAATGATTCCTTCATCTAAGAACAAAAAGGAAAGCAATCTTAGGGAACAACTTCAACTAACCAGCAAATAAATGCAGCAGAAAATCTTTTCAGTCTAGGGAAACAACAGGAGATGAACACTAATAGAGCCTCAAATGACGAGGAACTACTCGCTTGACAAGAGGGAGGGATAGGAGGAATTTCAGAAACCAAACCCTAAACCCTAAACCATGTTGTATGCTCAGGGTTTCCACTGGCAGGGAACGACTACATACTAAAGACTGCGCCAACAGAATGACTACAAAAGAAGAGTTTTTGGGGGATGAGAAATTTCAAGCCACAATGAACATACAACCCTAAAACAAAACAAGAACATGGGTATAGCCCTAAAACCAGTGCCAAATAAAACAAGAAAAACCAGTTCCATTCAAATAAGAACAAACAAAGAAGAAAAAATAGTCCGAAGAAGAACTAAAAGAGCTAAATTCCACCGAAGAAGATTAAAAGTGTTAAAAAACACATGATTTCAAGTGTTAAAAAACACAATAGTGGGCTGGTAGGAAAATAATTCCTACCAGGAGGTGAAGTTGCCAACTGGAGAGCCAAACGTCGATGCAGGAGCCAACTAGATAGCCAAACCTTGCCACAGTTCGACATTACCTGCAACACAATGGAAATGAGCATAAATTAGCAAAAACCAAGGAAAATCTCTCGAAAATGCAAGAAAAACAACAAATTTACCTGTAAAACCATAAATTACCTGCATAGTCATGGAACTTCTGCAAACGAACATAGGGGACGAAGCCGTCGACAACTCCGCGCAGCATTGACCAGTCGAGGAGGGCAGTTTGACAGTGGAGGAGCAAAGTTTCACGGTCGCTGGAGCTGAACAAGTCCACAACGGGGCGCAGGAGCAACATGAATGAAACCATCCATGGGTAGCAAGGCATCCTAACAGCAACAACAAAGGAGGTGAGTTGGTTAACAACTGCAGTGGAGGTGCACCAACACTGGTGACATAGCACGCAGCGACGACGGAGCTCTCCGAACAACATCCCGCCCCTAACAGAAATGCACATCTCAAATGACACATCGTGAATAACTCCGCGTTTGAAACCCTAGACATACAAAAAGCTGGCAGATTTAAGGCCCTCACCAACCACACGACAGCTGACAATCTTAGTGGCATGTGTCGTCTAGGCAAGTGGATTTTGACTTGGTTGTTTTGATACGTGTCGCGGAGGGCGCCCAACAACTAGCGTCCCTCCCCTACTTTTTGTTTTTTGAAACCACCTTTATTTTGGCATCAACTTTCCATTATATGTGTGATACCCATCACCATGAAATGATATGTCCCTTTGTGTCGCTTCCACTTGGCCCTCTTTCTCAGCCACTATATGACTCCCACGTCATGTGAGGACTTGCAAGCTCTATCGAGTTGTGTGTGAAAGCTAACATAGTATGACACAAACACGATGTTGGCCATGGAAGGGTCAGGTTTGAAGTAACAACTAGTTTGATCTAAAATATGATTTCAAACAATGTCAATAACAACAATACGAACAATGTGTAACTCATTTTTTTCATTGCCCCCTTTGTACGTAGTTTTTGTTTTGTTACTCAAATTTATAAGATCATTTATGTTGAAGAATAGATGTAATGATGTATACTCATCAATAACTCACAACTTTAAATGTAAAACTAATGGATAAAACATGTATTTATAGCAAAAAGCAATGTGAAGTTTCTTAAAAAGCAATGTGAAGTTTCTTAAAGAGCATTGTGAAATTTCTTAAAAATATTACTCGTGGGAATTGAATGTGAGGGGAGGATATTAAAGAATCCTCCAAATTATAAATTTAATTAATTATTTTTTTAAATTTTAGAATTAAAAAAAAAAAAATAATAATAAAAATAAAAAAAGTCTCAATTTATATATCCACTTCTCCATTCATTTCAAAATTCATATTTATTTTAAAAATATATATATATTATTAATTAATTTTGAAAAAATGATGTTAAAAACCCTTTTTTTTTTAAGTTACCATAATGTCACTATCCCTTATAACCCCATCAAAATCATAGGTCCTTGCAACGCCCATATATCTTTAAACATTTTCATATCATATCAATATTGCATCATATTCTAAAATAGACTTATGACATATTATTAGAAACATTATGTCACTATCCCTTGTAACCCCATCAAAATCATAGGTCCTTGTAATGCCCATATATCTTTAAACATCTTCATATCATATCAATATTGCATCATATTCTAAAATAGACTTATGACATATTATTAGAAACATTGTGTTTTTCTTTTGCAACTATCTTTTATTTTTAGTAATTATTACTTTTTTAAGTGAAATGTGTGTGAAAATTATATTAAAATAATCTAGATCTATTTTAATTTTGGATTTATCAAGTGTCCAGAGATTTGCAAAATTGCACCTCGAGAAATTTCATCCTTCTCGATACACGATCGATCCGAAGTTAAGATGAATCTAGGTTGGTTTTACCAATGATATATATATACACACACACCATTGGTAAAACCATTGGTTCCAAAACCTAGAGCCTAAAAACAACATATGTTAAATTGACTTTATGATCCCAATTTTACCAAGACTACCATAACAATATTTATAAGCATTAATTTGCTACAAATTTTTAATCTTAATTTTATTTTAAATAATTTGATCCTCTAAATTTTTTTTATTTTTTGTTTTTATTTTTTTTAATGAGTCAAAATATTTACATAATAGGACTTTACAACATCTATTCCACATTTGGCTGGAGAGGGTCTCTCATCTCAATTATACTTATACATTATATGCATAACCTAACTAATAGATGAAATGACTATTTTTCGAGCACTTTTCCCGATCAATTTTGCATAATTCTAGTAGAAATTTTTAACAATCACAAGTTTAAGTTGTTTAATTTGCAAAGTTCGAATGCCTTGGGGTTTTCTAGAATGTTGAATCTATTTTTGCATTCAAAAGTGCATTTTAAGTGACAAGAAATCATAAATTTGCTATAAATTGTATCATTGGATTCTAGCAAAAAAAATCATTTTATTTACTAGTTAGACCATGTATATATTATATCTTCAACTTATTTAAATTTAAGTGATCTTGTAATGAAGTGTATATACATTTTCTAAGTAATATAATAGCAAGATCTAGTTTATTTTAAATATTATTATTATTTCGCCCAATGAGCTTTGAATAAATGGTGAATGGGTGTTTTGTTAAGTCACATTGTGTACCAAAAAAAAAAGATATTATGTTTTTTTGTTTAGAGTATAGCTAGGTGTTTTGCAGTTTAATATAGGAAAATGTTGTAAAAAATGAATATAACAATATAAATAAATAATAAATAATTACATATCAGCCTATGTATATGATAATAACTTTTAAAAAATAAATTATTTTAAATCTATTTTAAATTTGAATTTATCAAATATTGAGAGGGATAACACATGATTTTTTAATCGTCTAAGATGAAGGAATTAATAAGTGACATGGAATTAAATAATTTAAAAATGAACATTAAACAATTGATCTCTTGATAAATGTTAATTTAAAATGGATCTCAATTCATTTTAATATATTACACACACACACAAACATGTTATGGGAAATCCTTTATATTTAATACCTATAATCATGCATCTAGGATATGTGACCACGTGAGTTACAATTCTACCTCCCACCATAAGGGACAACTATAGTAAGCAACTCCAACCAAGGAAACCACAAACAAACTTCATTCCTAACTAATGAAGATCTAAAATAGTCCCACTTCTATCAACCCAAGGGAATATCAGCCCAAACTACATCTAAAGTCCACACACACACCTTATACTTGTTTCACAAAAGGTAGATGGAACTTGATTCGGTTCAATGCACTCCACTTGCTCCATTAATTAAAGTATGTAGCTAATAAAAACTAGGGGTTTCATAAACACGAGGAGTTTAGGAATGTTAACTCCATTTTTACCCCAACTGCTTCGGTGGAAGATGATAAACGTCATTTGCTAAGCATTTACCATATCATTATGCTTTATCAAGACATGATGGAATGAGACCTTGGCCAAATTCTAAGAAGCCTTGTTGATTCTAGAGATGATGGGAGTGAACCTGGTATCCCATCCTTATGCATGATCAATTCAACCCTTAAAATCATAAAATCAATCAAGAAAATAGATTTTTAAGCCATTAGTTTTGATGAATCACATGCAAATTGAAGTTTTACCACAATTAAGGGGCATAGTGAATGCCTTTAATATAAGACGTTAGTCGAATAAAATATAGAGATATATTATCTAGATAGAAAATGTTCAAAAAACATATGGATTTAAAAAAACATAAGTCAAAACATGTTATTGAAGCTAAGAATGAGATAGGGCCATCATACATCATATTGAGTGTGCAAAGGTGCTTGCTAATTAGCAACCTCCTCCACATAAGTCGATTGGTCTAATTCCATTGGTTTTTGTATTGTTGTTCGATCTCTTCCTCTTTAGATCCCCCCTTTGAATAATTGGATACCTAATGGTTTGAGGCCTCTAATTGGGATTCCTTGTGTATATTTATAACTAGATTTATCAATTTACAACACTCAACCTCAAGCTCCAAAATTGTCTACCTTTTCTCCTCCAAGATACACAAAATATTAACATTCTAAGCTTGTGATTGTTCTCATCCATGGATGGTGACTAAAAGCGACCCAGTGGATATGTCATTGCTTTGCAGAGTTTCTTCATGTCTTCACAAGATCCTACAAATTTCCATGAGGTTTTGGGTCAATAATTGCAATTCTATCTCCCACCTTAAGGAATGACAACAGTAAGCAACACCAACCAATGAAACCACAAACAAACCTCATTCATAACCATTGAAGATCTAAAATAGCCCCACCTCTCATGTGGAATTAAATTTCAAGGGAATACCAAATCAAACTGCTTTTAAAATCCACATACCATGCCCAATGGGCCTTGTCCTTGTTTCAAAAATTGAGGAAGATCGCACTTGATTTTATTCAATGCACTCCACGTGCTCCATTAATTGAAGTATGTCTCTAATAAAAACTAAGGGTTTCGTAAACTTAGGGAGTTGAGGAATGTTGAGTAACCCCAGTTTTACACAAACTACTTTGCGGCAGATGAGAAGCTTCATTGGCTTAGCATTGACCATACCATTATGCTCTCTCAAGACATGATGGAATGAGACCTTAGCCAAATCCTAAGAAGCCTTGTTGATTCTAGAGATGAAGGAAGAAAACTTGATATTTATTGAGAGTTTTTTATGTATAAAGGATTTTATTATCACCTTGAATCTCCTACCATAACAAGAACATTTATTCTAGAATCAAAACTTATTAATATGCTTTTTAAGAACGCTTATGCCTACACTTAATTATCTACTGAAATCCCTAATCCTCGTGCAAGTATGATTTCTTATTTTTCTTTAGCAAAAAAACAAAAACAAAAACAAAAAACCTATCTCCTATCACCTTTCTAACCCTTGTATTAATAAAAATATTATAACTAAAATAAATTATCATTATTATTATTTTTAATTTTTAATTTAAGTTGAAAATCTTTTAAGGGAGGGATTTTGCCTCCATGCCTCTCAACCAATATCACTTACCACTTGCTTTTGCTTTTTAAAACCACTTTACTTCTGCACTATCCTTCTTCTATTATATTTCCAGGACCTCGTTAGGTTCCCAGCAATAATAACAGGATCATAATTTTGAATCGTTGTGTTAAGTCTTGTAATATCGTACATACCATTGCTTTCCAAGTGTTTTCCATATTAAAAAATGAAAAGAGGGCATGTCCCAAAAGAATAATCAAAGGACCGTAAGAAATAAAAGAGAGCAAAAGAAAAATATCAAAAGAAAGAAGATTATGAACCCCACCAAAATAAATTGAAAAGTGATACCATTTAAATGCCACTTTCATACAAATTCTCTCAATTTCATATGAAAATCATAAAGAAAATTGTGTGCAGCTTGTTCAAAATGCAACAATTCATGATGATCATGCAATCTAATCTCGATCATTCATGCCTTTAAATTTTATGTTATGATAGTTAGTGAATAAAAATATGACCAAACCATTTAACCTTGGCAGATCATTAGTTAGGTAGAGAATAAAAATGAGCTCATAAGTTTAATCTTAGCCATTGAGAGATATAAGGTTAGAAATAAGTTAGTTTTTTTATCAAAAGAAAATAAAAGGGTCAGCAAGCTCAAATGCACGCAATAAAGGAAAGGAAAAATGTGAGCATGAATAAAAGGGTAGGTAGAATACTTTCAGAAGTTCTATAAGCATCGTTATGCTTATCCCTTAAACCCTTTGTCCCCTTTTTCCTCTTCATTCCCCCTTATCCTAATCCTTTTTTTCCCTTTGAAAACCCCCTTACCCCTTTAAAAACTCTGCATTTCCATAAAAAACACAAAAACCCACTTTTTAATTGTCTAAAGCACAAAAATATTAAACGGGCCCCACTTTGATTTGACCCCTCCACCTAATGTATTTCCCGACCCCACCTCCTTTGAAAGTGCGAAACTCTGCCTGCCGTCCAATTAGCGCCAAGCAGATCGGACGTCCAATGATCAATTTCGCATCCCCCTACATTCTATGTTTAATGTCGATGGGGGGGGTGCAAAATAGACAGTTTTCTCCACCCACTCCCCTGCCACATGACGTCTCCTGATGTTATCACACCCCCTCCTTCCCAAACCACCAAACCACCCCGGGGGCATGCGTTAAACCACGAATTGCAAAAATATAAAACCCCATTATCCCTTTCATTTACATACCTCTGTCGACTTGCGGAAAAGACTGAAGCCACCATCGCCAACCTAATTGAAGCCCTGCTACCGCCTGGACCCCTTCCACAACTTAAACTTCGGTACTTCAGGTAATTTTGAGTACCCACCACCATCAATTAAGAAATTTCATTAATAAATGAATCAAATCAATGGCTTCTAGAACCGTCCAAACAGTGAACCCTCTGCAACCACCCTTGCTAGATGTCGACCATACTCCATTGGCCGATAAGGATTTTAAAATAATTGACACTGTTACTCACAACAATCTCTTGGAGCTCCATTGCTGGAGCCATGACAAGTTTGTTGATCAGGTAGATGATATAAATCTTTGGAACTCTTAACCTACCAAAATACAAAATTCCACAGACCCACTAGTTCCCTGAAGTCATTAGACTTTGCCAACTTAGTTATTTGCAAAATGAAAGAGCCATAGTCACCCCTGACCAAGAAATCCTAATTACTATCATTTCTCAATCCATTAACCAAATACTGCAGATTCCATCACAACCAGAGGGAGTGCCTTTCTCCATTGAGACCCTCACTGAGCTTTCCTAAAAGCAACCCACCATACTCTACTACCATGTTCCCAGAACAAACCAAACAAATTATGACCATGATGTCCTGTATCCTAGGATATCTTACTGATGAGTGTGTAGATGAATCCATCCTTGGTTTCCTCTCTACCTTTTGACCAGGCCAGCCTCCAGCTATACTTTTTAACTTTGTCCAATTCTTGGCAGATGCCATGCATGATCCACTGATCAAACTGCCAGAAGAAGGAGTGTTCAAATACTCCTCGGTATTATTTCATTTGTTCATATATTTTCAGTCAAAAAGGTTTACAGTCAATCTACAAAAACTGGACACGGAGGGTAATCCCCATGTTGTAATCTTTTGGACATCCTTGATCAAAAAGGATTCCAATGAATTTAGTTACAAAGACTTTATTGATTCTTTTGTATACCCAATGGTTAATATGCTTAGCAACAACATTCAACCCAGAATCAGTGATGAAATCAGAAAAGTTCTACAGTTATCTGACCAGAGCAAGACATGAGACTGGTATTTATACCAGAATCACACAAAGATCAGAGTATATGGAAGCCAACTAGTCCCTTACAAGCTTCCCAAATAACTCCCAATGAGGATACTTGCCTTAGAGTACATTAGACAGATCTTGAATTCTGATGAGGTAAACTTCCTTTCAGCCAAATAGAAAACCCAGTTCAAGATAAAAAGCCAACTAGGACCATTTGTATGCAACAGTAGGAATGATGGAAAGGAAGCAGACATATGCCTATAGGAGTTAAAGTTCAGCAACAGTTTCAAATGGTCATATGACCCCTTGGGTGTCATAAGCAAATTAAGAATTAATTCTAAACTCACCCCTTTCGTCCATGAATCTAAGCCTGATATTGAGAAATATTCCAACCAGTCAGAGTGGTTGGAAAATAATCTACAAGAGGTGGAGGAGCGGCTTGATACTAGTTCCATCCTGCTTACTCCAGACCCATAGGATAGGAATTCGAAAAGGTCTATAGAAGAAGGCTCTTATTCAGCAGAAGCTACATCTGACAATAAATTCAAGATTATGTACAAAAAGAAGGCAAATTTGAACCTAGTAATAGAGCAGGAAGAGATAATTGAAACAGAGAAAGTGATTGATATCAGGGATGATACACCTACACCATGTACAAAAGAAACACCTCTGTCATCGTCTTCCAGGGCAGAAATCGTTCAAAAGAAAAATAGTGCAGAGATTTCAACATCCAGTAAGCCAGTTAAGAAGGAAAAGGACATAACTGAGAAATATAAAGAGATTAAAATTAAAAATGAAGCATTGAAGGCAGACATATGCACAATATTGGAAGCAAACTCCCAGTGATCAGAGTAGGTTGCTTTCAGGTTTTAACCTCAGAACGAGGAAAATGCAGATGACATTCCTACAGCCGAAGATACAGGCCCCCAAAACTTCAAAAGACTATAATAAGACAAGCTTTGAAATTCCTACCAAGGACGTGCATCCAATTGACCAAATTGAATTCCACAAGCAGGCAGGAGAGATGATATATTCAACCATGACACATAAATCTCCAAGTGTACAGAAGTTGTAGAACTCCCTAACAAATGTAGAGTCACAGTTAAATTAAAGAAAGCCTCATCACTAGCAAAAGACCACAGGATTAAGTCACTGGAAGAATTGTTAATTGAGATTGGTTATAATCCAACTGACATCAAAGCAACATAAGAAATTATAAAGAAGAAAACTGGAGACATAGCTGCACTGAAGAAACAGTTAAAACTACCAACTACCGAGCATCCACAAACCAAGGAGGTTTTGGAGACATACAATCAAAAGGATGAGATAATGAAATTAATCATCCAGTTGACAGCTCAGCTAAAGGAAATGGAGACAGATATGGATAAGCTTGTACAGGAAAACCAAGCTAGCATGGTTACTCTAGAAGCAGTTCCATTACTGTTATCCCCATAATATCTACATCAGCACCAGTATCTACACCAGCACTAGCATCAGCAATACAAACAGCGCATCCCACTGATGAGGCCAGCAAATTAATCAAAGCAATGGAAGATATGTCCATTCATACTACAGAGATTAATAAGCTCAAGGAACAGGTAAAGAGCTTAGAGGATGAAAATAAATTGGCAGAAGTAATGCTTCACGCTGAAGTACAGAAAGCCAATATACTGACTGACAAAATCCACAAGCTAGAGAAGGAGTTGTCATTAACAGAGCCTTTAGCCTAACCAAAACAGCAATTGTGGGCCAATATCATTAACTCAGTTAATGATATTTGGCCTTCTATATAGATTATATTTAAGCAGAATGACTTGGTGAAGAAAGTCGGTGAGGCAATTCAGAACGTTAAAGCCAACCTTGGAGAGAAACCAGAGGAAGCCTCTGAACTAATCAAATTCCTGAATTCTAAAAATAAGTATGAATTGGAAGAGCTCGGGATAGCTGACAAAACAGAGACTATCTTAGAAGTAAAGAAAGTGATTTCCAAAAGAAATCTAATGCTACAACTTGAGGAGAAATGTCAAACCTTGGAACTTGCAGTGAACAGGTTTTTCTACAAGTTTGATGTATTGAGACGGAAGGGTCTGCCTAGTCCTCTAGTGATAAATGACAAACTCATGAGACATGAGGATTATGTCAAGAAGTTAAGGGAAGTTGCCAAAGAAACTACCCACATTTCCTCAATGAAGGGCATTCCCACAAGCAAGGTGCTCCTTCAAACTCTAGAAAACTTCTTTTACCTCCAACATGAGGTAAATCACATTTTCGTAAATAAGCCTACATTTTCCAGATATTCAGAGGCAGATGAGATTTACCGCGGATGATGAAAATCAAAATCCCAGATGAAGAAACATGGGAGAAGTGGTGTGATTTACCATAAAGGGTGAAAGAACAAACCAATGAAAGAACAGACAGGTAACAACAAGCAAAGAATCAGGGCCAGATATCAGCCAGTTGAAAGGTGTCACTATCTTTTTGCATAAAGATATTTTATTTTCCTAGAATAAATACTAGTCGGTTGACAGGATATTTTCGTAATATATTGTATAAATACTCTCTTCTAAAGAGTAAAGGTGGTGGATTTTTGAATATTTCATTAGCTGACTGATCTCTTGCCTAAGGGTTACTGTACCAATTTCGAGTCGACAGACTGAACAAGTTATAAAGAGACTTCTTTACAGGATTCATGTGTTGAGCTATCTCAGTGAAGTATAAAATTTTAATTGTTCATGTTTTCTTTCTAAGTATTCCATAAACTTATGTGTTCTAAATCTGAATGTTATAACAGTAGTATTACTGCCGAATTTGCTTAAAAATTACACTCTTCTTTTAACTGTTATATGTTTCTATATTTTCTTCTAATATCCAGTTTAGAGAATTCTCAATTGCCCTCTGATCCCGATTGACTTCTTCACCCTTCTTCATTATCAGGTTTAAGGAATTCTTGATTTCTCCTTGATCCCAATTGAAAGATCACTTCACCTTTCAGCCTTGAGATCTAATATTGCTCACCTATCTTGCCCTATAACACTTTTTTCATAATTTGATTTTGTTCTGTTTCAAATCATATTGACTCCATAGCCTAATGGAAAGTGGAAAAGCACCTATTCATCTAATTCATTAATTACACCAACCAATCAAAACCAATCCAATAAAGCATACATAACTAGCCTAATATCCATTAAATAAACAAAGTTAAATCATATAGAAAGAGCCCTCTCTGAGTTTAGGAAGGCTAGATCCTAAGCTCCAAAGTAGGTTTGTAGTTACCTCTAATATTTCTCTTTTAATGCTAAAATAACCTTTGGAAATTTCGGAGTGATAACAAGACCCATTGCCATGAATTCATCTCTTCCACTCATGACATGACTACCCCATTGTGCGAGGACTCGTGTGCTCTAATGCGTTATGGACATAAATATTTCAATGTGTCCAGAACAACATAATATGGCACAAAGAGGATGTTGGCCATGGCATAATTCATTTCTTTTATTGGCCCATTTGTGTCTAATTATCTTTTTTTTCTTGTTCAATTTTATAAGATGGTTAAAGTTGAAGAAAAGGTGTAATGATTTATAACCACCATTAACTCACAAATTTCAATGTATAATAAAGATATAAAAATATGTATTTTGTTATGATGTTTAAAGATATTACTTATGAGAATTGAATTTGAGTAAAAAAAGATAATTCTTGATTAAAAAAATTCTTTGCTCATTATGCTCGCATAAATTGTAAGCTCAAATAAAATAGTGACTTTTGATATATGTGAAGCCACAAAATTCGCTCTATGATTGACTGATCCACAAAGAGGAAAGCTTAGCAAAACAAAGATCAATGATTTCACAGATTATCCATACAAATTTAAAAATAAATAAATAAATAAATATTACATTTTTAAATTCCCTCCTTATTTTATATATCATATCTAGTTCTCTATTCACATTTATATTCCATTCACATAAAATAAAAATATTTAAAAGTATTAAAAACCCTTTATCTTTCCGGTTGACATAACGTCACTCTCCCGTACAACCACATCAAAAAATTGCTCCTTGCAACGCTATTATATCTTTAAACATCTTTCAATCTGATTAGAATATCAAGATTGCATCATATTCTCAAATATATTTATGAGATATCATTCCAAACACGACACTTTTCCTTTGTAATTTTTTTTTAATCTTTTGTTTTGAACTTAATTTCAATTTTATTAAAAATTAAATAAGTAAGTTAAAAATTGTATTATATTGCTAATTTCCTTTAATATATAGTCAAATTATTTTAGCATTAGTGATTTTGCAATGAAGTGCGATATATATTCTATATATTTTTAAGTAATATAATAAGTTTTTTAACTTTTTGATTTTGCAATGAAGTGTAAATATATTATAATTTTTCATAATGCGATAAGGTTTTTTGATTTTTTTATAAAATCTAGTTTATTTTAAATAGCATTTGCTTTGTATCTTAGGTATTGAGTTGTTTATAAAGTATGGAGTTATTTTTCTTTAATGGGATAAGGAACGATGCGATGGAGGTTAATGATAGGGTAATAAATTTGCTTCTCATGCATCACTTAAATGAGGAAGAGTGTTGAATGTGATGTGGTTGGAGTGTGGCTTCATAATGTTTGATAACATATGAGATTTATTTGTATGGTTTGGTTGGTCACGGGTATTTATAGTTGGCTTCTAGTTATGGGCAGTGAGTCAACGAGGGAGAGTTTATTCCTTGAGGCGTCATTGCCATTTGTCAGAGCCATGCTTTGGCCTTTGTCCTATGCATAGGAATCTTAGTAGGGATTCTCAGACTAATGGCGGTAAATTTGTTGGCATGGTGGTCCACAGAATAAACATTTGAGACCTTAGTCTGCTTCAGGAGGTGTTGTGTGTGGGTGAATATAGTGCAACAATGCGAGAGGGAGGCACAGTTGACAAGGTGACATTTGAGCCTACCATGGAGTCTTTCCCCCTCTAAGAAACGTAGGTACCGAGTTTCCATTCAATTTTCGTTTCAATTTGGTGTTTAATTTATAGGGTCTTTGTTGTGGTATTTGGAGATTCATGGGTTTGGCTAGGGAAGCACTCATATTGAAATTGTCGTGTGGTTTTTCTTCCTTCTTGTAGTCTTATGTCCCCGGATGATTGGTGGAGAGGCGGTTGAAGGTGTGACATCACATTCTTTGGGGTTGTGGCCGAAAGTATTGTATTTAGAAAGGGGGTATGTAGAAGGGCAAGTTGGTGGAGTTCCCGTTAGGGGGAGTAGTTCAATTTCGATAAGGTTGAAACTACTAACGCATATTGGAGGTGGCGAGGTAGTTGTTTAGATGTCAACGAAAGTTCTATTATCTAGTCGTTTAGGTGGAGAGTGGCCGAGTGATCTATTGAGGTTTTTTGGGAGAGTTGGGCACTTGAACAAGCTTTTCACCTTGGCAGGTGGGACACTAGGTTGATGTCTCTATGTGAGATGAGTAGATTCATTAGCGAGTACACCATGCAAGGTCAGTGAGGATGGGTCCGCCTTGGTGTTGGTATGTGATCTGAATATGGGCAAACTAGTTTTGTTGTGCTAGCTCCCTCATCAATATTAAAAATGTGTGTTTATGATCATCTCAAGTTAACCAATTGTGAAGGGGTTTATGTGTTTTATGTGTCTTTGATGATCAAATTATGAGTTAATTAGAAGTTAAAAACACATGTACAACAAATGAAATGTAGAGAAATAACACACAAAAATCACATTACACAATGGTTGATAACGGAGTTCACCCCTCCTGGGCTACATCTCCATGACCTCGCTTCAACCGGGGCTAGGCCCTCATAGGATTAATGATCAATTGTCTCGCTACATGCACCTACAATGCTCCAATGGCTTTTCAACCTGCTCCATTGGCTTCGGAATACCCAAAAACCCCAAAAATGACTATTCAATCACTGCAATTGGTTTCCAGTTGATCTAGGCTTGACCTCCCACCCTAGTGGCCCTTGGCTTGTTTAATCTCCAAAGTGACAAAATCACTTTCATAAGTGCTCCAACACCTCTACAACTTGTTCCATTGTGTTCATAGCATCAAAATAATATAAGAATGATTCTTCTTGAGCCTAATTTATCTCTGTCCTCCATCTAGGCATGCCCTTCCTCCCCGGTGGCCATAGCTTCTTTTTCTTCAAAGTGACAAAAACACCCTTTATAGTCAGCTCGCTCTCGCAACATGTATCAATGGATTTAGAGCATGCCAATCATAGGAATGACTTTCCCGAGCCAAAATTGGTCGAAAATTGCTCGTATAGGCCTCATTCAATTTTGCCTAGTAAACTACCTCTAAAACCTCCGAGAAAACCGCTTAAGGGCGCCAAAGATGGAGACCACTCTGAATTTAGGGATTCCGCCAAAAAATCCATCGTTTTAAACTCGATTTTAATTAACTTTCGATAGACTTGATTAGTGCATAAAGCATGTTTAATGCTAATATGAGTTTTAAAAGCGCTAACCATGGTGATTAGGGGTGTAAACCCCGCATTCAACACATTAAACTCCGCTTAAATCAAACTCAACCCACTCTGGTTCTATGGCTTGCCTCACCTGGAGTGGCTGCCAGCCTCCCCAAAAACCCCCGTCGTTGCCATCATTGAACTTCAAATAGGTCCTTTACACATATGTTATTAAGAAACGCACTCATGGTGTATTGGCAAGGGTTTAGAGTTGTGTGGGGGAGGTCGTCGAGTCGAGCCCTCTGCCCAATCCTTGTAACATTTTTCCACCGTGACATTATATGCCCCAACCATAGTTTTTAAAAACTTTGGTTAAAATATTATATGCCTGGACTTTAGCATCAAACTTCGTAATAATACATTCTGGACTATAAAGATATGATATACGCGTTTCCACCGTATATAGCACTTTGGACATTAGCATAGGTAAAATGTGCCAAAATATATGTATCCAAACCTTTAGACTTCTAATATTTAAATCCATCCGCCACCAACATATAAAACTAACTTTGGATATTATAATATGCGTCCAAGCTTTGGTTGAAAATTTTAATTGCGCTTCACCATACATTTTGAACATGCGGACTTTGATATGGTTTCGACCATATAATATTTTCCACCACGGCAATGTTATACCTTGGACCTTGGTTTAAAACGTAATGCAACTTTGCAATATAACATAATCCAACCTTGTAAATGAGTCGAACCATACCATAATGTAATCAAGAGTTGAACCATAGTTTAAAATGCAGACTTGGCATGTACAATTGCAATTTTGACCATGTTAATTCCAACTTTGGAGAGGGTCCACCAGAGGGGCACGTGGCGGCCCTTTGCTGCACCATGTGTCAGTCTCTGGTTGGGTTGTCCCACCATATAAAAAAAATTGAATTCAACCTTAGGAGTCAAAACTTCAAAAAAAAAAAAAAAAAAAACCTTCAGACCTTGATCGACGAATCTTGCAGTGACACTTATCACATTGTCATTAGCTCGAAGGGCCTTTGACCCTGGTTGACCTCTGTTGACTCCCTTGACCCTTTTTTTTTCATGTTCTGAACGGCAGTCAGTGGGCTCTAACTTTCTCATACAAACTCTGTTTTGAGTGAAGCAAATTGCGCCGAATCCCTCACAAGGGGCCGTATCTGGTTGTTTTGGTTTGATGCAATTCTGAGCACTTTGAATTTTTGGCAACTTTTTGCCCCTAATCCAGATTTCGATCAGTCTGTGTGGTCAAGGCGTTGGTCATATGTGGAACAACCAAACGAAAGGAGGAGATGGAGCAACAACAAATAATCTCTCTAGGACGAGTCAAGCTACCTCCGCTATTTGATGTTTTAGAAGAGCAATTTTCCAAGTGACAACAACAAAGTGGAACAATTGGCCCATGACCGACACGATGATAGAAATGATTTCTATTTTTCAATGACCTTTAAGATAATCATTGACACATGATGGATCGGTTAGTATCCCTTCGACGAGGTCAAAAGCGACTCCAAGAGAGGTTGGACAACTTTGAAGAAAGGATGTCACACATGGAGGCTCATGTCCATGAAGCCTTTCACCATTGACCAACCAAATGGCAATGGTCTGGATGACCCAGCTCCAGGTAATCCTGTAAATTAATTATGAGTGCAGGTTGTTATTTGATCCTTGGATGGTTCTAGTTTCTATGGGCAATATGTGTATGGTCTTTAAGCTTTGTTTCACTATTGTCTATGTATTTTTTCCATTACCATCTGGCCAACAAGTCCGATAAAAATGAGGCTAGTGGTGTTTCGAAGCCAAGCTCCTCGTGATGTAATTTCTTGTGAATTAATAAAAAATGTTGATTTACAAAAAAAAAATTGTATTGGGTTGTTTTACAATTCACTATGAAAATCAAACAATTTTTAAAAATTTAAACAAATATAACAATATATCGAATAATATATATATATATATATATATATATATATATATATATATATATATATATATATATATATATATATATCAACTTAAATTTATTTTAAATATAGGTTTATAAAATATTGGGAGAGATAATTTTTCTTAATATATGATTTTTTGGTCATTTAATATGAAAGGATTAACACCTAATATAAAATTAAATGTTCAAAAAAGCGGACATCAAAAAAATTGATCCCTCTCTGTTTCATAACTCAAGTTTAAAATAGATCTCAACTTATTTTAATAAATTTCTAAAATATATGATGAATCTCTTATTATAACTAGAGATTTTATTTTTACTTATATAGGGTGTCATGCAAGGGATAGGTGGGGGAGGGCATGGCCACCATCCCACCAAGAATAAATGTGGGTAACGCGATTAGTCCTCCCCCTAGGTTCTAATTATGCGCAAGTGCGGAGGGTGGCAAAGATGGTAAATGGGTACGCAACTCAAGATAACGCATTTATGACACAGGCACAAAACTCACTCAATTCGGGACTCGGGCCGTACGTTCGTTGTGTTGTGCCTCGCACGCAGTGCTCGAACCGCCACTCTGGCTCTGGCACAGCGTTCGGCGACTATGGTCAAAATCTAGTCTCCCTGTGGGTCAAATTCGCTGTAGTTGCTGGTTTATCTCCCGGGATGTTGTTGATGTCGGGTAAGGGTTGTTTGTCGTGTTTTGCCTGCTCACTCTCACCACCCAGAGTTGAATCTCGTTATAGTAGCCTCTCGTCGCATGTTTACCCCTATTGGTAAACATTTGAATCCCCTCTGCAAACAAAGGCAATCTCTCTAGCCCTATAGTGGATCTAGAAAAACGAGATTCTTTCTAATGCAAATCTCTCTTAACTAACATTTACAATGTGACAAGAAAAGAGACAGAAGTACATTTTTCCCAACGCTACGCTTGAATCCGTTGATGATGACCTTGATCCACGATCCTTTTAGGCTCGCTACCTGATACTAATGGCACTCGAATACTTGTGGATGATCAAGAGGCAACAAAAAACATAATGCAATACATAATAATAAGAAACACAGCTTATCTAGCATCAAGGAGTACCAAAATATTTTGCATAAACAATTAGGATAAATACAGAAAAGAAAACATGAGATGTTATTATTAGATAAATATAAGGAGAGCTTACAACCAGCCTGAAAGGAGGCCTCCTTTATGAAAATTAGAGTCCTTCACCGAAGCTCTTAGAGAATTCTTCCCCCCGAACACTTCACAGAACTACACGTTAGATGAGGGAACGAGAATTCACACTAGCTCGACAATGACCAACCAAGATCTTAAATTATGGGAATGAGGGATATGAATTTATAGGAAGGGAGAAGAGGTTGGGAGCCCATTAAAGGAGGAGGAAAGCCCAGTTTTTAAGGGATAAACCCCCATGGATGAGATCAAAGCTCTAAAATCAGAGAGATCAACTCTATCACCACCGTTTAACAACCAATCACGCTCGGAGCTTCTGTGAGGCCGAAGCTTCTCCTCCATTTGAGGAAACAACGTGCCAGAAAGGGATCAACACACAGTTTTCCAAGAAATAAGGGGATGACAACACTAAGCTGTAGGGCCGTGAAAATGACACTTACAAGTAGTTGGCGACCAGAAAAGCATCGACCTGGTGAAACCAAGAATTTGACCAAGTTTCTTAGTAATCTTCCACAGAAGCTTTTGAATCTTCAAGTGATGTCTTAAAATATCTCTTCATGGTAGAAACGCGTACGCATCCGTCACTAGAATTCCCGTGATCGTGTGATGGTACCATGCAGACGATTATTGTGTACCGTATGGATCCCTAAAGCATGAAGGCAAAACAAGGAGTGATGGTTGAAATTTATGAACCAAGGCAAAGAGCTCAGACCCCCTTCGGAAAACCTGCCAAATCAAAACATATTACAATATATAACATCGCTCGTGTGAATATTCCTAATCACATAGTTTTTCACTAGGCATCAAATAACACATGAACTTGCGACATGGTCGCAGCCACTTGTCTAAAGATATCATAGAAATGGATTTGTGGTATGGACGTAGCCATCTGTATAGATAGGATCATGTATACAACCATGAATACTCAAAAACTCCTCGCAGCCTGGATCAAAATTAGATGTGACCCAGGGTCTTCACCACGATCTCGATCAACCCCATGATCGCGAGAGAGACCACCAACAATGACGATGGAACTCAAGGTACAACATCAGAATCTACAACTGCGAACGAATGTGTTGAAGTCGAACACTTGCATAATCATTCGATCGAAGGCCAATGATGTGAAACTATCTTCGAACACGAAGAAATTTCCATTGAGGCATGTAAGCTCCAAGGTACTGAAATAAGTCTCTAAATCACCTTCCTGGATAGTGAGCTGAAGTCGAAAGGAAGGGAATCGTCAAAGGAGGGCCATGATGATTCCCACATCATCGACACGAAACAACATATATTTTAATATGATAGCAGTGATTTTGGATTGTAACAAAGGAGGTCAAATAAGCAAAGGATGTTTGATAAAAAGGACTTCTCTTGAACATATTGGCGACACAACTCCAGAGTGTGGCAACATTTGACTCAAACAGGATCAGAGGTCATGTTGACAAAATTCGGAAATCAAATGAGAGGAAAATGGATTTCCCAAACCCATGGAGGCAAAGTGACGAATGTATGATGTCCCCAACCCGACACGAAATGCAGGTGAGTGTCATGTTCAAGAGCGACAAGCTGCCTAAAATACACATAGGATGTTCACTTTCAATTCCCCCCCGTTATTGTTAACAAGTACCTATTTATTTTTTATAGCTAGCGTGAAGAGGATTGCATGTGTTGAGCGTGTAAGTTCATTCTTCTAATGAATCCATCCTAATAAGTTTAACGAGCCTTAGAAAGGAGAAACTCGGTCTCGTCATGGTGACAAGTCTTTCGTCGTTTAATCTTTAACAAGTCCAACAAAAGGGTAACTCGGTGACTTTTCATCTTTAAGGAGTTTGAAAAGAAACAAAAAATAAACTCCATTATGTCCCTTTTCATAAATCGTCTCTCGAATCTGAAAAGGTAGAAAAAAATATTAAAGAGAACCTCTTGACCATGTTCAATCAAGGTATTCCTTTTTCGTAAATAGTAAATCTCAGCTCGAAAAAGGGGTAATGTATACTGAGATCATGTCAATTCATTAACCTTAACAAGTTCAAAATGACAAGTACTCGACAATATTTTCATGTTTTGAGAGTAAAAAAAGAGCTTAAAGTTGATTCCTCCTAGAAGAACAAGTGGTATGAAAGGTACCAACTGGTTCCGGTGATGGTAGAACTAATCAAAACATGCGAAGGTCAAAAGGCTGACCTACAAGACCACTCATCACAGCGGTTCCCCAGGAAAGGGTTAAACAATCAAGTGAGAGCATACGATCGACTAAGTAGATGGTGACAATGGAATGAGAAAAGCAAGGCTCATCTGGCAGAAGAGGCAGAAAAAACGACAATCATGAGTGGTGTAATGAGAAATGGTTTCATTTTTTCACAAGCTTGAAACAAATACAGACTATGCTTGGAATAGGTTTGCATGCCCCCAACATGTTAACTCAAATCGAGGTACATGCCCCCCCAACTTCAATTCCTTCACTGAGGAATACTAGTGACTTGCAGTGGATGGAATGAAGGTTAATTTACGAGATCAAGTGAAAGACTCGACTTGGATTTTATGAGATCTAACCAAAGACTCAAATTGAAAGGGGATTTGTTTCATTTTTTAACTAGGTTGACACAGTAAAAGAACTATCGTCATGACACCTTCTTTCATTTTTTAACGAGCTTGACAGAAGAAGAGAACTCTTCTCCGAAGAGCTTGATTCATTTTTTAAGGAGCTTGACACAAGAAAAGGAACTTTGCTCGGACACCTTGTTTCATTTTAAGGAGATTGACACAAGACAATGAACTCTGCTCCGAAGAGCTTGATTCATTTTTTTAAGGAGCTCGACACAAGAACAGGAACTTTGCTCTGACACCTTGTTTCATTTTTTAAGGAGCTAAACAGAAGACAAGAAAATCTGCTCTGAACAGATGATCATGGCCCATAAGAGGTCATGTATTCCAAGAGGTTCTCATCAAATGGGATAAAAATACACTGGAAATCAGGGTCCAATTCCCCTAGCACATGATGTACTATATCACTGACTAGATCATTAGTAGATGCGGGCATGGAACAGGTGGCCACATAATTAACCTGTGACGGGGAAGATATCACTTGCATGTAAGTACCATTAAGGGATGATGGTTGATTGGGAGCTAGATTAGGACCATTGAATGATAGTTGATCAACGGTCACAATTATTCCTTCATGTGGGAAATAAATCACACGAAAGAGAGAAGAGACAAGAGCTCCCATGACATAAGTATAGTCATGCCCAAGGATTTAGTTGAAATCTAAGGGGCCTTAGACAACCATCACGTCTATATAGACAGCCTTTCCTCCCAAATACTGTTACTGATGAAACGGGAACTATTACCTCAAAACGGGAACTCTAGCCCAAAAACACTCAAAAAACATGAAAAACACCCCAAAAACAAAAAGTGTGTATTCCAGAATGCATTTTGTTTTTTCTCAAGGTCAAATTTCAACATTTTATAAAATTATGCTAAAAACGAAATTGTTTCTTGAAAAAAGGATTGAAAAAACACCCTCAAAACAAAACCTGTTGATGTTGGAATAACAAAAAAAAAATTGTGTCACACTTTTGACACATTGTAACAATGGAATTAAAGATAACATATTAGGACATTGAAAAATCGTAAAATTCTAAAAATTTTGATAGATGATGTTAAAGATAAACAAAAATATGTCTGAAGGGCTTATCATTTCGAACAATTTTCATCCATGTTGTTAAACATAAAATATCTTGACTCTAAACAACCCTAAAATTGTAATTATTGTGAACCATAACATTAAAGATAAAATTTTGTAGCGCATAAAAACCTTAATGACAAGTTGTAAATCTCAAGTTTTTCAATCTTAAGTTTTCAACATACTTGAACAATGAAATTATGGAGAAATTATATGACTTAATCAATTTTTAAAAATGAACAAGTAAATGAAAAATTTATTATTCCAAGAGTAATTTTAATTTTAAAGGATAAAAAATGATCTCTTTTCAAATCTTAGCATAAGACAAATTTAAATCTAATTGCAACCAAAACCTAAAAATCAAGCATCAAAACAAAGTGTACCTTTTCAATGACGCATATAATTATTAAAAAATTTAAAAGTATCTTATAACAAATGGTAACAATACATAATATCATGGTAATATCACTGCATAATCTAAAAATTCAACATTAATTTCTATTTTCTATTTTACTTTTAATCAAAATATCAACATTGGTACATTGAATATAACATAAATTATTTTTGTAATTCATTGTTCTATTGTCGATATTCCAAATAGATGAATTCTTCATAATTAAAACATGTAATCCAACTAACATAGAAATGCCTCATAACTTCATGAAAAATCAGATGGAAGTCAAAAATTTTATTTCAAGTTACCATGCAAACATCAATTACATAAAAGTGTCTTTGACAGTTATTCAAAATCAACCATAGGTTCTGGCACACCATCAGAACCTACATCTTCAGCTGAATGACTCCATGCAAATGAAGATGATTCGTATTCTTCTCTTTCATCAACTAGTGTTCCATCTGAGTCAACATGCATGCCCACCATTTCAGAGTTCAAATGTCTTGTAGATCTACGACTACATTTTGCAGAGTCCCATCTCAACAGTAATTATTCTGGTAGCAATTTCTTCAAAATATTTATGGTTTTCAACTGAAGAGTTCCTTTCTTTGTCAAATTGAAGTAATACACAAGTATGTCAACATCCTCCAATTTTAAGACATCTGTGCGGCGAAGATTTATATTTGTGCCCTTTCTTTTTCTCTTTCTGCCAATTTTCTTTTCAACTACCATCTCTGGCTTGTACACAACATTGAAAGGGTGGGTACTTGTGGCATACCAATGTACATCAATAGTTGTAATATCTTCATTTTCATTAATGACCTTTATAACCTTCGCAATCTAGAATGGATAGCCAAGTGGATCTTCATCTGCTAACACTGATGTCATGCAACCCTCCTTAACATCCTGCACAGAACCCATGTAAAGGTCTTCCATGGCTTCACGTTGTGCACGTGATCTTCTAGAACCAATATAGATTTCTCTTTCCTCTACCTGTGGGGAATTAATAATAGCTTGAGGCTGTTGTTGTTCAACAATGTGTGTTTCCTGATGTTCATTTGGCATATTTTGTGGAAAAAAAAGGAGTTTTCAAAATTGTATCCACATTTATTGATCTTGAAATCATATCACTTTGATTTCTGAAAAAAGACTCCCACCAAACTGAATCAGCAACATCGAAGTACTCATATGTATCTCTAATACATCTTTTAATTTCCTCCAGACATTCAGAATAATTTGTCTCTCTTATGCCTTCGTGCATTATGGAGTTCAGCAACTGACTGTAATAACAATATCTTTGATGAAAATATTGGACGCTCTGGAATGAATTTCAAAAATGCTAAACCTGATGATGGCCCCCATTTTGCATCAGTTGAATACTTCTTGCCCCATATAAGTGTTATCCCATCAATTTTTTTGATACGAAATTGATTCTGGAAGCTAATGTCGTTTTGTTGTTCAATGCATTTCTCCTCACCATGTGATCCCAAAATAAACCTTCGCATGTCAATAGTTTCTTCCAACACATGAAAAACAGGCTCTAGAATGTACGATTTCTTGATACATTCAATTAGTGATGGCAAGCTTCCAACACCTTTCCTCCTCAATGTTACTAAAAAACGACTAAACATTTGATCAATATGATCATGAGTATGCCCAACAAGAAGGAAACCAACCTTTATCTTTTTAAAAATTTCCAATTCAACGAGCATGTTTAGATACCCAAAAAGAACTGATTTTTGTTTTCACGACTTGTGTTGTCTAATTGTAAATACAAAAATTCAGGAAGAATACCAGACCAATGAGTAACCACATCATGGATTATAGTTATGGTCAGATTTGTATCATTGTGAATATTTGGAGTTGTGAAGAAAACTCTTGGAAACATCTTCTCATTAAATACCATACAACCAACCAAGTGAAACTAAATGAAGTTTTCCTCTGTAATTTTTTTGGCATGCGGACAAAATGTGGAAGAAGTGTTTTCTTTTGGTCCATACCGTCAATTATCAAACCCAAATATTTATTTGGATGATCATAACACTTCTTTCGATGTTTATACAAATTTTGCGTTTCACTTTTTTGCTGATTGCGATGGTTTTGAAGTTCTTTGAAAACGGAATCTGTACATAAAATAAAAGAAGCATATGAATAAATATATTTTCATAGTTGATAACTATCCACTTTTAAAAAAACAATGTTTTGAACGCATACCTCTTTCTGCCCCTTGACATTTATCTCTTTTTGCTTTAAGTGAAGCACATGCTGCAAACCCCCATCCTTGTCTTCTTAGGAATACGAACATTGTTGAATTCATTTTTCCATAACCTTATAAAATAAGAATATGTAATAAAATTACCAACTCCTTCAACAGCTTCTGCATAATCTCAGTATAAGATGAATATTTCTCGTCTCGGGAAATTATATGGAATATGTATTGTGTCTTTATTTGGCATACACTCTCCATGATTTGAAAAGAATTCTTTCATCCATGTCTTAGCAGTATCTGCAAACGGCCCCACCTCCCGTTTATAACGTACTTCTGAATAATATGTGGGATCCTTTTCCAGTTTTTCTTGGATTCTTGACAAACAACAATTACCAATTGAATGCAACATTTTGAAAGCCTTTCTGTAGAGCAATACATTCCTAATATGATAATCATAACCTGCTAGTGTAGATTGCATGCAACCTACTAAATATGATTTTTGCATGCTTTTATTCATTGACATATATGTTTTCCTTTTCTACAAAACAAAGTTGAAATCCATATGTTTCAAGCAATCCCTTCGACAACATTCACTCAAAATCAAATGAACGACATAACTTTTTTTTGTGAGATATTTTTTCCTCACCCTTGTATAACTGGAATGTTTTGGATTGATATGAAAAGGTATACTCCTACTCCTAGTTGCAATATTTTCTTGCAACGGCTTCAACATTCCATCATCCTTTGTAAAAGCAGTTTCATAGCCATTAGGAGGAATATTATCCCCACTATCATCATCCTTCAAAATAGTTAAGAAATTCATCAACATCATTGCCTGGAAAATTTTATTTACCATCATCACTTGAAGAAAACATTTCACAAGAATCATCGATGTTTTTGTAACCCCGACTCAGACGAAATTCTTCACCATCTTGATCCATGCTTTCAAATTCTTCCCTAGAAGGATTCAATTCTTCATCGCCATGAGTGTCTTTGAAATGATCACTTAGAGAAAATGCAATATTCAGATTTGTGCCTCTAAAATTATCATTTGCAAGAAACTCTTCATCCTCCCCTTTCTCAATGGTGCTCTCATAATCCTTGGGATTAGGCATAAGTGGAAGCTTTGAATTTGTATTCACTAGAATTTCTTCATCTCGCCCCTCCCCTTCCTCACTAGTGCTCTCATAATCCTTAGGATTAAGAATAAGTGAATGCTTTGAATCTCTATTTATTAGAAATTATTCATCCCCCCCTTCAGCAGCGGTGAACTTATAATCGTTACGATTAGGATGAAGTGAAAATTTTGGCTTTGGAAGTTCATCCCCCTTTTCATCAATGGTGCTGGCATAATCCTTAGGATTAGGATGAAGTGGATATTTTGACGCTGCAAATTCTTCATTCCCCTCTTCATCAGTGGTGCTGGCATAATCCTTAGGATTAGGACGAAGTGCATATTTTGACTCTGCAAATTCTTCATTCCCCTCTTCATCTGTGGTGCTCGCATAATCCTTAGGATTAGGACGAAGTGGATATTTTGACTCTAGAATTTTTTCATCCCCCTCTTCATAAGTGGTGCTTGCGTAATCCTTAGGATTAAGGCGGAGTGGATATTTTTACGCTGTAAATTTTTCATTTCTCTCTTCATCAGTGGCGTTGGCATAATCCTTAGGATTAAGACGAAGTGGATGTTTTGACTCTGGAACTTTATCATTCCCCTCTTCATCAGTGGTGCTGGCATAATCCTTACGATTAAGATGAAGTGGATATTTTGACTCTGGAATTTTTACATCCCCCTCTTCATCAGTGGTGCTGGCATAATCCTTAGGATTAGGATAGAGTGGATATTTTGACGTTGCAAATTCTTCATTCCCCTCTTCATCAGTGGTGCTGACATAATCCTTAGTATTAAGACGAAGTGGATATTTTGACTCTGCAAATTCTTCATTCCCCTCTTCATATGTGGTTCTCGCATAATCCTTAGGATTAAGCTGAAGTGGATATTCTTCATCTCCCCCTTCATTAATGGTGCCCTCATAATCCTTAGGATTAGGATGAAGTGAAAATCTTGACTCTGGAAATTATTCATCATGCCCTTCATCACTGTTGCTTTCATAATCCTTAGGATTAAGAGTAATTGGAATAACTGACTCTCGATTTATAGAAATTTCTTTTTGCTGCGCCTCATCAATTTTGTTCTCATCATCCTTAGGATGACGACCAAGTCGATTTTTTAACTCTCTATTCATGGTAAACGAACTCTTGTGATATTCATCACTCTGAATAGAGTTGTTGCGTGACGAAGATATTGATGTTGTATAAAGAAAAACTTCGCTATCAGAAGAAACCATGGCTTTCAACAAGAATAGGTTGAATGATACAAATGCCTCTCCCACTTACAATATATAGCTTAAAGACTGAAAATTTCCCTCCAAATTTTCCCCCTACAAAATTTCGCGAAAAACTCTCTCCAAATTTTCCCCCAAAAATATTTCGCAAAAAACTTTCCCTCCAAAATTTTCATTTCAAATATTTTGTACAAAATATTAATCAAAAAATGTATTTAATTTTTTTTTAATAAATTGTTTGTGTTCAAAGATTTTACCGATATTTATATTCAAAATATCCACAAAATATTTCTATCATGCATGTCTTCCAAACTAAAATAATGTTGTTATTTTAATGATTTAACATTGACTACATGTAAATGGGATACTATTAAAAAGCCATTTATGGAAGGAGGTCTTCAAATTCGCGATCTGGCCGCTCAAAATCTGGCATTGGGAAACAAGCTGCTATGGGACATTGTCTCTGGAAAATTAAGTTGGAGCAAGAAAGTCCTGTGGAGAAAATATTTTCATGGGAAGCGCCTTAGATGCTTGGACCAGCTTCCTAGAACCTCCAAAGGTTCTCCTGTGTTTAAACTCTGCATCAAAGCTCTGGATCACTTCAGTCATAAGCTGTATTGGATACCAGGTAATGGGCAAAAAATAAGAATCTGGGATGACGCTATTCTGGGTGATCAACCTTTGAATCAAATGGAAGAACTTACCAATATCAAAGACTGGCTCCAGGCTCGCAATTTAAACACCCTCTGGGACATCTCCACTTGGACGGAGGATAGTCTTTGGGACAGCTGGCAACTGGGGGAGGTCCCTCAGTGGCTGGAAGGTGAAGCCTCTGTCCTCTTGGATAATCTTCAAGGGAAGGCTCCCTTAAAAGCTTCAGCAAAGGACAAACGAGGCTGGGGTTCTGTCTCAGGTTCGTATACAGCTTCTGAAGGCTACAAAAGTATTATGGCCACCCCGAATGTTCCTCCAAATCCTGCTCAATGGAAATTTATTTGGGATTCCCCCTCTCTTCCCAAAATTGATTTCTTCTGTTGGACGTTAGCTCACAACAGTATACTCACTCGTGATAATCTCCGCAGGCGTGGTATGGAAGGACCATCCTGGTGCAATCTTTGCATGTCGGATGAAGAAACTGCTGATCATTTGTTCTTAACCTGCCCCTATGCGCTAGAAGTCTGGAAGGGGGTCCTTATGCTAAACTCTGATAAAATCAAGCTCCCTAGGAACATCCCGAATCTTTTCCAAACCTGGAGCAAATTATCTCCGTTTGGTCTTTCCAAAAATCACCTTCTCAAAAATTGCTGGCTGTGGATCCCCAAGATTGTTTGCTGGAAGTTGTGGCTGGAGAGAAACAACAGGTTATTCAGAAATGAACGCTGCAATTCGTCCAGAGTCATCACCAAAGTCAAAGCTCTATTGGGTGAAACTCTTGAAGCCAATTCTGCCAATAAGCCAGGAAAAGCTCTGAACAGAGAGGAAGATCTCTGGTTGAATGGACTGGTCCCTAACCATAAGAACTGTTCCACCATTTCTGCAAGTGTCCATTCCAACTGGGAAATTAGGCTGGAGGAGCAAGAGTTCATCAAGTGGAGGTCGGCACTGAATGATCACTGTCTATTTTTTGACGGGGCCTCCAAAGGCAACCCTGGTATTGCAGGAGGCGGTGGGGTTCTCTTGGGCCCTGATGGTTCTGATGTGATCAGGTTTGCTTGGGGTCTAGGCAGGGAATCAAATAACAGAGTGGAGGCTCTTGCTCTGTGGCAGGGTCTTTTTCAAGCGCTCAAAGGCAACTTCCTCTCCATTTCAGTCTTCGAGGACTCCAGGATCATTATCCAGGCGCTGAACACCAATAAGAATCCTTCTCAGCTCCACTTATCAGCTATCCTCAGGAAAATTAGACTTATTTTGCCTAAATTCCACAAGATCTCTTTCTATCATATCCCCAGAAAATTAAATTCCCAGGCAGATATGGAAGCCAATCTTGGCATTCTGCGGAGTAAAAGATCTCTATCCGTTAACTATGTCGACTCCCTCTGCAATATCCCTTAAGTCCTGTGTTCTCTGGGCCAAGCTGGGTATTCCTCTGATCCCTAAGCCCTTCCATCTTCCCTTCTATCTGAACCGCAACATCTTTAATGGTCTTCTGAAAACAATCTTGGTTCAACCCCTAATAAAGCAGTCTGATCTTTACTCCCAACTCCGCGCTCTTTGTTATTTTCCTGTCTTACCTGCCGTAAGCATCTGGATGAGAGGAGGTTGTGTGATCTTCTTCTGCACTTTTGGCAGAAGCAAAAATGCTCTATTCTCTATCCATAGCGCATCCAAAGGTTATAGAAAGAAGGGCTCCTCTTATGATACCCTGGATTGCCAAACGAAGGACCTGAACGATGATCCGGAGGGATTTCAAGCCACCGGCTCCAATCAGCCAGCGCTCATCTGCGGACCTGTCGGCAATCTCAGCGCTTCTTATTTCGATGCCATCTCCATCGTTCCAACTGATCACGACAGCACAGAGTATCGAAATCTGCAGTGGGGTATTGGCAATCTCTGCTATAATGTTTTCTGCCTAAGGAGGAATACTAGGCTCTGCGCTCTCAGCCAGAGCAGCAATGTAATAGCACAACGCCACTGTATTGGCGCCTTTTAATAAAATTTAACCGCTTCTGTCTAAAAAAAAAAAACATTGACTACATGTAAGTATTAACTATAATATTATTATAATACCTACATGCAAATATTAACTATTTTAACTATAATTACTACATGTAAATAGTTTAAATTTTAAATTTTAAACCTACATTATATTCATCTAAAATATATTTCAAAATTTCTTAATAAACGGTTGGTCTTGAAATATTTCACCATACTTTCTATTCAAAATATCCACAAAATATTCTTTCATGCATGCCTTCTAAACTAAAATGATTTTCTTATTTGAATAATTTAAGATTGACTACATGTAAATATTAACAATAATAACAACATGCAAATATTAATTATTTTAACTATAATATTAACTATAATTAACTGCATGTAAATATTTTAAATTTTAAAATTTAATCCTGTGATTTTAAACATAGAGTACATGTAAATATTAATTAAAATATTAACTGTGATAACTACATGCAAATATTAACTATTTTATCTATAATATAAACCATAATTATCTACATGTAAATATTTTATATTTTAAATTTTATTCTGAGATTATATTTGAATTATTTAACATTGAAGTACATGTAAATATTAAATAAAATATTAACTATGATAACTACATGCAAATATTAAGTATTTTAACTATAATATGAACTATAATAAACTACATGTAAATATTTTAAATTTTAAATTTTAATCCCACATTCGTTAAACAGTAAACCAATCACACAATATTCGTTATATAAAAAGAATCATTGTTTCTATTCGTCACATCACATCAAGTTTTCTGGTATTTGTTAGAGCAATTTTCTGGAGGTGTTGCGTTGGCATTGGTAACTTTGTGGAGGCATTGCATTAGCATTGTAGACATTGTGTTGCTATTGGTAATTTTGTGGAGGTGTTGCGTTGGCATTGGTAACTTCGTGGAGGCATTGCATTAGCATTGGAGACGTTGTGTTGCTATTGGAAACTTTGTGAAGGCGTTGTGTTGGCATTGGTGACAACAGTTTTTTGCATTTCAAAGGTTAGTTTTCCTTCTATTTTGTCCATTTAAAGACGGTTTTGTTGAAAATCTGTTTTTCTATAGTTTTTCTGTTCAAAAACTCTTTTTTTTTAAGTTTTTAGGTTCAAAAACCATAATTTTTTAATATTTTTTTTTAGTGAAGAAAATGTTAAAAATAAATAAATAAATTAGGGTTTTTAGGACAAAAATTTAGAATTTTTTTTTTTTTTTTTTTTTTTTAAGTTTATACGTTCATCTAGACAAAAAAAATCCATAAAATGACCATAAACATAAAAAAAAATAGTTATATTATTATATTTTTGTTTATTTATTTTTATTATAAATATATTGGTGGTTTCATTATTTAAATTGTATTTTTTGTTTTTTATTTTACAATTTTTTGATTTTATATTATATTTTTATTTAGTTACATTTTTAATCTTATTTTTAATTGTAATTTATAATTTAAATTTGTGTTTTTGTTTTTGTTTATATTGTAATATATATATATATATATATATATATATATATATATATATATATATATATATATATATATTATTTTTATTTTGTTTTTTAAAATTTATATGCTTGAGTATTATATTTTATATTAAACAATAATGATTTTTTTATTATAATTGTTTTTTTTTTCAAATAAAAATTATAAATAAAATTTTTAATTTATTTCTTACTTTATATTTTAAAACAAACTTTTTATTTTTTTGTTTATTATTTTTTTATTTTTTAAATTATAATTATAAAATTTAAAATTTATATTCATATTTTGAGTTCTTAATAAATATTTTAAAACAATTTCTTTAGATTTTTTATTTATTGTTTTGTTATATATTATATTTTAAATTTGACGAAGTTGAATGTGATGATTCCCTTCACATAACCTACAGGTAAATTTGACTTTACCATTTTTCTCATGAGTCTTATTATCACTAGCTGAGGGTTTGTCACTAGCATGATCTCTAGAGGTCGGTGACAAAGGCTAATGTGAGCTAGTGGACCACACTTCTAATATCCTAGGAATGTCAGGACAATCTCGAAGAAGGTGGTCACCCTTACATAACTTGCAAGGGAATTTGACTTTGCGGGATTGATCGGAAGGCTTTTCAACATCAGTTGCATTGATAGCAATGGTTGCTTGGTTTCCCCCTTGCTTATTTTGCTTCTTCTTCTTCTTAGCTTCCAGGTTACTAAAATCTAGACTTTCACCAGGTGAAGAGGAAGAACGTGGTGAAGAAAAAAGCGAAGAAGGTGAGGGGTCAACTTTAGAATCAACATGAGGTTGACATAGTTCAGGTGAAGGCGAACTTGGTTGAGAAGCATCTTGGACATTTGGAATGGGGGTTGAAAATAACCAAACTGGAAAACTAATGGTTAATACCGGGAGGGACAACATTGCCATTTAGGGAGTACCAAAATTTCCAAAAGAAGGAAAATGACGAGGATTACCATATGAGGGGATTCCTTGATTGGTAAACTCAGGAACTGTTGCCATTATTCTAAACCTAAGATCCGCTAAGGAGTTGTGCATGGGTAAGATGTTATTCTGTGGGTAGTAAATTTTAGAAATTAAACACAAAATAAATAAAAAAGGGGGTCAACTTGGAAAAAAGGTTTACAAAGTATCCGTGAACTGCAAAATACCTCTTGGCGAACCAAGAAGCATGAGCAGGAAATATCTCCGAATACTGTGTTCGGTTCATCACGTTTACAAGGCAACCGACTTGGTTACCTGTGACAGGCTTGCAACCTAATGGTGTCTCCCAAAATATACACGACGATACGTGGGAGTCCAGTCCATAGTAGTGTTGTTTAATGGGTAACTGTTCGATGAGAGTGCTCCAAATATACTTACCATACATCAATATAACTATCACCCACGGATTGTAAGATAGGCTGTTAGTGACACCTTCTACGTTTAACAACGTTGGAACATGTCTCTAGCCTAGACCTCTAAATGTTTCCGTTAATTTCAATTTCTTCTTAGGTTAATTGGAGTTCATTTTAAGTTGATATTGATTAAATTTTCAATTTCAAGGCTCAAAATGATGTCACCTAAATACTTATAATGCAACTAGCATGAGAAAATGACTCTTTCAATTCAATGAATGCTATCTTGTTTAGGGAAGAGTTTCAAACAATGATGCAACAAACAAGAATCTAACAAACAGAGATTTACCTAATCCAGATCACTTTCAATATCCCAATTCAAGTCAAAACATTCAAAGATGCAAATGACACAATGTAATCTATGCAACAAAAAAAAATTTGAAAACTATGTAACTGTAATCTATGCACAATTTCCTTTTTTCCGAAAACTACACAACTGTAATCTATGCACAATTTTCTTTTTATTTTTGATGAATAAGAATGCACTCAATGCACTTTTTGATGGAAAATGAATCTACTTAATGCACCTTCCAATGAATGAGAATGTACTCAATGGACCTTTTAGCTTTCAATCATTAAGCAATGTAATCTGAGTTCAATGATAGATCACAAAAATGACTTTTCAATGCAATCTGATCTAATGCACTTTAATGAAAAGTAAACTTTGAAATGAAAATTAAATAAATGCAAAATAAATTTATTTTATGGTCTCAAAAGAACTAATATTACTCAATCAACATCAAATCAATATTCCTTCCAAACACACAAGCAACAAATAATAATTTTAATTGACTCAAAGAATCAAAGAATTAAACCAAAATTCACTTTTACCACTTCAAGTGTAGGATGGATTTTTGCACACCACAAAGAAACTAACACCAACAAGACAAAATTTGATGCACAAAGTAGAAGGATGACTTCAGAGATCAAGACACACTAGGCCTTTTAGCAAAAACCCCACAAATTCTGAAATTTAAGGATCAACGCTTCTTTACATAGCAAAAATTGTGTTGACAGGGTCTTCAACGCTACTTTAGACCCCCAAACCCACGTCGACAGTGCTACTCTGCATAGAAAAAATAGTGTTGGTCTACAAAACTGTATTAGTGTGAGGAGAAAGTGGAAAACATGGTTTTCAACGCGATTGTACTTATAAATATTTGCACTGGAAGCACGACTGTGTCTGGAAAAAAGACGCGTTGGTCGAGGAATGCTTAAAAAAAGCAATCCAACCCGAAGCAAGAACCTACACTTGATACTCTAAAGAAAAAATCAAACACTACGCACACCTATAGAGACCTAAGCAAGTTCAGATCTTAATGATCGGTCAAACTGATCCAAGATCAGTCCGGGGAAGGAAGGCTAATAGGCTAAGCTCCCCAATGGAGTCGCCAATTATGTTGTCAAGATAAATCCCCTCTGCAGACAAAGGCCATCTCTCTAGCCCTAAAGTGGGTCCAACAACACGAGGTTCTTTCTAATGCAAATCTCTCTTAACTAAGATTTACAATGCGACAAGAAAAGAGACATAAGTTCCTTTTTCCCAACGCTAAGCTTGAATCTGTTGATGATGATCTTGATCCACAATCCTTTTAGGCTCGATCCCTGGTACTGATGGCACGCGAATACCTGTGGATGATCAAGAGGCAACATACATGTAATATAATACATAATAATCATAAACTTAGCTATATAGAAGATCAAGGAGTACCATAATATTTGTATAAGCAATTAGACAAATATAGAAAGCAAACATCATATGTTATTATTGATAAATATAAAAGGAGAGCTTACAACCCAGGCCTTGATATTGAAGGCCTCCTTTGGTGAAAATCTGAGTCCTTTATCGAAGCTCTAAAGCATTCCTTCCCTCGCACACTTAGGTGTAATCACAATGCTAGGATGTGAGGGAATGAGAGTTCAGACTAACCTGACAATGACCAACCAAGCTCTAAAATTGTGGGAATGAGGGATATGAATTTATAGGAAGGGAGAAGAGGTTGGGAGCCCATAAAAGGAGGAGGAAGGCTCAATTTCTAAGGGATAAACACCCATGGATGAGATCAAAGCTCTAAAATCAGAGAACTCGACTCTATCACCACTGTTTAACAACCAACTCGTCGCCCTGGAGCTTCTAGAGGTCGAAGCTTCTCCTCCATTTGAGGAAACACTGCCAGAAAGGGATCAACGTGGTTTTCCAAGAAATAAGGGCGCTGACAGCGCTAAGAAAGAACTATGAAAATGACATCAGCGCGAGCATGACACCAAGAAAAGTGCTGACCCCGGAAACTAGGAATTTGACCAAGTTTCTTCAGTAATCTTCCAAGGCAGTTTTCTTTGAATTTTTAGGGGATGTCTTAACATATTTCTTCATGGTGGAAACATTGCACAGGATCTGTCACGAGACATTTCAGGATCAGGGACGAGAAAATGAGCATGGTGACAAATTACCATGTAACAGAAGGTGTTACACATATGGGCACTTATTTGACAACCCCCATCAAGGGATTAAAAAATAAAAGAATAAAAAGAAAAAGAAAATAAAAAATTTAATAATTAATAATTAATATAAAATTAACATAAAATAATAAATTTATGAATGAGGTTTTTGGGCTTAAGGTTTTCATAACCCATTATTTTTCCCGTGGTATTCTTTTCGAATGCAGCCTATTTAAAGGTATTATTCACTAATGTGAGACATTCATTGAAACAAAAGATTTTAGCTATATCAAAATAAATCTTAATTTCCATAACAAATATCATAACCCTGGGTAATTTTCATATCCGATTTGACAAAGAAAACCACTCAATAAAGACACCACACAAAGACTTTATAGCTCTGATGTCTTCTAAGTAAAACTTGGGAATATATATATATATATATATATATATATATATATATATATATATATATATATATATATATATATATTAATTTTTTATTTTTTATTTTATTTATTTATTTATTTTTTCGCTTTATTACATATCAAATATTACATTTTTTCTAGATTGTTTTGTTTGATATTCATTTTATTTTATATGTTTGAAGTTTTACTCTTGAGTGTGAGGAGAATTGGGAGCACGAAAAAAAATCTGGTGCATTCAATCATGCATTTCATGTTGTTTATATATATTTTTTATCCGTATTAAAATTTATTGTAGTTGTTGAGTTTAGACAATGCCAACCATTGGTTTTAACCTCTTCATGAAAATTCATTGGAATATGTCTCTCATATGTTCATAACAACTTACCTTAAATACAATTTTTATTGAGTTTTATTTAGGAGATCGAACGATATCATTAAAAATAAAGTTAAACCAAAGATAGTTAATTTCATCGCCTCATGTAAAGACAAAGGTATATATTCTTATTGGGTCTTATTGAGTTTTATGGTATAATAGAGGAGATTATTATGTTTTACTATCTAACAACAAAGAGTATATTGTCTCAACTACCGAGCTTATATAGATTAAACCAACTTAGATCCATCTTAACTTAAGATCTATTAAGCTCTGAGAGGGATCTCTCGAGGTTCCTCAAGTTTTGCACACAAAAAAAAGGATTTGCAATAGGAAATATTTTATCCCTCCCAAAGCTTGATAGATTCAGAGTTAAGATGGATCTAGGTTGGTTTTATTATTATATTTACAAAAAATATATTATTACTTCTCATAATGTTTTTTGGATTAATAACATCATAAGTTGTTGGTCAACGTTTCGAACTATAGTGTGGCTCATCCTCAGGATAAAGGTATGTGAGAGACACTCTACAACCTAGTATGGGAGAGATGTTGTGAGAACATTACATTTAAAAATAGTAATAACAAAAGAAATTAACGTGGACCATATTAAAATACTTCTATTTACACATTAATTTTACATAACTTTATATAGAGATATAAAGTAACCAAAAGTGGAAGAAAACTATTTTTTTTTTCGCTATTTAATATGGAGATTAGAAGAAAAAAATTATTTTACTTTTTACTATGAGAAAAAAATGTAATTTCTTTGCTGATTAATATGAATATGACTAGAAATAGTAAAAAAATGTAATTTCTTTGCTGATTAATATGAATATGACTAGAAATAGTATTTCTAGATAAAATATTTCAATGTTCATATTAAATAGGATAATTTCATAAAATAAAGTAATTTAAATTAAAAAATTCTTATATTTTCATTTTTCATAAAAGGTGTAATTTATTTCATTTATATTATAAATAAAATATTGTTGAGTAAAAGATTTTAACATAAAACTTATGTAGAGAAAAATATTAAGGGAATTTTTATTTCATTTAACAACTATTTTCTAATTCAATGTATGAAAGATATTTGTAATTCTTTCAATGCTTAATATGGATTTAATATGTAAAATTTTAGAAAATATTAATAATAAAAATAAATAAATGCATGTATAAAAGAAAAAATATGAAAAACATGTTTTACTATTTTAATGTGAAGAAAATAAATTATAAATAAAATATTTCAATGTCAATTATATAATTTAGATAGTAAATGATTTAATATAAAAATAGAAAAAACTTAGAAAACAAAAATTTATGTATTAGGAATTTGATTTTGTGATTCATAAAATGTTTATAAAAAATTTTGGTGTGAGTCATTAGAAACTCGTTTACAAAAATTACTTGGATGTAATTTTCACCAAAAAATTTTATACCCACACTTAAATGTAATTTTCACCAAAAAATTTTATACACACACTTAAATGTAATTTTCACCAAAAACATTTTATACACAAAAATTGATGTAATTTATGTAGAAAGATGTACTATAAAAACTGATTTTTTTTTTTTTTTGAAACAAATTTATATGGTTCTTACTCCCACTTGAACTCGGGTAAAGATAAAAATCTTCTTTGAAGTTAGCGTGACCGTGGAAACACGAAGCGACACACTCCCCAATACAATTCGGGGACAATTAACACACCCTGCATATTCAAATGTCAGTTTTTTCAGAGCACGAGAGGGGAGAAACGAACGGTCATGTTGCTGGTGGTGAACCTCAGTCTGCAAATCCAAATCCAACCAGAGGAGAAGAGAGGAAAAAAAGAAGAAGGAACATATGATGAGCAGAGAAGCGGAGCCGAAGAAGAAGAGTAGCAGTAGTCTAAAAACAACTTTTGAGGCCCTGTCAAAGGGAAACTACGAGGAAAAAGTGCGCTTATGCAAACAAGCTATCAAGCAGCCCGGAGGCCAAAACAACTATGAAGCTCTCGTGCTGCTGGGCAAGGCCCTCTTCTGCGGGAACCAATACGATCACGCCCAAACTGCGTACCGTCGTGCTGTTGATCTCAACCCATCAGCCCTGCGAGCATGGCAAGTAACAAGCATTATTCAATCCTTCTTTCCTCCCAAGTCATATGGTCCATGTCTAGTTAAGCACCCTTTTATTTAATTATTTATTTATTCTTTCTTCCAATATTATTTATTTAATTTTAATTAACAATGGTATGTTCTATGTTTAGCACAATTACTTCAATGTTCCTTAAGCAGCCTAATAGCAATTTCCTATAGATTTCCAGTAGCAATCACATTAACCTTAATCACATTGACAGTAAAAGGAGATAGAACATGAAACAAAATTTAGAAGACAAGTGGACACCAGATTTGGCAGATGCCAGGGAAAAACCCCAATGTGGGGAAAACCCTTTGATAGACAAGTGGACACCAGATTTGGCGGATGCCAAGGAAAAAGCCCAATGTGGGGAAAACCCTTTGATCAATTCTTTTTATTATTATACCAAAATGTTCAACATAGAGAAAGAGTACAAAAAGTCAAATTGACTCGCCCAATTCAAAATCACAACAACCCTGTCAATTTCTGTGATTTTCTGCAGTGGTCAATAGCCCTAACCAAAAAATCAACGCTGGTCAAAGCAGCAAAAGAATGTCTTCAAAACAGCTCGGTCTTCCCCAGTCAAACTCAGTCAAAGGAGAGAAACTATTGTAATTTTCTCCGGTCAAACTGCAGTCAACCCTGAAGTCAGTGCTGGTGAAACTGCCTAGATTCCCTCGATTTTTGTGCCCAGAAATGATCCTCCAAAAATTGCAGTCAAAGTTGGTCAAAGATCCCTTTGGTCAACTCTAGTCAAACTTGGTATGCATCCTGAAATTTTTGGGCCTATAACTCAACCCAAAAATTCATCCTTCTTATTCCACACGTGTGAGAGAGAGAATGCCTAATGTAGTACAAACCAATGAGAGAAGGAGAGAGAATGTGTGAGTGATAAATATGCCAAATGAGGCAAGAGGTCACTTGTATTTATACAATTTTTTGTGTGTGAAGAGTCGTGTCCATTGGGCTTCATGAGCCTACATGACGGTCTGGCCGACCTAAACAATATGCACATGAGTGGGCATAAATTCAAAATCACACTTTTGCTTGTCCATATGAGATGATCTTTCTATCAATCTTGGTCCTCTAAAAAAAAGGATCTAATGTAGTCATCATCTCCATCAAATGAGTTGTCCCAAATTTGAATTTGGCCCTAGTTGCCAATTTTAACACTCCCTCATAACTGGGGAGAATTCCATCTGCCAATCCATCTGTCATCATCGATCATCATGTCATCCTGTCGTCATGTACCATCTCTGTCATCTCATCTTTTCTCTACTGAACCATGATGTAATAATGAAGAATAATTGATCGAAAGTGAGTCACAAGACCTCACCGCTCTCTACTAACAAAAGTCAGTCCAGAGGAAGAACGTCAATCGATCCCAGATCAAGTTATTGAACACCATGCATCCTAGACATAGGGAGTATGACAATACACGGTGCTTCCATCGATAATGCTATGGTCCTTATCCACTTTTCCCAATTCATTGGCCAGATGAGAAGTACTTCCCACGAGTCTTGGACTACATGGGTAGGATGTATGTTGGGGCATGACCAGGAGAAGGTGAACCACTCACCCTGTACACAACACACCAATAGGGGAAGGTGAACCACTCACCCTATGGTTGTTCATGACTCCAAGAAGTAACCCAAACCCCAGGAGCTCCCAAAGCTCAATGTCCAACTCAAGCGGGCCCCTCATAGGAGGGTCTTTCCACGACTCCAAGTCTCTCTCAGAAGGCTAAAAAATTGAACTTCCCTAAGGGATTTTTGAGGAATCAGCATGTTTGCAATCTGCTCATCAGTCCAGATGTGTTGGAGCCTTATTGCTCCACGTTGTACCATATCCCAGATAAAGTGGTATTTGATATCAATGTGCTTGGAGTGTTTGTGGAACATAGGATTCTATGAAAGGCGAATCGCACTCTGGTTGTCGCAGTAGATCACAGTGGTATGCAACACATGCTCAAATAGCTCACTAAATAGCTTCCTCAACCAAACAACTTCACAACAGGCCATACTAGTAGCAATATATTCGGCCTCGACGGTGCTTAAAGCAACCGATTTCTGCTTCTTGATCATCCAAGATATAGAAGCAGACCCCAATGAGAAGCAACATTCAGACGTGCTTTTGCGATCCACCACATTGCCAGCCCAGTCAACATCAGTATATCCATGAAGCCTCAAATTTTTGGCAGTGTATCTTAGTCCATAGTTGATTGTGCCATGGAGATATCTGAAGAGATTCTTAGCAGCAATCCAATGTATGTGATGAGGCTCGACCATAAATTGACTCAAATTATTCACAACGAAGCATATGTCCAGACGAGTGTTTACTAAGAACATCAAGCCCCCCACAAGTTGTCGATACTCGTAAGCATTTGCCAATTTGGTCCCAGCAGCACTTCCACATACCTTCTTGAAGTTGAGTTCCATCAGAGTAGACACGGACTTGTAATCCACTATCCCACATCTCTCGAGCAACTTCGTAATTTATTTTTCTTGAGAAAGGAAAATCTTACTTGGATTTTGCTAGACCTCCAAGCCTAGGAAGTAGTGCATCAAACCTAGGTCCTTCATCTCGAACTCGGAAGCCAAGTCCATCTTGCATTGATAAATGAGAGGGTCTGCACCTGCCAGAAAGAGATCATCTACATAAAGGACCATAATGAGAGGCATGTCCTTTTCAACCTTGAAATATTGGTTAGGATCAACTTCGCTTCTTGTAAATCCCAGCTTCATAAGATAACTATCAATCCTCTCATACCAAGCTCTGGGGGCTTGCTTCAACCCATAGAGAGCTTTCTTCAACCTGCATATGTGTGTCCTTCGATCTTGAACTTCAAACCCCTCAAGTTGGTCTACGTAGACTTCCTTCTTAAGAGAGGCATGTAAGAAAGCATTTTTAACATCCATTTGGTGTAGGCTCCATCCTTGAGAGGCAGTGAGAGAAATAATGGATCAGATAGTGGTGTATCGGGCAACCGGTGCAAATATCTCGTCGTAGTCCACTCATTCCTTTTGAGAGAAGCCTCGAGCAACGAACCTGGCCTTGTATTGTTCAACACTCCCATCAACTCCATGTTTGATTTTGCAACTCCATTTAGAAGTAACCACAAACTTGTCCTTGGGTCTAGGAACCACATCCCAAACATCATTCTTTATGATTGATTCGTACTCATTCATCGCATCCTTCCATACTTGATGTTTCACGACTTCTTTGAACGTACATGGCTCAGATTGAACAATAGTACTCATAGCAGCTAAGTATCCTTGATACCTGTTCGACTTATTACTTTCACAAAATGTTCCTCTTGGGCAATATATCTTTCAACATCTTCGAGAGTGTCTTTGAGCCACAAAGGTCTTTTCCTTGAGGTAGAGGGATCACTAGGAGGTGGATCAATGGGATCCATTAGGCCTTCAACGTCAGGCATCAGTTCATCTGTTGGAGGTTCATCTTGCTTTCTTGCAACATCGTCATTGTCCTTCCTTGGGATAGGGAGATCTCTGGCTTTCCCAAGGGAAAAATCTTCATCGAAAGTGACATCATGGCTTATTTGCACTTCTCTTTGACCAAACACACAAATTCTATATGCCGTCGATTTTTCACTGTAGCCCACAATTGTTCCTTTCTTCCCAGATGCTTCTAATTTGTTTTTCATGAAAATACATGGGACATCCAAATATTCTAAAATGAGAAACATCAGGTTTCTTACCAGTGAAAACTTTTTCGGGTGTCTTGAAATCCAATGCTTGATGCAGGCTCCTATTTTGAATATATACGACAGTGTTGGCAGCTTCTCCCCATAAAGGACTTTGGTAGGCCTTGGTCATGAAGCATGGCACAAGTGGCTTCTATGACTATTCGTTTCTTCCTTTTGGGAACTCCATTTTTCTCAGGAGTGTATGGAGTGGTGGTCTCCCTTTTAATACCAACCTCTCTACAATAGTCATTGAATTTATTTGATTCATATTCGGTTCCATTGTTGGTCCTCAATATTTTGATCTTCTTCCTTGTTTGATTTTCAACCAAGGCTTTGAAAGAACGAAACCATTTCAAGACTTTGTCCTTCTTCTTCAAGAAATAGATCCATGTTTTGTGAGAGAAGTCATCCACAAAAATTGCATAGTAGAAGTATCCTCCTAATGATGTTACAGGAAACATACCAGATAGATCAGAATGGACCAATTGAAGAATGTCGGTAGTTTGACTTTCACTTGAAGGGAATGGTCCCCTTGTAAGTTTTCCAGCTGCACAACCCTGAAAACCACCTTCATGATTCATGTTGAACTCGGGCATACTTGTGACCATCTTCCTTACCCCATGTAAGGTTTTGTAATGAAGGTGAGCAAATCTCCGGTGCCATAATTAAGATTGAAGAGAAGTATCGCAAGTCATAGCTCTCAAATGACTTCCTCCAACCTGATAGAGACTTTCAACCCTAAATCCAAGTGTAAATGCGTCTTTAGGGTTTCTTTGCCAAATGAGTACCTTTCCATAAATGAATGCTGCCTTGAAGCCTTTATCCTCCATTGCAAAAATAGACACTAGGTTCTTATTCAAATCATGTACATACAATACCTATTGTAGATGAAGGGTTTGGCCTTGATTTAAGTGAAGTTTGATGGTCCCTATCCCTTTCACGGGGTAGGTGGCATTGTCTCCATGTATGATCTCCAAATTAATCTTCTTTTCAATCAAATTTGAGAGGGCCTTCTTGTAAATTTCTGAACATGTTCTATGCCATTTCAGATTATGGCACAAGATACTGAAGCACATAGAACAAATAAATCGATCAATGGAGGACAAGCCAACAATAGAAAAAAGAAGAAGAATGATGGCGCTACGGCGATCAGCAAGATGCTTCAACCAGCAAAGTCTCTAATAGGTCATTCAGCCAAGCGTGTCACACAGCCCTAAAACGCTACATCAAGAAGCCCTAATTCAGTTCCATGAGAAAGCCCTAACACAGATGCACCAAGAAGAGAGAAGATAATTTCCTTCACACAATGTGTGTGAAATGATCTCCAAAAATCTCCTATTTATAATCATCTGTGGGGGTGTGTGACACGTCCTTTAATACATTTAAGTCTATATTATATTCCAGGCCGACCTAGCACATAAGTGGAATAAATTCAAAATACATGTTCTGCTCATCCGATCGAGATGATCTTTAGATCAATCTTACACCTCTCCGAAAGAGGAATCCAATAAAAATATCGGGATCATTATCTAAGCAGCACAACTCAGAGTTTGGACCTAGTTTCCCAAAATTAACACTCCCTCTGAACTAGGGAGAACTCTGTCCACTTGTGCAATCCAAACATCATGTGTCATCTCGCCATAACGTGCTTTGCTAGCATCTTTATTTCAAACAATGAGTCACAAAGACATCACACCCGGCTGACCTGAAGTCAGCTCAGAGGTTAAAACCACTCTAGGACTCAAAAGAGTCTCATACTAACCCAAAGTTATTTTAAGTGACCCAAAGTCAGTTGGAGGTCACAGACCCCACTTCACTTGATCCTTGATCAAGTCGTTGGACACATGTCATCCTATCATAGAGAGCACGGCAATGCCCGATGCGTCCATCGGTCTTGCTATGGTCTCTAAATTTTCCCACCTCATTGGCCAAGATGAGGGGTACTTCCCATGAGTCTCAGACTCCATGGGTAGGATGCATGCGGGGCACAGACCGAAGAGAGGCGAACCAACTCAATTTCATCACGGTGGGGTCGGAAGCACACCAACAAGGTTTGGCAGGCCTAGCCTTGTGGTTGATTATAGCTTCAAGAAGCTATTCCCATGACCCCTGGAGCTTCCAAAGCTCATCGTCCAATAGGACCTAGAGCTTTCACAACTCATCGTCTTAGAGCACTCACAACTCATCGTCCTGGAGCTCCCGAGCTCATCGTCCAACTGGACCCGAAGCTTTCACAGCTCATCGTTCAACAAAACCATTTCAGGACTCCAAGATTCTCACGGAAGGTTAGGAACTTGACCTTCCCCAAGGGCTTAGTGAGAATATCTACGACCTACTCATAGTTCCTATATGAGCCTTACGGCGCCACATAATATGTCCTAGACAAAGTGGTACCTGCTTGGATTGGTCGTGAAACATGAGATTTTCGGACAACCGAATCCCACTTTGGTTATCACAAAAGATAATTGTGGTATCTAGCACATGGCCAAACAATTCACTGAAGAGCTTTCGTAACCAAATCGCTTCACAACAGGCCATGCTTGTAGCAATGTATGCAACCTCAACAATACCGACTTCTGCTTCCTACTCATCGAAGCAGAACCAAGTGTGAAGCATCATACACATGTGCTCTTGCGATCCACCACACTGCCAGACCAATCGGCATCGGAATATCCATGGAGTGTCCTGCTCCCAGCTGTGTATCTCAGCCCATGGTTTATCGTGCCTCGGAGATATCTTAAGAGATTCTCAACACCAACCCATTGGAAAAATATCACTGCAAATCATACGTTCGGACGAGAGTTCACTAAGAACACTAGTGCACCTATGAGTTGGCGATACTTGGTAGGATTTCCCAATGTTGGCCCAAAAAAATTTCCACACAACTTCTTTAAGTTGAGCTCCATCGGTGTCGACAAAGACTTATAGTCCACCATACCAAATCTCTCCAGCAACTTCCTAATATATTTTCCTTGAGATAGGAAAATCTTGCCAGGTCTTTGTGAGACCTCCAAGCCTAGGAAGTAATGCATTAGTCCTAGGTCTTCAATCTCAAACTCAGAAGCTAGCTCCCTCTTACACCGATGAATGAGAGGGTCAACACATGTCAGGAAGAGATCATCCACATAGAGAACCAGTATGAGAGGTTTCTAACGATTGACCGAAGTAAAGGTTCGGATCAACATTACTTCGAGAGAAGCCCAACTTCATCAAGTAGGTATCAATCCTCTCATACCAAGCCCTGGGTGCTTGCTACAACCCATAGAGATCTTTCTTCAACCTGCATACATGAGAGTCTCTATCCTTGACTTTGAACCCCAAAGGTTGCTCCACATACACTTCTTCCTTTATCGACCCATGCAGAAAAGTGGTCTTCACATCCATTTGATGGAGACTCCATCCTTGCATAGCGGCAAGGGCAATAATAGATCAGATGGTCGTATAGCGAGCCACAGGTGCAAATATATCATCAAAGTGAATGCTTTCTGTTTGAGAGAAGCCCTGGGCAACAAATCTTGCCTAGTATTTTTCAGCACTTCCATTAGATCTAAGCTGGATCTTGCAGAGCCATTTCGAGGTGATCACAACTTTGTCCTGCAGTCTTGGAACAACATTCCAGACATCTTTATTCATAATGGTCTCATATTCTTTGTGCATCGCATCCTTCCAAACTTGATGCTTTACGGCTTCTTCAAACGTTCCAGGCTCAGATTGTATAATAATACGCATGGCTGCTAGATACCCTTGGTATCAATTCAAGAAATGTCCCCCTTGGGGCCATATGTCTCTCGGCATCCTCGAGAGTATCCCCGAGCCATGAGGGTCTCTTCCTACCAGAAGGAGGAGGATCAATAGGGTCCATTGGAAATTTAACATCGGGCAACGATTCTTCCTTAGACACTTCTTGCTTCTCTGTCCCTGCATCATTGTCTTCCTTGGAGCTAGGAAGGTTCATCACTTTTCGGAGGGTAGCGTCTTCAACGAAGGTGACATCGTGGCTTATCTACACTTCTCTTTGACCAGACACATAGATCCTATATGCCTTCGAAGTTTCACTGCAACCCACAAACATTCCTTTCTTCCCAGAAGCATCCAACTTGCTTCTCTTTTCTTTCGGCACATGAAAGAAAATAGGAAAACCAAAAACTCTAAAATGATAAACATTAGGTTTCTTACCAGAGAAGACTTCTTTGAGAGTTTTGGAGTCCAATGTGGAATGCGGGCATTTATTTTGAATGTACACAACAGTGTTCATAGCTTCTCCCCATAGAAACTTCGGCAAACTTGGGTCACATAGCATGGCACGGGCAACCTCCATAGTGGCTTGATCCATCTTTTCAGCAACATCATTTGCTCAGGAGTTTGGATGATTAAGGTCTCCCTCTTAGTCCCAGCATCTCTGCAACGGCTCCCTTCAGTTTTCCTACAGCCCAGACAAAAACATCACAGATACTAATGCCCAATATATACATCATATCATTGTCAAGGTGATTTTAGATAAGGCTGCCATCATGACGCTGTAGGTATCTTTATATTTCTGTCATATGCGCCACTGTCAGACACAAGTATCACTGACACAAGCACAGTTATTAATACCATATATCTCTGCCATGCCATACATCATCTATTTATATCTTACTGTTATCATACTTATCACTGTCATGGTGCTGAAGATATCAAAACAGTGAGGCCATATATACTTTGCCATATGACACACCTACTTCCATGTAGATATAATGCTATCTCTGTTCTATGACAATCAAGGTTATATATCTGTGTAAAACTGTCATGTACCAGAAACACTCAAGGAGATATTTTCATACATAGCAGCACATAATGGTCACTACTATGCAAAGGCTCACATCAAACTATACAGTAAGATGTTGATCCAACTGATCAAAAAACACTCTTATAGCAGAAAGTGATAAAGAGACTTCTGTAGAGTTTATGAAAAATCCCTACTTGTTGAATAATACCAGGGGATGATATAGTGACTGCCACAACTCTTATTAATTTGTTTTGGAAGCCTTTATTGCAAGCAATTGATAAGATGTTCTCGCTACAAACTATTGCCAATTGACTCCACACTTGTAACTTAATGATGAGTGTTTAGGAGTACCATCAATACAAACAATTATGACTTTGTCTACAAAATTCAGGCTTCAACCTATAGGTGTCCTTTTGATATGTAGATATCTTGTAGTGCCATATAATGTTGTCTGTACTGAGAATGCAAACTATCATTCAAACAATGTCAAATGATGCCTATGCAAGATGCATACCACAATACTACCTTACAATTCAAGTCACAAATCACTGCAAATTCAAGCTTCTGATAATATGTTCATTAGTCATTAAATATTTCATGAATTTGATTGCTACAGTGATCATAAGCCTTGTTCCTTCAGTCCCTTTTTAGAATCACAAAGTCTTTGCATCAGAAGGATAATAGCCTTTGTATCATAAAGATATTTCATCACCGAGACAGAGATCAGACATTTTATACTTTGTATCAACAGAGAATAATTTGTCCAATGCTACAAACATGCATCCAATCCTTGTCAACCATTTTTCTTCTTTTCAACGAGAAATTCCAGAATTAAGTCACAAAAGAATTTCGATTTTCAACACAGCAGACTTCATTAAATAGGGTACCCAAATCTGCTCGGATATAATCAACAAATAGATCCATAAATTAGGATCTAACATCTACACATATGTATCAAAAAAACATACCTCAAGCTTACTGTTTAGGTCTCCTTGACTGCTACAAGTCAGGGTCTGGTTAGGGTACGAATCGTTGTCCCTAATAGCCCTTTATTTTTGGCCCAGACTAGCTCCTTAGAGCTGCGGATTGCCCTAGGAGAGGTCCCCTCCTTCTCTGCTACATTTCGTGGCATGGATACCCCTACGCTGCCCCTCAGATTAATTTGTAGCGCTGCATCCTACTCAAAACAACTCCTAGAGTCTGCGGATGCCTCTCCCAAGATTCTTTCACTCATAAACAACCCTTAACTAGTCCTGAAATGAACCTTGTTGGTTTCAACCCTCAGGTCACTGGTTAGGGCTTCTTGACAGCCTGTTATAACACTTTTATTTTCACTTCTAGACCTCCAAATAGTGTGGCCTTCACCCAGACTTGTATCTTCTCCTGCACAGTGGTTTGGACCACCTTTTAAGCCTCCAAACGCTGCTTAACAACCACTTGATCTTGCATAAACTGCTTGAAGCTTTACACTATAACTTGGCCTCCAAGACAATGTTATTTAGGCCAGCGTATGGGCTGAAACAACTCCTTCTAGTTGCGGCTCACTTGAGGGAGGAATATGCCACAAGTGTTAGGCCTCTACGCCACCCAAACAAGCCCTCAAGTAATGCGGCCTTCTAGAAATTAATGCAGACTTGTGGTGATGCCCAAAACAACATTCAAAAAACTCCTAAAAAGGTTCCACGCAACTTCTTCTTCTCCCACGCTGTAGTAGCCTCTCTTTTCTCTCACAAGTTGGGCATTGTCTTCTCCTAAGCTCTGATTCCATGTAAATTTCTAAACATGTTATGTGCCATTTCAGATTAGGGCACAAAATACTGAAGCAGATAGAACAAATAAATAGATCAATGGAAGACAAGCCAACAATAGAAAAAAGAAGAAGAATGATGGCATTACGACGATCAACAGGATGCTTCAACCAGCAAAGTCTCCAATAGGTCATTCAACCAAGCGTGTCACACAACCCTAAAACGCTACATCAAGAAGCCCTAATTCAACTCCATGAGAAAGCCCTAACACAGATGCACCAAGAAGAGAGAAGATAATTTCCTCCACACAATGTATGTGAAATGATCTCCAAAACTCTCCTATTTATAATCATCTGTGGGGGTGTGTGACACGTCCTTTAAGACATTTAATTCTATATTATATTCCAGGCCGACCTAGCACATAAGTGGAATAAATTCAAAATACATGTTCTGCTCATCTGATTGAGATGATCTTTAGATCAATCTTACACCTCTCCGAAAGAGGAATCCAATAAAAATATCAGGATCATCATCTGAGCAGCACAACCTGAAGTTTGGACCTAGTTGCCCAAAATTAACACTTCTTGTACTCAGTGTAGTGCCTTTAGGCACCACTATCAATCAACCAATTATCCAAATTGTCCAGAGGAGAGGCAGTAGTGAGGGCAGAAATAAGATAAAAATCTTTTTGTTTTTCTACAACATTAGTTTCCTCACACCTAGAGTTTCTCATCCTTTTGGGAGGTCGACCATTACCATATTGAGCAATGAGAGCATTCCTCTTTTCTTTGTTGAACCTTTTGTTCCTTTCATTGCCATTGCTTTTGGAATTTTTGTGATTGTTGTTGTTGTCGTCATCCTGTGGAGTATCCTTCTTGTGAGGACACTCTCTAGCATAGCGGCCAAACCTCTTGCAATTGAAGCACCATCCTTTTCTTCTTTCTTTGAATCCTTGCTTGAATCCTTGACCTTGTCTTTTTGGACTAGCATGGTTCTTCCTCTTTGCATGAGTGGAGAGAGTAGTAGGATCATTTCCATTTGAACACTTGTCTCTCTCCATCATCCCTCGTCTCTTCTTGAGGGCATCTAGCTAATAATTCATTGAAACTAGGAATCCTGTCACTGTTGAGAATGGTGTTATTGAGCACATCCCATGCACTTGTAAGACCTCCAAGAGTGATGAGTGTGAGCTCTTTGTTAGAAACGACTTCTCCAATAGATAGAAGGTCATTCTTGATTTAAGTAATCCTCATGAAGTAGGATTGGATAGACTCCCATCTATCCATCTTGATGTCCTTCAACTTGTTGTTGAGAAGGAGGATTTGATTTGCATTGTTTACTTTGAACATCCCAATCAACTTATCATACATCTCCTTAGATGTTCCCAAATCATAAATATAGGCAAGCAAATGCTTTTGAATGGAATCAATGATAATTCTTTTAGCTTTGACCTCACCTTTCTTGTACTGTGTCTTTGCAACAACAAGTGCGTTTGAAGGAGACTCCACCACTTTTCCGTGCATATAGTCCATAACATCATTCTCTTCCAAAGTCAAATCCAAAGTCATCTTCCATGCATGATAGTTGGATTTGTCCTTGAGCTTATCCTCAGATTTGAAGTATGATGTTGTCGTCATTGAAGCTAGACCATTATTCTTGTCCAACAACTCATACTTAGTGATTGCTTTTCTCTCTCTTGCTTGGGCTTTGTCTTCACCTGGGCTTTGATACCATGTTAATTTTAGTTAACAATTGTATGTTCTATGCTTAGCACAAGTACTTCAATGTTCCTTAAGCAGCCCAATAGAAATTTCCAATAGATTTCTAGTAGCAATCACATTAACCATTAATCACATTGACAATAAAAAGAGATAGAACATGAAACAAACTACGAAAGACAAGCCAAGACAAGAGGACAGCAGATTTGGTGGATGCCAGGGAAAAACCCCAATGTGGGGAAAACCCTTTGCTCAATTCTTCTTATAATTATATCAAAATGTTCAATAGAGAGAGAGTACAAAAAGTCAAATTGACTTGCCCAATTCAATGTCAAAACAACCCTGTCAATTTCTGTGATTTTTTGCAGCAGTCAATGTCCCTAACCAGAAAGGCAACGTTGGTCAAAGCAACAATAGAATGTCTTCAAAGCAACTCGGTCTTCCCCAGTCAAAGTCGGTCTGATTAGAAGGTCAAAGTCAACCTAAAACAATTCAGTCAAAATTGGTCAAAGGAGAGAGAAAACTGTTGTAATTTTCTGCAGTCAAAATGTAGTCAACCCTGAAGTCAACGTTGGTCAAACTGCCTAGATTCCCTCGATTTTTGTGCCTATCAATTTTAGGCCCTACAACTCAGCCCAAAAATTCATCCTTCTTATTCCACACGTGTGAGAGAGAGAGAATGCCCAATGTAGTACGAACCAATGAGAGAAGGATAGAGAATGTGTGAGTGATGAAGATATTAAATGAGGTGAGAGGTCACTTGTATTTACTATTTATACAATTCGTTGTGGGTGAAGAGTCATGTCCATTGGGCTTCATTAGCCTACATGATGGTGTGGCCGACTTGAACAATTTGCACATGAGTTGGCATAAATTCAAAATCATACTTCTACTTGTCCAAATGAGATGATCTTTATATCAATCTTGGTCCTCTCAAAAAGAGGAATCTAATGCAATCATCATCTCCATCAAATGAGTTGTCCAAAGTGGAATTTGGCCCTAGTTGCCAATTTTAACAAGTTCCAATGGGCATTGGTTCACTTTTGAGGTTGACTGAGTATTAAGCCATCAATCAGATTTAATTCTTGCCATGGTCTATCCCACATGAATGTAGTGGGTTTCGAAGGTATTAGCAGATGTAGGGCTTCATTAGCCTACACGATGGTGTGGACTTGAACAATTTGCGCATGAGTTAGCATAAATTCAAAATCACACTTTTCTTGTCCAAATGAGATGATCTTTATATCAATCTTGGTCCTCTCAAAAAGAGGAATCTAATGCAATCAACATCTCCATCAAATGAGTTGTCCCATAGTGGAATTTGGCCCTAGCTGCCAATTTTAACAAGTGCCAATGGGCATTGGTTCACTTTTGAGGTTGGCTGAGTATTAAGCCATTACTAAGATTTCATTCTTGTCATGGTCTATCCCACATGAATGCAGTGGGTTTCGAAGGTATTAGCAGATGGAAGTCTCGGGTGGTGATTTTGACAGAATAATTTACCTCCCAGACCTGACACCTAAAACAGAGGAAATATGTTCTGTGAGCTGTAGCCCCTCAGAGATTGTACGTTGAAGCACAAAAAAAATGAATAGAAGTGGTGAAGGAGCAACGTTATTTTGGTAGGTCACTTATGCTTTAAAGAGGTTTTTACCAAATCGTTGTTCTTACAATGCTCTCACAATAACAAGAAACAAAGATGTTATGTTTGCTGGTTTCAAGGTATTTAACCTCACTTGTTTGTACCCTGTTTTATGTGATTGCAAATTATTCAAGGGAGGTAGACAAGGATGTGGTTGGCTCATTAGGATGTTGTTGGACATCATATCCTTGCAAATTTTGGCTTCGGGGAGGCAACTTCTATCTGTTGCAACATAAACCCAAACCATGAAATATAATTGCTCAGAATACTAAAAAACATGATTCTTAACTTGAAACAATTGCAAGATTGCTGAGATTGCCTTGTTTTTACCAACATCTTGGCCTTTTGAAACACTCCACAACTTAGAATTGCGCAAAGCTACTAGATTTGGAGTCAGGAAAAACTTGGTGAGGCAGAAGAGTTAAATTTTTTGACTCGGATTGAGAAAAATTTAGGAAGTACAAATTTCAAAGATACTCATATTTTCCCCCAAAAATATAAACCACTGGTGTCTGCCCTATATGCAACAATGCAATGCCTTTTTGGTTTGTTTCAACTTTCATGCAAGCAAAGTATTGAAAAACCCCATTGTAACGAACAAAGTTTGTACTCACAAGTTAAATACTCCAAAACACTTGGAATATATATATATATATATATATATATATATATATATATATATATATATATATGAATGATAATATGGCTGGTTACAAATCAGGGTCCCGTATATATACCTAGGCTGATGCCCCTTCACGAACAGTCTTGTCCTTAGAGACATGCCCTTTCAGTGTACTAATCATTATTTCTATTAATTATTAATTATTTATATTCATAACATTGCCTCTCCCTTTAGAAAAGCTTTGTCCTCAAAGCTTATTGTTGAAAGGGTGTGTCATTTGTTGCTTTGTCTTGTAATATATTTGTATCTTTTAGACTTCTTCGAGTTGTTATCTCTGAGGATACAAGATGATAGGATCATCTGAGTGTTAAACAAAATTGTCGAACTGAGAAGGGATTCAACCATCCTAAATCAATCTTTTGTACATTTAACATTTCTATATATATTTATTACTTTTCCTATCATGAATAATTATATATTTCAGATTTTCTAAATATTTACCTACGTATGCGAACCTTGTTCATTACATCCATTGATTGAATTTATTTTCATTAAAGTGAGCCATTCATTGATACAATGAAAAGTGGCCTTTGGTTTCATCTTCCAAGAGGTTCAAATGACTTTTCCTATTCACCGGTCTGGGTCAGACTTTACACTTTGGGCGACAACATTTTTTGGCGCTAATGCCTTTGATGTTGTAGACTCCTTGATGTGAACTCCTTGATTATGGTTTGAACGAAGTTAACTCCTCAATGATGTGGACACGATTGAATATATCTGAGAAGGCTAAGATCAAGAGGGCGTTAATATACTCTCAAAAGATAAGTATTATCTTGATTGTTTCATTATGAGTATCTTGGCTTGCTCGATTGTTCTTGTTCTTCCATGACATCCTAGTGAGGATTGCAGGTACATAATGGAGACTGCCAAGGTATGCCAATAGTTGGAAATGATGGAATAACAATTTGATAAGAATACTTGTGATAGGCTCTATACTCAGAGGGAGCAGGCAAGATCAACTTGGTTGAAGCACATTTGTATGAAGGTGGCTAGAAGTTTTGTAGACCGATGTTGATACAGATATGATACAGATGGGCCTTTGACTTTTATGCTATGTAGAGCACTTATGTGTAAGAGGGAGTTGCTTTTGAGCCTAGTGATATCTTTGGCACAATGGATTGCGAGTCCATTGACATCTCCCTAATGAATGATTTGTAGAAGTTGCAAGACTTCGATGTTGACTTAGTTAATTCTCTGATTAGTTCGTTGATCTATTAATTGATGTTTGTTTTTGTTGAAGCCATTTATTATTTGTTGGATTCAATTATTGTCTACTGGATTCTACTATGGTTGCTGATGATTGCTTATGTGAGAAGCCATTTATTGTCTGTTGAATTCGACTATGGTTGTGAGAAGCCACTTATTATCTATTGGATTCGACTATGGATACCGATATTTGCTTATGTGAGAAGCCACTTATTGTTTTCTGGACTCTACTATGGTTGACAATGATTGCTTCTGTGAGAAGTCACTACTCAAGTCTATTGTTGTTTGCTGATAGCTGCTGATGTTAACTTTTGAGAGAAGCCTTGACTGAAGCTGAATGAACAACTGAATGTTGTTTTTTGCTGAAATGTTTGATAAAGTATTGAGATCCACCATAGCTACATTTCTGATGTTGAGCTAGTTGCTAATATTTATGTAAAGAAATTGGAATGATTGAGAATCCCTTTGGAGAGAGAGCATTGATTACATAACATCCAAAATCTTCCTTAGGCTGTGGCTATGAGACCAATGGATTGGTCGAGAAGATTATCACTCATGTAGGTTGTGTGCTGTGTGAGACCTTGTGGTCTGGGAGGTGCATTGATGATTCCTCCTATAGGCTGTATGCTGTGAGACCTTGTGGTCCGGGAGATGTATTGATTTAATGATTCCTTCTATAGGCTGTGTGCTGTGAGACCTTGTGGTCTGGGAGATGCATTGACTTGATGATCCCTCCCTTAGGTTGTGTGTTGTGAAACCTTATGGTCCAGGAGATAACACTGATTTGGTAATTCCTCCCTTAGGTTGTGTGCCATGAGACCTTGTGTCGAGGAGATCCATTGATATGAGTTGGATGTTATGTATCTTTCCTTATGATGAGACTAATGATCTCTCCCTTCCACTGTGTGTTGTGAGACCTATGGATTGGTCGGGGAGATTGATCCTGTTAGAGAGAGAGAATTGTATTCGTGATCTCTTCCTTAGGTTGTATGTTGTGAGACTTATGAATTGGTCGGAAGATTGATCTTGAGAGAGAGAATGAAAAGTACCTCCTTAGCTAAGAGGGAGTGTTGGAAATTATGGTAGCTATGGTCGATATTTTCATCATGAAGAAAATTGAAAATTTTGAAATTTTATTGTTGCCTCCAAAATCTTCAAAAGTCAGCCTCATTTTTGTTTAGGTTGTGTGGGCTCTTAAGAGGCACCCATTTGACCCCCACTTGAAGGCTGTATAAAGGAGATCATCCCTCATTTGAACAACTGAACTTGTCTTGTGCATCTTTGATTGAGCGAAATTGCAGGGAGGGCCAAAATTTCAAGAGGACGTCGAAATTTTAGGGAGGGCCAAAATTTCAAGAGGACGTCGAAATTTCAGAGAGGGCCAAAATTTCAAGAGGACATCGAAATTTTAGGGAGGGCCGAAATTTCAGGAGTTTGGTTTTTTTTATGGCACTTGATCATGATCTTTGTTACTGGTTTGGCCATTATTTATGATGTATTGATGAATTTGGAACTCTCTCTCGCTCTCTCTCTCTCTCACATAAGGAAGCATTTATGGGTTTTCGCCTTGTGGGTTTTTCCCTGGCCTCAGGCCTAATTTTTGTGTCTCTTGTCTCATTGTATCATGGTTACTTTACTGCTCTGTCATGTTTATTAGTTGATGTTTTTCTTCTGTATAATTGCTTAATGATATTGAATTCAATGCTATTTGAAACTAATGTTTATTTATCATTGGAAGTAGTTATCTATTGAATAAAAATCGTTTTTGCGCAAGGAATAAGGGCTAGAGGGACAAGATCAAGCAGTGATCTAGGCCAACTGAGGTCGACCAAATCAGTTGAGATTTGTGAGTAAAGCAGAAAACTTTATCAAGTGAGACAATTTGCTTTGTAATTGATTCAATTGCTCAAATACAATCAATAAAATACTACATCAAGCAAGCAGGTTTTCCCTGTTGGGTTTCTTGAATAAACAAGTGTGTCAATATTTGTGTGATGTGCTTTTATCTCTGTGTTTATATTTTTTTGCTTATTAGTTGTTAAGAGACTTTGTATCTAGGTGAAAGTTAATTAGAGTTCAGTTTTTAGTAATTCACTAAGTAGTTGCAGAGTTTTCATGGAAATTTAACACCAAAGTCTTCACACTCATATTCCTCAACCTTATAATATGGTATAAATTGAAGAATCTTAACATGCCTAACCAATGATTTTGGTTTGAATGAAGGTTTCATCTCCTCAACATTATAGTATGGTAGAAAAACCTAACATGCCTAGCCAAATATTTTGGTTTGAGTGAAGGGTACGTTTTTGTTAAGGCCATGGCAAAGGAGTTCAATAATCAATACCACCAACATCAAGGTACATCAAGGGTTTCGTGCTCTTAAATAAATGCTAATCCCATACCCTTATACATGATAGAATTCAATGAAAATGTTGCAATCCCACCAATCCTAAAAGCTTGAAAAGTATTAAGTCTACTGAATTTTGAATGGGATATGAAATTATGTTTTCTTCATTTGAAGTCTAATAAGGTTGTGTTAAATTTTTGAATACCAACCTAGATTTATTTTATCACGACAATTAATTTAGTTCACAACAATTTCTTTATTTAGCCAAATAAATACCGAATTACCAAAAAATAAAATCATTGGTATTTTAACTTCTAGATATTAACATGTGCAACAAAATTTAAATTAGAGAGATCAATCACACATTGCAAAAATAGTTCACCCACAACAATTCTCCAAAATCTATTAGTTCGGAAAATCTGGGTTTTCGACCCACAAAGATACAAGGAAAATATACAATAATTGGAACCTGTAACTCGGTCCCCACAATATGAATTTGGTGCAAGGTATTAAGTCACTTGGAAATTGGCCTCTGGAAGAAATTGACTTGGAGAAATTCAGCCCAATTAATTGACGGGTAAATTGACCTATGCCCTCCTTGCATGTTATCACTGCAACTCAGGAAAAATCGACCCCCCAACAATTCGGTCTTCTCCAAATCAAATTGACCTTCGTCCAACAATTTGACCTTGTAATATGTTGAGATTTTGTGTATTGGGGTAGCATCGGATGTGCTCTAGCCTTGAAACTTTGTGGAGGGGCTAAGAAACACATCACCTCCAAAACCCAGAAAGAATTTGGAGAAATTTCATCTGGTGTTGAAGTTATTCAAATAATTAATTTTTTTAATGAGGACCCTAAGCCTAGAGTTAGGAAATTAGAAAAATTAAAGTGAATTAATTAAACACATGTGATGAAATGTTCTAAGTGACGCGGATCAAACAATCTTTTAATCTTAGCCATCGATAAGAGATTAAATCACGACTGTTGATGTGTTCAATGAAAAAGTATAAGAGAAAGGCTTGAGGATCAGTTGGAGACACACACAAGGAGGCAAAGCTGAGAGACTAAGCTGGAATTCTAGGGCGGGTTTGCTAAGAATTTCTATAAGAGTTTTTACAGCGAGGGGTAGTATTGGCTAAGGGGATGATCTAATTCCGGAGCCAAGAGTCAAAAAGAGGCAGAGGAGCAACAATCAGGATCAGCAACAGAGGAGCAGGGGTAGCAGCAGTAGCTGTGTAACATAGAGGGCTTCAGCCGCTACGCAGGTGCTACACAGGCTCAGGAGGGGCAGCGTTGCAGCTTCAGGAGGCCACCAGGGTTACGCAGAGGCCTTCTAGGGTAGCGTAAGGACTGCGTCACCCAGTTTGGGGTTATGGAGTCCCCTTCTGAGCAACGCAGGGGCACACAGAGCCTAGTAGGGTTGATGTTGAGGCTTCAAGGGTAGTGCTGGGGTTTCTAGGGCCAGAAATTGGCTGAGTCTTGTAAATCTCATTTGAGGGTGTGGATCAGTCAAAGTTTTGGTCTCAAAAAAGCAGGTATTGTTGCAAATCTATTATTTTCTCTGTCGGATTAACCAGTTGGGCGCCCAGATTTGTTGTACACAGATTCTACTTAATAATAATAAACCCTCATATCTGTTGCACCGGTTTTCCCACATTGGGTTTTTCCAGGGACAGTTGTCTGAAAAATTTGTGTCACTTTGTTGAATGAGCTAATATTCAATAAATGATCTGTATGTGTGTAGGATGTTAGTTGTGTTTACTTAGGTATTTTCTGGAAAAAACTTGTATAATTTAATCACAGGTAGGAGAAGTAAACCAAGATACTACAAGAGGATTTCTGTATTATTTTATTCATAAATTTTCACATGGTACCAGAGTGATCACAAATCAAGCTGAATCTCTAGCAAATCAACTAAAGAATACTTTTTCTGTAAGGTAGCAGCGGAAGCAACAAAAATCTGGAGAGGGAAACTTAGCAACAGGAGGACGCAGACCCAGAGAGGGGCAGCGCTGCAGCTTCATAAGGCCGTCAGGCTTACGCAGTGGCTATCCAGGCCAACGTAAGGACTGCATCACCCAGTCTGGGGTTACGCAGTCCACTTCTGAGCAGCGCAGAGGCTGCGCTGGACCAGTCTGCTCACGCAGAGGCCAGCCAGAGGGAAGCAGTCCAATATTCTGATCAGTTTGTTGAGATCTGGAAGCAGTGCTTCAGTTTTTCAGCAGTCCTTGTGTGGTGGAGATTTTTCTTGTGCAAAATTGTGCCTAGCTAAGTCAACAAAGAGCGGGACAACGACAGTCACTCAGCAGATTTGAGCCAAAAAAATCTGAGATTCGATCAAGAGGATCAGAGAGAACTATCTGATTGTTTTGGCTGACGATTTCTAGGAAGGAAATCAGTTTTCAAAAGGAGCAGTTACTAGAGAAAACCCAAATCCAATGTTTCTGTGTTGCCATAGAAAGAGGGAGAAGAATATTGTTCTCATCAGATTTGAGCTAGATGGCTTCTCATGGGCTGAGAGATCAGGACAGGTTGGACGATGTGTCAAACTTCGTCATCTAGAGGGCCAGGATTCGATCAGTCCTAGATGAGTACAGCATCAAGAACCATGCGGAGAATGTCCTGGTTGAGCCTGTAGATCCTGATCCTCTAAATAAATTCAATGAAAATCAAGCACGGGCTAAGCGTTTGATCATGGATGGAGTAAAGGACCATGTCGTGCCACACATTTCCAGAAAAAAAGACGACAAATGAGATGTGGACCACTTTGGAGGCAATGTATCAAGGAAGCTCTGTACAACGAAAGATGCTTCTAAATAATCAGATGAGGTTATTTCAAATGCAGAAGGGTGAGGAGGTAGATCCCTTCCTTTTTCGACTTCAGACTATCTAGGATCAACTGATTGCCATGGGTGCACCTTCGGACGAAGGGCTCTTGGTAAGGACTGCCCTGAATGTAGTCACCGAGGAGTGGGAAACGTTTGTCCAAAGCATATTGGGCAGGGCAGCGTTACCATCCTGTGCGGACATGTGGGCAATCCTCCACCAAGAGGAGATCAGGAGAATCACCAAGGGGCAGAATAATAGCAACGGAACTGTCAGGGTGAAGAAAGAAGAGGAAGAAGATGCAGCCCTTGCATCAAAGGAACAAAGGCAGCAAGGGAAGAAGAATAGGGACCTCTCCAAGGTCCGGTGCTTTAACTGTGGCGAACTTGGACACTTCGTCAACACTTGTCCTAAGAAGAAGGACAAAGGAGCTTCTGATTCCAAGGTTGCAGCAGCAAAGGACAATGGGAGTGATGACGACGTAGCCATAAGTGCTCATGAGCCACGTAAGTGGGGTGACATGGATCTGTAGAGCAGTTACAGATCAAGGCCGGCAGGATCCTTGAGTAAGCCCAACTCTTCGATCACATACGAGCTACGGGAGCCTGAATATGGTAGCGGGACAAGTAAAGAGATGGATGCAGAAGTTCACAGTGAAGCAAAGGGCAGGGTTGAGATGCTGTAGAGGAAGCAATGCAGTGTAGAGGTTGATGGGACTTCAACAGTGCAGAGAGGTAGTGCTCACGCAGTGCAGAGTCGTAGCAACGTAGTGGCTTCAGGAGGACAGCGTAAAGAAGCAACCAAGGGAGTTTCAGTGATGGGATGCAACCTGACTTGTCTGTCAACGATTGGGCAGGTTTCTTTCAGTTACTTACTTCTCGGCAACTGAGTTGCAGTGTAGCAGTTAACAGTGGCAATGCTATGGGCAACATGATGCAGCAAGTTGAGAGGGAGCTACAGTACAGATGTGGCAGTGACATGGGAAGTTGTATAGAGAGCAGCAACGCAGAGGATGGAGGGCAGCAGGCCAAGCATCAATAGTGCAAAGACCAATGACAAGATCTTGTGATACATGGTGTGGATGTATTTTGCTAGAGCACACTCCGTGCTAAGAGGGAGTGTTGAGATTTTGTGTATTGGGTAGCATCGGATGTGCTCTAGCCCTGAAACTTTGTGGAGGGGCTAAGAAATACATCACCTCCGAAACCCATAAAGCTTTTTGGAGAAATTTCATCTGGTGTTGAAGTTATTCCAATAATTATTTTTTTTTAATGAGGACCCTAAGTCTAAACTTAGGAAATTAGAAAAATTAAAGTGAATTAATTAAACACATGTGATGAAATGTTCTAAGTGACATGGATCAAGTAGTCTTTTAATCTTAGCCGTCGATAAGAGATTAAATCACGGTCGTTGATGTGTTCAACGAAAAAGTATAAGAGAAAGGCTTGAGGGTTAGTTGGAGACACACACACACGGAGGTAGAGTTGGAATTCTAGGGCGGGTTTGCTAAGAATTTTTAGAAGAGTTTTCTGCAGCGAGGGGTAGTATTGGCTAAGGGGATGACCTGATATCGGAGCCAAGAGTCAGCAAGAGGTAGAGGAGCAACAATCAGGATCAATGCAGAGGAGCAGGGTCAGCAGCAGCAGCTACGCAATGCAGAGGGCTTTAGCCGCTACGCAGGCCCAGGAGGGGCAACATTACAGCTTTAAGAGGCCACCAAGGTTACGCAAAGGCCTTCCAGGGCAGTGTAAGGACTACGTCACCCAGTTTGGGGTTATGGATTCCCCTTCTGAGCAGCGTAGGGGCACACAGAGCCTAGCAGGGCTGACACTGAGGCTTCAAGGGGAGCGTTGGGGTTTCTAGGGCCAAAAATTGGCTGAGTCTTGTAAATATCGTTTGAGGGTGTGGATCAGTCAAAGTTTTGGTCTTAGAACAACATATTTTGCTGCAGATCTATTGTTTTCTCTTTCGGGTTAACCAGTTGGGTGCCCTGGTTTGCTGTACTCAGATTATACTTAATAATAATAATAAACTGTCATATCTGTTGCACCGGTTTTCCCGCATTGGGGGGACAATTGTCCGAAAAATCTGTGTGTCACTTTGTTGAATGAGCGTAATATTCAGTAAATGATCTATATGTGTGTAGGATTTTAGTTGTGTTTACTTCAGTATTTTCTGAATATTTTTTGAAAATAACTTGTATAATTTAATCACAAGTAGGAGAAGTAATCCAAGATACTACAATAAGATTTATGTATTATTGTATTAAGAAATTTTCACATAATCTCCTCAGCTCAACCTCTTGGATTCGCCTTAAATTCACTTGTACTTCTCCTCTGTGCTCTAGTCATTGAGCCACTTGCACTAGAGAAAATCGCTCTGTGTGTGATGACTCGCTCTCTTTAGTTCTTTTGTTGTTGTTGTTGTTCTGTCTTCACATCTTTGCTAGGCTTCCTTTATAATCTTCATTAAGTCCAAATCCCTAACCCTAATATCCCTTCTAGAACATCTTGGATATCAACGATTGAGATTGTTTGTAAGTCACTTAAATAATTAGATTATTTATCCTCAGAAAATGACTTAATAGTCCACAAATTAATCGACTTTAATTATTTTAATTTTCCTAAGTTAGATTTAGGAAAGAAGACATAAATCACTTACTCCATAAAGCAAGCACCTTAAGAGGCAATAAATCATCTCCCACATGCTAAGACACAAAGCCTATGTAGAAGAGCTTCTGAAGCTACCACTAGCTTGAATACTCCCTCTTAGCAAGGAAGGGATTCTCCACCATCCTCAACTTATCTTGATACTTCACAAGCTTCCCTTACACTAGAGTATTAGTGAGAACATCTGCCACATGCTCCTCTGTAGAAATGTACTGCAGTTTCACAACACCTCTCTAGACCCTCTCTTCGATGCAGTGGTAGTTGATCTCGATGTGCTTGGACCGATCATGATTCATGGGATTCTCAAAGAGCTTAATGCAACTTTGGTTATCATAGTGAATCATCATTGGTCCCATTTGCAGATTAAATAGTCCTGTAGGCATCTTGTGAAGCCACACTACCTCATAGCTCACCATACTCGCTACCATGTACTCTGCCTCTGTCGAACTAAGTGCTACTAGTTGTTTCTTCTTGTTGTACCACGAGATCATGGATGATCCCATGCTAAAAAAACATCCATATGTGGATTTTCTGTCCACTACACTTCATCCCAATCAAAATATTTGTTCCCCTAGAGCTCCACTCCACATCTGACATATCTCAGTGCAAATTCTACCGTACCTCGTAGTTATCTCATCACATGCTATGTTGCCACCTAATGAACATGTCTTGGCTCCACCATGAATTGGTTGTGTGTTCATAGAAAATATATTCACCCTAGTGTTGCCCAAATACATCAACGAACCTATCATCAACCTGTACAATGCGGGATCCACCAGCTCACCTTTAGAAGCACTTAGCTTCTTCAAGTTAGTGATCATCGGTGTAGACATAGGTGTGCAATCCTCCATCCTGAACCTCCTCAAGATCTTAACTGCATACTTGCCTTATCCAAGGAAAATATTTCTTGGCTGTTGCCATACTTGTTAAAATTTGGATACCAGAGGACAAGTGGTTCCCTAAGGCTTTGATCTTTGGTCTAGGGAAAAGTGTCCAAAAGTATTTAACTTTTTCTCTTAAAGTGACTTTATAAGTAGCAAAGTCAAATCTAATTTAAAAGTGACTTTATAAGTGATAAATTTACTAAGTCTAATTTTAAAGTGACTTTAATAAACTCAATGTGAAATTAGAAAGTGAAAAGTGACTTTAGAAATATATGACTAAGAGTGTCTTTATTAAAGTGGGGTGAATTAAAAAATAGAAAGTGAGATTTAAATGCACATTTAATCTCAGCCCTAGATCTAAAGCTATCTCAGCCATTGGATTTAGGGATTCTCCAAAAGTCACTTACGGTTAGGTTAAAGGAGGAAAAGAAGAGAAAAGATCATTCAGTCTTTCATGAGTAGATTGAGAGAGGAGGAAAGAAAGCAAGGAGATATTTCTGAGCAGTGAGAAGAAAGAGGTCAACAACAAGGAGGCTTCAGCAAATCCGTACAGCATCTTAGAGGCACATTTCCCAAGGCAGAAATCCATACAGCAGGAGGTTGGCACACTTTTCGAGAAAGGAGGCATAAATTTTGAGGGATTACGTACAACAGCTTCAACACGCGTTCCAAGGTAGATTTTGGGCTCGAAAATCGATGAGTATTGTTGGTTTTTTACACTGATTTCGAGGAAATTCGTACAACAATGACATCGTTGTTTTCGAGGTAGTTTTTAGGCACACGAATCGAGGAGGAAGTACAACTGTACTATTCGTATAGTCGTACTGTTGAATTATGGGCACACAAATCGAGGGTGGCAGTTCAACATTTAATGCTGTAAAATTTTTGTTTTGTAAGTTTTATCTTTGGTAAGTTTTCCAAGGCAGTGTGCAAGCACAGAAATCGAGATAAGTACATTTTTGTGGTTGTTGGAATTTTTACTGTATTTTCTGTCTCACTGTAAAAGCAACATTCAGAAATAAAGAGGAGCTTTTGAACTGGTTTTCTCCAAGAGTTGTAGGGGGTTTTTCCAGGGTCATATTGACCAAAAATCAACGTGTCATTTTTTGTGTGTGTTGCTGAAATTATTTCTGAGTTTTATTTCTGCATTTTCTAGCACTTTGAATTTGCCAGAATTTGTGTTTTTAGAGGGCTAAAAATTTCTACATCGTATGAGAGCTTGGGTGGCTGAAAAGTGAAATTTGGGACAGTAAGTGAAAAATTACAGCAAGCTTATATTTCACACAGAAAACTGAACCTTTACCACAACAGTGAAATTTTCAGTTTATTAGGACAGCAAGCATGTCTTTGGACTTGAGGGTGGAGGATAGGTTGGATGGGCATAGAACCTACAGTACATGGAAGGAGAGAATCCAGAGCATCTTTGAGGAGGAAAAAGTCTGGGGCATCATGGTTAATACCCAACAGCACCCAGTAGCAGTGCCTACTGATGCTGTTCAGTTGGCTGAGTTTAATAAGAAGAATGCCGGGGGAAAGAGACTGATTCTGGATGGTATTAAAGACCATGTCTTTCCTCATGTGAGAGGAAAGAGATTTGCACACGAGATGTGGACAACCTTGACCAATCTCTACCAGAGTACCAATGAAAACAGAAAAATGGTCCTAAGGGAGAAGTTGAAGGCCATTAAGATGGCAAAGACTGATAGTGTTACTGCATACCTCACAAAAATCGCTAATGTGAGAGATGAGTTGGCAGCAGTTGGAGAGGTCATTCCACCCACTGAGTTGGTGCGGATTACAGTGAATGGCCTTCCCAGTACATGGCTGAATTTTGCTGATGGGATTGTTGCACGGGAGACCCTTCCCACTTGGGAGAGGTTGTGGGATGATTGCATTCAGAATGAAATCAGAAAGAACCAGCTTGGGGCAGCCAAACAAGTTGAGGAGGATGACAATGTAGAATTGTTAACAGGGGGCAAGAAGGGCAAAGGAAAGAAGCAAGCTTCCACAAGCAGTAGTGGGGGCAAAGGCAAAGGTAAAGGTAAGTAGGTGAACACGGAGAAGGACTATTCCAAGGTGAAGTGTTGGAATTTTCAGAAGATGGGACACTATGTAGTTGTGTGTCCGGAGAAGAAGAAGGGAAAGGACAAGACCATGGTAGCATCAACAGAGATAGAGGACTTTTTAGAGAGCTTCGACCGAGAGTTTGGGTTCATTTCTTGTGAGTCCACTAGTGCAGGATCACCTGCCACGGAGGTTGAGAGGGAGTGTGCATTTCCCTCCACTAGCAGAGCATCTTCAAGTATTTGGTATGTTGACAGTGGGGCTTCACGTCATATGGCAGGAGTCCGTGAGTACTTCTCAGAGTTTTCAAAGAGTGGCACTGATATAGAGGTAGTACTCGGAGACGACAACATTGTTAGAGCAATCGGTGTGAGGACATTGACATTTGATAGGGACCCCAAGCCTCCCTTGAAAGTGTCGGATGTTCTATATGTGCCAGGGATGAGGAAGAAGCTGATATCAGTCTCGGCATTGGAGGACAGAGGGTATGAGGTATTGTTCAGGAGAGGACAGGTGCTTATATATCCTAGGGGCGCTCCAGTTGATTTAGCTAGAGTGATTGGCGTACGCCATGCCAAGGTGTACAAGTTTGCGTTTCAACCCCTTATGGCATTGAGCAGTAGTACCGGTAGCAGAGCTAGTAGTTTAGAGCTATGCGAGATTTGGCATCGCAGGATGGGGCACATGTATCATGGGGCCTTGAGGACATTGCGTGAGATCACTATAGGTGTGCCAGATTTCAATTTTGATCACCTAGATATATGCAGAGGATGTGCGATGGGGAAGTTGCCAAATCCCCTTTTCCCAGCAGTGACAGCAGATCGATTGAGATTCTTGATTTGATTCATACCGATGTGAGCGGTCGAATGTCTCATGTTTCCTTGAGTGGATATGAGTACTATGTTTTATTCATTGATGATTACTCCAGGAAGACCTGGATTTATTTCTTGAAGACCAAGAGTGAGGTCTTCAAGCAGTTTCAAGAGTTCAGAGCTCTTGTGGAGACTTAGACAGGTTAGAAGATCAAGTCCCTCAGGTCCGACAATGGAGGGGAGTACACCCTTGGTGAGTTTGTTGATTATTGTGCGGATGCAGGCATTAGGAGGGAGTTAACAGTTCCTTACAACCCCTAGTAGAACGGGGTTGCGGAGAGGAAGAACAGATCCATCGTTGGGGCTACCAAAGCCATGCTGCATGATCAGGGGTTACCATTGTTTTTGTGGGCAAAGACCTGCAACATTGCTGTGTATTTGCAGAACAGGAGTCCACATCGTGCCTCGGGGCATGTGACTCCGGAGGAGGATTTTTCTGGGAAGAACCCTGATGTTGGTCACTTCCGTATCTTTGGGTGTATTGCATACTCCTACGTACCCAAGGAGAAGAGGACCAAGCTAGAGCCCACCGCAGAGAAGGGTATCTTTGTGGGCTACAGTGAGACCTCGAAAGCCTTTCAGATTTATATTCCTACACAGAGGAGAGTTGTTGTCAAGCGGGATATGAAGTTCGAGGAGGACAGGGCTTTCAGGAGGTCACGGGAGTGAGAGTATCTGGATTCACCAGACCTTCAGGAGTAGCTGAGTCAGTCACAGGGATCCAGTGGGCAGAGATTAAAAGGTACATCGATTACGGTGTCAGGTTTGTTAGTGAGAAGTGGTTCGCAGAGTCAGAGGGGTGGTGCTTCGGGCAACATGCAGAGCAGTCCGCAGAGCAGTTCACTAGGTAGTCCACTGATGGACAGTTCACACGGTACTTCAACATCTACAGGCACATGTTCAGGCAGGAGGACAGCAGGCAGACATTTAGGATTTCAGGTTTCTGATGAGGATGAGGAGTTTCCCTCGCCGATGGGAGAGGTGTGCTTAGGGAAGAGGAAGCCCAAGTGGCTTTAGGATACCTTGAGAGAGGCCACATCTGTTGCTGGGCCGAAGAGACCGGTCAGAGAGAGCAGACCACTTGAGCGATTCTGTAGCTATATGGCAATGGTTGCCAACATCGTTGACTCTGAGCCTTCTAGCTATGATGAGGTAGCTAGCCAGCAGGTCTGGAGAGAGGCCATGCAGGAGGAGTATTCTTCTATCATGAAGAATGGTGTTTGGGAGGTGGTGTTGAGGCCTGAGGGCAAATCCGTGGTTACTTCCAGATGGCTTTACAAGGTAAAGCACGCTGCATATGGCAGCATTGAGAAATTCAAGGCAAGGTTTGTGGTTAGAGGGTTCTCCCATGTAGAGGGAGTTGACTATGAGGAGACCTTCGCTCCCGTGGCTCGATATGCTTCCATTCGCTCCATTATATCGATAGTAGCAAAGTTGGGTTGGAAGATCCACCAGATGGATGTGAAGACCGCATTTCTGAATGGCTTCATACAAGAGGAGGTGTACATTGAGCAACCGTAGGGCTTTGAGGTGCATGGGAAGGAGTCCCATGTATGCAGACTGAAGAAGGCACTTTATGGTCTGAAGCAAGCTCCTAGAGCTTGGTACTCCAAGATTGATACGTACTTGCAGGAGATGGGTTTCACAAGGAGTGATGCAGATCTGAACCTATACTTTATTGTGATAGGTGAGGAGCCTCTCATTTTGGTGTTGTATGTGGATGACTTGGTCATTATGGGTGCAAAGAGACTCATAGAGGGCTGCAAGAGAGATCTTGCTTTGGAGTTCGAGATGAAAGACATTGGCTTGATGCATTACTTTTTGGGTTTTGAGGTGTGGCAGGAGGAGGGGCATTTCTTCTTGGGACAGGGGAAGTATATTGTGGACATCCTTAGCAGATTTCACATGGAGGATTGTAGACCCATGTCGATACCTATGATCACTAACTGGAAGAAGCTTCACGCTTCGGATTCCGAGTTGGTGGATCCCACATTGTATAGACAACTGATTGGTTCCTTGATGTATTTGGTCAACACTAGACTAGATATATGTTTTGCAGTCAACACGATGAGCCAATTCATGTGTGAACCCAGGAGGGTGCACTGGGTTGCTGCAAAACACATTTTGCGGTACTTGTAGGGGACAGTGGATTATGGTCTGGATTATAGATAAGGAGATGGAGTGAGATTGGCAGGGTACACTGATTCTGATTGGGAAGGTTGTGCTTCTGATAGGAAGAGCACTTCAGGGTGGTGTTTTTGGTTGGGTTTGCTAGTTGTGTCATGGTTCAGCTGAAAGCAGCAGTTAGTAGCATTGAGTTCAGCAGAAGCATAGTACATGGCAGCCAGTCTAGCTAGTTGTGAGGCCATATGGCTTTGCAAGATGTTGTTTTGGCTTATTTGGTCAATCGTTGAGACCTTTAGTGATTTACTGTGATAATCAGAGTTGCATTAAAGTCACGGAGAATCCAATATTTCATGACAGGTCAAAGCATATCAGGATCATATATCATTTCATCAGAGACTATGTTCAGAAGGGAGCTGTGAAGCTTGAGTATAATCCCACATATGAGCAGGCAGCCGATATATTCACCAAAGCCTTACCACGGGACAAGCATGTCTACTTTAGAGACAAGATGGGTGTGGTGAGGAGCACTTTCCTCGGTAAGAGGGAGTGTTAAAATTTGGATACCAGAGGACAAGTGGTTCCCTAAGGCTTTGATCTTTGGCCTAGGGAAAAGTGTCCAAAAGTATTTAACTTTTTCTCCTAAAGTGACTTTATAAGTGGTAAAGTCAAATCTAATTTAAAAGTGACTTTATAAGTGATAAAGTTACTAAGTCTAATTTTAAAGTGACTTTAATAAAGTCAATGTGAAATTAGAAAGTGAAAAGTGACTTTGGAAATAAATGACTAAGAGGGTCTTTATTAAAGTGGGGTGAATTAAAAAATAGAAAGTGAGATTTAAATAAACATTTAATCTCAGCCCTAGATCTAAATCTATCTCAGCCATTGGATTTAGGGATTCCCCAAAAGTTACTTAAGGTTAGGTTAAAGGAGGAAAAGAAGAGAAAAGATCATTCAGTCTTTCATGAGTATATTGAGAGAGGAGAGAAAGCAAGGAGACATTTCTAAGCAGTGATAAGAAAGAGGACAACAACAAGGAGACTTCAACAAATCCATACAACAGCTTAGAGGCACATTTCCTAAGGCAGAAATCCGTACAACAGGAGGTTGGCACACTTATCGAGAAAGGAGGCACAAATTTTGAGGGATTCTATACAACAGCTTGAGCACGCATTCCAAGGCATATTTTGGGCTTGAAAACCAAGGAGTACTGCTGGATTTCGAGGAAATGCATACAATAGTGACAACACTATTTTCGAGGCAGTTTTTAGGCACATGAATCAAGGAGGAAGTACAACTGTACTTTATGTACAGTCCGTACAACAGCACGGTCATACTGCTGAATTCTAGGCATGCAAATCAAGGGTGGCAGTTGAGCATTTAATGCTGTAATAAATGCTGTAAAGTTTCTATTTTGTAAGTTTGCTCTTTGGCATGTTTTCTGAGGCGATGTGCAAGCACAGAAATCGAGATAAGTACATTTTTGTGGTTGCTAGAATTTTTACTGTATGTTCTGTCTCATTGTAAAAGCAATATTCAGAAATAAAGAGGAGCTTTCGAACTGGTTTTCCCCAAGAGTTGTAGGGGGTTTTTCGAGGGTCATATTGACCAAAAATCAACGTGTCATTTTCTGTGTGTGTTGCTGAAATTATTTGAGTTTTATTTCTGCATTTTCCAGCACTTTGAATTTTCCAGAATTTGTATTTTCAAAAATATTTATTATTTCCAGCTTGTTGAATGTATGGTTATTGGAATGGGCATTTAACTACATGGGAGTAATAAGGAGAAACTGATAACCGGGGTTGGGCTAAAAACTTCTACAATACTTCCAATCCCAAAAAGTAGTGCATCAAGCCGATGTCCTTCATCTTGAACTCCGAAGCATGATCCTCCTTGCACATCCCTATGAGCTTCTTTGATCTTGTCAAGAAGATCATCAACATAAAGTACCAAGATGAGCGACTCACCCTCAACAAGTACATAGTACAAGTTGGGAGCTACCTCACTCATGGTGAAGCTCAAACTAGAAGATATCCATCGATCTTGACATACCAATGGCGTGGAGCCTGCTTCAACTCATAAAGGGCCTTCTTCAACTTGCATACATAAGACTCTCTCCCATGCACCTCAAAGCCCTAAGGTTGCTCAATAAACACCTCCTTCTCAATCACCCCGTTGAGGAAAGCAATCTTCACATCCATTTGATGTATCTTGCACCCCATCTTTGAAGCAATGGACATAACTGCTCTAATGGATCCATATATGGTGGCAGGTGGTAGTGTGTCCTTGTAATCCACTCCCTCCTTCTGGGACAACCCTCTCGCTATGGTCTTCACTTTGTATTTCTTGACACTGCCATCAGTTGCATGTTTGATCTTATAGATCCTTCTAGAAATGGCTACTCACTTTCCCTCTGATCTCGACATTATGTCCCATCTATCATTGCTCACGATGGAGCTAAAATCCACCATGGCATCCCTCCAGACCTGCTCATCTATAGCCTCTTCAAAAGTGGAAGGCCCAGACTCACTGATGCTGCTCGTTAATGCCAAATAGCTGGAAAATCTCGTCGGCGGTTTGCTCTACCTGAAAGTGCTGCTAAGAACCTCCACATGATCCTCAAATTTTCTCAAGGTCTTCTCGGCCCATCTCGACCTCCTTTTGATAAATGTCGAAGGAATATCTTGCTCCTCCTCTAGATTTGCTGACTGTGTCCCTGCTGCTGGTGTTGTTGGTCCCTATTTAGCCTTAGGAGCTTCTCGCCCCCGATCCCTTACCACTGCTAGCTCTTTCTCATGAGATCTTCTAAGGGTCTTGCCCTCATCGAATTTGACATCTTGACTCAAGATCACTTTCCTCTGTCCTGGATTGTAGTCTCGGTAGGCCTTTGATACCTCACTGCAGCCCAAAAATACGCCTCTTTTTGACAAGGTCTCCAACTTAGTCCTCTTCTCCATGGGAACGTGGACATAAACTGGACTACCGAAGATGCGCAAATGACTCACATCCAATTTCACTCCTATAAACAACTCCTCGGGAGTCACGTCCTCCAGTATTTTTGAGGACTCTTGTTCTGCACGTATATAATTATATTGGAGGTCTCTGCGCATAAAAACATAGGCAATTCTTGATCATAGATCATTGCCCTTGTTGCCTCTATTATGGTCCTGTTCTTCCTCTTGGCAACCCCATTATGTTCAGGGTTGTGAGTTATAATACTCTACTTCTTAATCCTTGCTTCCCTGCAAAAATCCTAGAAGTCGTTGGAGGTATGCTTGCCCCCTTTATCAGATCTCAACGCCTTAATCTTCTTCGTAGTTTTCTTTTCGACAAGAGCTTTGAACTCCTAAAATCGATTGAAGACCTCATCCTTGGTCTTTAGGAAGTAGATCCAAGTTTTACTAGAAAAATCATCTATGAACGTTGCAAAGTATAAAGACTCTGTGATTGATGTCACCGACATAGGACCACAAATATTTGAGCACACTAAGTCTAGCATTCCTTTAGACATGGTCTCGCTGTGAGGATACGCAACCTTGGCTTGCTTGCCAAGCACACGCCCTTTACACACTCCCTCTTGCTCCACCCTGATCTTTGGAAAACTAGTAACCATCCTTTGCAACATTGGTGAAGCTTTATGGTGTAGGTGTCTCATCCCCCTATGCCATATATCACTATGGTTGTCACTCTCATGTATGAGAGCCTTCACCAGTTGTCTTCTCAGCAGATAGAGATCCCTCTCCCTTCTCCCAATCATTCCCTTCTTGTTGGGATGAGTTCCTTTCGGCCCAACAACCACTTCACCTTTAGTAAAGCTAACCTGTAGTCCTCTGTATTCTATGGAGGAAATTGAAAGGAGATTTTTCTCCAAACTCGATACATACAACACTCAGTTCACCTCCATATTCCACACGAGTCCCTCTGAAACTCAATACTTCCAGTGCCTTCTACTGCGTACTTGACCTTATTACCAAGCTCCACATGTACATCCCTAGACCCTCGAGTCATGTTGGTGAATATGTCTCGAGATCCCGTCATGTGATTCGTGACGAGATGCTTTACTGCCCATGAACCATACACCTCTTGTGATGATTCCACAAAAGCAAGACACAAAGGTAATTTTTTCTCAAATTTTTCTACCATCTCTTCCATCTGCGCAGGGGCTGTCGTAGTTGCCTTTCCCTTGCCGTTCTTCTTGTTAGGACACTGACTAGCTAAATGTCGAACTTGTGACAAGAAAAGCACTTGACTTTTCTCATGTACTTCTCCTTTTGGTTTTGTGAAGATCCTCCACTTTGGTTATGCTTGGCCTTCCCTTTACCCTTTTTTGCTTCTGCGGCATGAGCAAGCTCATCTTTCTCCTTAGTACCCTTCGATTGTCCTCTGATCAATGAGTTCTCTTAGATCTCTTTCTAGATGAAGTCGTCCCACAACCGGCCCCAATTAGGAAGCTGCTGCCTAGCAAGGATCCCATCCACAAAAGTCGTCCAGTGCTTTACACAATCCTTTAGAGCAACTTTTACTAGCTCTGAACCACTCACAATTTCCCCAATAACTTCAATCTCGTCACAAGCCTGTTGGTTCCTCGTGAGGTAAGATGTGACACTCTCAGATCTGTTCATTCTGATGTTGTTTAATTTTTTTGCAACACCATTTTCCTATTTTCATTTCAACTTTGGTAAAGACTAGTTAGAGCTACCCACATTTGATGTTCGGTGTCCTTCCCTAATATGTGAGGAATCATGTGATCCCTCACACCATCCAAAGTTATACACCTTGCTTTCATATCTTTAAGATTGTGCTGTGCTGTAAGGTTTGGATCTGAAGGAACCTGAATGTATTTGTTGACGAGATCCCACAAACCATTCATCTTTAGAGTCATGGTAATTTGCTCCTTCTAGGGATTGAAATTAGTAGCCCCATCCAACTTGTCTTCATATCGCAGTTTGCTCAAAGATCCCATCTTCATAAATCGAGCACGACCAGAAAACCCAGTTGCAAAATTTAAGAAAATAATTTTGCTGCTGTAAAAAGGAAACTTGCTATTGCAAACCCTCACGATGTCAGATCTGTCTCTCAGAGTCTTCTAGATAGCTCTTATACCATGTTAAATTTTCGAATGCTAGCCCAAATCTATTTTCTCACAACAATTAATTTTGTTCACAACAATTTATTTATTTAGCCAAATAAATAATGAATTATCGAAAAATAAAATCATTGGTATATTGACTGCTAGATATTAACATATGCAGGGAAATTTAAATCAGAGAGATCAATCACACATTGCTAAAATAATTCACCCACAATTTTTATTTATTTTTAAATAAGAAACTTCTGTTATATCAGAGAACAGTAATTACAAGCATGGTGAGGTGTCTCAAGCCTAAAGCTTTTACACCAGATTTCACAATTTTTTTTATAGTTATTACATAGATTACAATAGACCTATTTTCTTGGGCATAGAGGTAGCACCATAATTGACATGCATGAATAGATACTGTGGTGCAGTGCTTCAAAAGAACAAAATTTAAGAGCTGGCCGAGGCCATTCCGAGATGACCATTTCTATAGGGGACTGGTTGCTGCGAAACATCAGAAACAAAACCATATAGTCTATAATACCAAAAAGCATAGAGCCATAATGTTAATCCTCTGATGGGTTGCCCTCGAGCCTTATCGAATTTTCCAGAGTGTTGCCAGTCGCGGCGCCCTCGACAACTTGGTGACTTGTGGATGCACCCGCCGGTTCTCTTTTGATGTTGGGAGAGGCTCCCCCGTTGGTTTGCATAGAAGCCAAGCAGTGTTTTAGCAGAGTGTAGTGAGGAGAGTCACAGGTGGTGAAACCTCGATTGTGAACAAACTCATCATAAACTTTGAATTTGTCGGTAAGCGCGTCGATTTTTTCCTCCAAGGCCTTGGAAGTCTCTATTTTCTCTTGAAGAGCTAGGCCCAAAATGGTCTTGAGCTGCCATGAAAGCTCAATTGTGTGACTGTAGAGATTTTCCTTGGCTCAATTGTGTGAGGAGAATTGGGAGCACGAACAAAAATTTGGTGCATTCAATCATGCATTTCATGTTGTTTATATATATATTTTATCCGTATTAAAATTTATTGTAGTTGTTGAGTTTAGACAATGCCAACCATTGGTTTTAACCTCTTCATGAAAATTCATTGGAATATGTCTCTCATATGTTCATAACAACTTACCTTAAATACAATTTTTATTGAGTTTTATTTAGGAGATCGAACGATATCATTAAAAATAAAGTTAAACCAAAGATAGTTAATTTCATCGCCTCATGTAAAGACAAAGGTATATATTCTTATTGGGTCTTATTGAGTTTTATGGTATAATAGAGGAGATTATTATGTTTTACGATCTAACAACAAAGAGTATATTGTCTCAACTACCGAGCTTATATATATTAAACCAACTTAGATCCATCTTAACTTAAGATCTATTAAGCTCTGAGAGGGATCTCTCGAGGTTCCTCAAGTTTTGCACACAAAAAAGAGATTTGCAACAGGAAAGATTTTATCCCACCCAAAGCTTGATAGATTCAGAGTTAAGATGGATCTAGGTTGGTTTTATTATTATATTTACAAAAAATATATTATTATTTCTGATAATGCTTTTTGGATTAATAACATCATAATAGATTAATAACATCTTAAGTTGTTGGTCAACTTTTCAACTATAGTGTGGCTCATCCTCACGATAAAGGTATGTGAGAGACACTCTACAACCTAGTATGGGAGAGATGTTGTGAGAACATTACATTTAAAAATAGTAATAACAAAAGAAATTAACGTGGAGCATATTAAAATACTTCTATTTACACATTAATTTTACATAACTTTATATAGAGATATAAAGTAAACAAAAGTGGAAGAAATTTTATTTTTTTTATTTTTTTATTTTATTTTTTCCCTATTTAATATGGAGATTAGTAAAAAAATTTATTTTACTTTTTACTATGAGAAAAAAATGTAATTTCTTTGCTGATTAATATGAATATGACTAGAAATAGTATTATTGATATTACATGATGTGTAATTCATGTTATATATATATAACAAAAAAATATTTTGCTGTAAGTTCTAGATAAAATATTTCAATGTTCATATTAAATAAGATAATTTCATAAAATAAAGTAAATTAAATTAAAAAATTCTTATATTTTCATTTTTCATAAAAGGTGTAATTTATTTCATTTATATTATAAATAAAATATTGTTGAGTAAAAGATTTTAACATAAAACTTATGTAGAGAAAAATATTAAGGGAATTTTTATTTCATTTAACAACTATTTTCTAATTCAATGTATAAAAGATATTTGTAATTCTTTCAATGCTTAATATGGATTTAATATGTAAAATTTTAGAAAATATTAATAATAAAAATAAATAAATGTATGTATAAAAGAAAAAATATGAAAAACATGTTTTACTATTTTAATGTGAATAAAATAAATTATAAATAAAATATTTCCATGTCAATTATATAATTTAGATAGTAAATGATTTAATATAAAAATAGAAAAAACTTAGAAAACAAAAATTTATGTATTAGGAATTTGATTTTATGATTCATAAAATGTTTATAAAATTTTTTGGTGTGAGTCATTAGAAACTGGTTTACAAAAATTACTTAATTTTTATTTTCACCAAAAAATTTCACACACTGAAATGTAATTTTCACCAAAAACATTTTATACACAAAAATTGATGTAATTTATGTAGAAAGATGCACTATAAAAACTGTTTTTTTTTTTAAACAAATTTATATGGTTTTTCCTGCCACTTTAACTCGGGTAAAGATCAGAACCTTCTTTGAAGTTAGCGTGACCGTGGAAACATGAAGCGACACACTCCCCAATACAATTCGGGGACAATTAACACACCCTGCATATTCAAATGTCAGTTTTTTCAGAGCACGAGAGGGGAGAAACGAACGGTCGTGTTGCTGGTGGTGAACCTCAGTCTGCAAATCCAAATCCAACCAGAGGAGAAGAGAGGAAAAAAAGGAGGAGGAACATATGATGAGCGGAGAAGCGGAGCCGAAGAAGAAGAGTAGCAGTAGTCTAAAAACAGCTTTCGAGGCCCTGTCAAAGGGAAACTACGAGGAAACGGTGCGCTTATGCAAACAAGCTATCAAGCAGCCCGGAGGCCAAAACAACTATGAAGCTCTCGTGCTGCTGGGCAAGGCCCTCTTCTGCGGGAACCAATACGATCACGCCCAAACTGCGTACCGCCGCGCTGTTGATCTCAACCCATCAGCCCTGCGAGCATGGCAGGTAACAAGAATTATTCAATCCTTCTTTCCTCCCGAGTCATATGGTCCCTGTTTAGTTAAGCACCCTTTTATTTATTCTTTCTTCCAATATTATAATGTCATTCACTATATAAAATGGTTGATTCGTTGCGAGGTGAGTATGATTTTTAAGTCTTTGTTTTATGGGTGAGTGTGTCTGAAACAATTTTTTCCCGTCCACAGCAATCTTCCCTTCTTTGCCCATCGTCCACAATTTTTGCCCGTCCACAACAATCTTCCCTTCTTTGCCCATCGTCCAAATATGAGCCGTTCACTGACGCTGGGATAAGCATTTTTTTTGTGAAATCTTAGGAGTATTTCTATCATTATAAAATCTACTTCTGCCTCCCTTCGAATGTTCCATTCGCATCTCATATGCCATTCCCCTGCAAAGCTCAAATATTGGTGTTTGAATCCGGAAGTTCTTTTTAATCATTTTATCAATAATAATTCTACTGGGTACTCGAACACACTTGAAACCAGTTGGCGGGAGACGGATCATTTTGGGTCGTTTGCTCATTTGGTGAGGAACTGCGCTAGGAGTGGGCCTAGTTACCAGAAACGGAATGGAAGCATTCGTTTCCTGAAAAAAACGTTAAGAAAACGGAACGGTACGGAAAACGCCGTTCTGTATGGCCGTTTTTGTTTTTCAATACATAAACCCAGTTTTTCAGAAACAAATGGTTTTCTTAACGATTTTCTCAGAAATGTAATGGTTTTTCTAACGATTTTGTAATGGTTTTTTTGTAACGGTTTTTTTTTAATGTTGATCTCTTTCCAATTTGACATTGAGTGAACCGAATCATTAAAATGCCAAAAGTTGGTTTTTATGGGATAGTTTTCAGAGATGATTTCATGGTTGGCATAGTTTAAATTTTCATTAACAATTTGGGGAGATTTAGGTTTTTTTTAAGTGGATTTAGTGTATAATCTTATATAATTTATAACATTAAAAATTATCTTTTATATAAAATTATAAATTTAAATGAAGAGGGTTACATTATATATTTGTATGAATTAGTATTTAAATAATTTAATGAATAGTTTAGTATTTACTTCAATTTACTATTATAATTGATTAATGATAAAGTTTTGAAAGTTTAATGATAATTTTCTTTAAGTTGTCTTCAAACATTAGTTGTAGAATTTATGGTTTTCCATCTTTTCACTTTTTCTATGGAAAATGCCAATGGAGGGAGCCACACTCCTTCCTATATCAAGATAGTTGTAGGTAGTAGTAGTTCTAAACAACTCTGTATTTTTAGCTCTATTTTCAATGGAGATCAATTCAATCTTCACCATCCTATTCCCCAACTAGGGAAACTACAAACTAGTAGCAGCTTGCCAAATACCAAATTTGAGGTCAAATCAAGTCACATTGAGTATATATACAGTTTAAGTATATGTGAGATCATGTACTCATCCCAAAATTTTTATGGATATAGACTTCAAAAAAATCCCACTCTCAGTGTGTCCAAATCAAGTGGTCAGTGTGTCCAAATCAAGTGGAAATGGAATGGCCAAATCAATTTTGAATTCAGTGCCAAAGTTTCTTCACTATTGTATGTCCTTGTAGCATCAAACATGAGTATTTGAGAATGACCCATGTGAAGAACACAAACTTTGCATGTCATGATGAATATTTGAGAATGACCCATGTGAGCAACGAAAGCCTATGAGCAACTAGGTATAAACCATAGTATTGGAGAATGCTGATGATATATGCTTTGTTTTATATTTTTCACATTTTTTTGTATTTTCTCTCTCCTCGTTTCTTGAAAGTGTGAAACCTACAAACTACGTTTCTCGTCCCGTTGTCGTTTCTCGTTTCGTTCCTGTTTCTCGTTTCTGGTAACATAGGTGGGTTGTGTTTACTAATTTTAATACGATGTGGGCACCAAGGTGAGGAACTCCGCTAGGAGTGGGTTGTGTTTACTAATTTTAATACGATGTGGGCACCAAGGTGTTTTGCAGACTATTTGCTTAATACTAGTGCTGTTAATTTTAATTAACAATGGTATGTTCTATGTTTAGCACAATTACTTCAATGTTCCTTAAGCAGCCTAATAGCAATTTCCAATAGATTTCCAGTAGCAATCACATTAACCTTAATCACATTGACAATAAAAGGAGATAGAACATGAAACAAAATGTAGAAGACAAGTGGACACCAGATTTGGCGGATGCCAGGGAAAAACCCCAAGGTGGGGAAAACCCTTTGATCAATTATTTTTATTATTATATCAAAATGTTCAACATAGAGAAAGAGTACAAAAAGTCAAATTGATTTGCCCAATTCAAAATCAAAACAACCCTATCAATTTCTGTGATTTTCTGCAGTGGTCAATAGCCCTAACCAGAAAATCAACGCTGGTCAAAGCAGCAAAAGAATGTCTTCAAAACAGCTCGGTCTTCCCCAGTCAAACTCAGTCAAAGGAGAGAAACTACTGTAATTTTCTCCGGTCAAACTGCAGTCAACCCTGAAGTCAGTGCTGGTGAAACTACCTAGATTCCCTCGATTTTTGTGCCCAGAAATGATCCTCCAAAAATTGCAGTCAAAGTTGGTCAAAGATCCCTTTGGTCAACTCTAGTCAAACTTGGTTTGCATCCTAAAATTTTTGGGCCTATAACTCAACCCAAAAATTCGTCCTTCTTATTCCACACGTGTGAGAGAGAGAATGCCTAATGTAGTACAAACCAATGAGAGGAGAGAGAATGTGTGAGTGATAAAGATGCCAAATGAGGCAAGAGGTCACTTGTATTTATACAATTTGTTGTGGGTGAAGAGTCCTGTCCATTGGGCTTCATGAGCCTACATGACGGTGTGGCCGACCTAAACAATATGCACATGAGTGGGCATAAATTCAAAATCACACTTTTGCTTTTCCAAATGAGATGATCTTTTTATCAATCTTGGTCCTCTAAAAAAGAAGGATCTAATGTAATCATCATCTCCATCAAATGAACTGTCCCAAAGTGGAATTTGGCCTTAGTTGCCAATTTTAACACTCCCTCATAACTAGGGAGAATTCCATCTGCCAATCCATCTGTCATCATCGATCATCATGTCATCCTGTCGTCATGTACCATCTCTGTCATCTCATCTTTGCTCTACTGAACCATGATGTAATAATGAAGAATAATTGATCGAAAGTGAGTCACAAGACCTCACCACTCTCTACTAACAAAAGTCAGTCTAGAGGAAGAACGTTAATCGATCCCAGATCAAGTTGTTGAACACCATGCATCCTAGACATAGGGAGTACGACAATACACGGTGCTTCCATCGATAGTGCTATGGTCCTTATCCACTTTTCCCAACTCATTGGCCGGATGAGAAGTACTTCCCACGAGTCTTGGCCTACATGGGTAGGATGTATGCTGGGGCATGAGCAGGAGAAGGTGAACCACTCACCCTGTACACAACACACCAATAGGAGAAGGTGAACCACTCACCTTATGGTTGCTCATGGCTCCAAGAAGTACCCCAAACCCCAGGAGCTCCCAGAGCTCAATGTCCAACTCAAGCGGGCCCCTCATAGGAGGGTCTTTCCACGACTCCAAGTCTCTCTCAGAAGGCTAAAAATTTGAACTTCCCTAAGGGATTTGTAAGGAATCAGGATGTTTGCGACCTGCTCATCAGTCCAGATGTGTTGGAGCCTTATTGCTCCCCGTTGTACCATATCCCGGATAAAGTGGTATTTGATATCAATGTGCTTGGAGTAGTTGTGGAACATAGGATTCTATGAAAGGCGAATCGCACTCTGGTTGTCGCAGTAGATCATAGTGGTATCCAACACATGCTCAAATAGCTCACTAAAGAGCTTCCTCAACCAAACAACTTCACAACAGGCCATACTAGTAGCAATATATTCGGCCTCAGCGGTGCTTAAAGCAACCGATTTCTGCTTCTTGATCATCCAAGATATAGAAGCAGACCCCAATGAGAAGCAACATTCAGACGTGCTTTTGCGATCCACCACATTGCCAGCCCAGTCAACATCAGTATATCCATGAAGCCTCAAATTTTTGGCAGTGTATCTTAGTCCATAGTTGATTGTGCCATGGAGATATCTGAAGAGATTCTTAGCAGCAATCCAATGTATGTGATGAGGCTCGACCATAAATTGACTCAAATTATTCACAACGAAGCATATGTCCAGATGAGTGTTTACTAAGAACATCAAGCCCCCCACAAGTTGTCGATACTCGTAAGCATTTGCCAATTTGGTCCCAGCAGCACTTCCACATAGCTTCTTGAAGTTGAATTCCATCAGAGTAGACACAGACTTGTAATCCACTATCCCACATCTCTCGAGCAACTTCGTAATTTTTCTTGAGAAAGGAAAATCTTACTTGGATTTTGCTAGACCTCCAGGCCTAGGAAGTAGTGCATTAAACCTAGGTCCTTCATCTCGAACTCGAAAGCCAAGTCCCTCTTGCATTGATAAATGAGAGGGTCTGCACCTGCCAGAAAGAGATCATCTACATAAAGGACCATAATGAGAGGCATGTCCTTTTCAACCTTGAAATATTGGTTAGGATCAACTTCGCTTCTTGTAAATCCCAGCTTCATAAGATAACTATCAATCCTCTCATACCAAGCTCTGGGGGCTTGCTTCAACCCATAGAGAGCTTTCTTCAACCTGCATATGTGTGTCCTTCGATCTTGAACTTCAAACCCCTCAAGTTGGTCTACGTAGACTTCCTTCTTAAGAGAGGCATGTAAGAAAGCATTTTTAACATCCATTTGGTGTAGGCTCCATCCTTGAGAGGCAGTGAGAGAAATAATGGATCAGATAGTGGTGTATCGGGCAACCGGTGCAAATATCTCGTCGTAGTCCACTCATTCCTTTTGAGAGAAGCCTCGAGCAACGAACCTGGCCTTGTATTGTTCAACACTCCCATCAACTCCATGTTTGATTTTGCAACTCCATTTAGAAGTAACCACAAACTTGTCCTTGGGTCTAGGAACCACATCCCAAACATCATTCTTTATGATTGATTCGTACTCATTCATCGCATCCTTCCATACTTGATGTTTCACGACTTCTTTGAACGTACATGGCTCAGATTGAACAATAGTACTCATAGCAGCTAAGTATCCTTGATACCTGTTCGACTTATTACTTTCACAAAATGTTCCTCTTGGGCAATATATCTTTCAACATCTTCGAGAGTGTCTTTGAGCCACGAAGGTCTTTTCCTTGAGGTAGAGGGATCACTAGGAGGTGGATCAATGGGATCCATTGGGCCTTCAACGCCGGGCATCAGTTCATCTGTTGGAGGTTCATCTTGCTTTCTTGCAACATCGTCATTGTCCTTCCTTGGGATAGGGAGATCTCTGGCTTTCCCAAGGGCAAAATCTTCATCGAAAGTGACATCATGGCTTATTTGCACTTCTCTTTGACCAAACACACAGATTCTATATGCCTTCGTTTTTTCACTGTAGCCCACAATTGTTCCTTTCTTCCCAGATGCTTCTAATTTGTTTTTCATGAAAATACATGGGACATCCAAATATTCTAAAATGAGAAACATCAGGTTTCTTACCAGTGAAAACTTTTTCGGGTGTCTTGAAATCCAATGCTTGATGCAGGCTCCTATTTTGAATATATACGACAGTGTTGGCAGCTTCTCCCCATAAGAACTTTGGTAGGCCTTGGTCATGAAGCATAGCACAGGTGGCTTCTATGACTGTTCGATTCTTCCTTTTGGCAACTCCATTTTTCTCAGAAGTGTATGGAGTGGTGGTCTCCCTTTTAATACCAACCTCTCTACAATAGTCATTGAATTTATTTGATTCATATTCGGTTCCATTGTTGGTCCTCAATATTTTGATCTTCTTCCTTGTTTGATTTTCAACCAAGGCTTTGAAAGAACGAAACCATTTGAACACTTTGTCCTTCTTCTTCAAGAAATAGATCCATGTTTTGTGAGAGAAGTCATCCACAAAAATTGCATAGTAGAAGTATCCTCCTAATGATGTTACAGGCAACATACCAGATAGATCAGAATGGACCAATTGAAGAATGTCGGTAGTTTGACTTTCATTTGAAGGGAATGGTCCCTTTGTAAGTTTTCCAGCTGCACAACCCTGAAAACCACCTTCATGATTCATGTTGAACTCGGGCATACTTGTGACCATCTTCCTTACCCCAGGTAAGGTTTTGTAATGAAGGTGAGCAAATCTCCGGTGCCATAATTAAGATTGAAGAGAAGTATCGCAAGTCATAGCTCTCAAATGACTTCCTCCAACCTGATAGAGACTTTCAACCCTAAATCCAAGTGTAAATGCGTCTTTAGGGTTTCTTTGCCAAATGAGTACCTTTCCATAAATGAATGCTACCTTGAAGCCTTTATCCTCCATCGCAAAAATAGACACTAGGTTCTTCTTCAAATCAGGTACATACAATACCTATTGTAGATGAAGGGTTTGGCCTTGATTTAAGTGAAGAGTGATGGTCCCTATCCCTTTCACGGGGTAGGTGGCATTGTCTCCATGTATGATCTCCAAATTAATCTTTTTTTCAATCAAATTTGAGAGGGCCTTCTTGTAAATTTCTGAACATGTTCTATGCCATTTCAGATTATGGCACAAAATACTGAAGCACATAGAACAAATAAATCGATCGATGGAGGACAAGCCAACAATAGAAAAAAGAAGAAGAATGATGGCGTTACGGCGATCAGCAGGATGCTTCAACCAGCAAAGTCTCCAATAGGTCATTCAACCAAGCGTGTCACACAACCCTTGAACGCTACATCAAGAAGCCCTAATTCAGCTCCATGAGAAAGCCCTAACACAGATGCACCAAGAAGAGAGAAGATAATTTCCTCCACACAATGTGTGTGAAATGATCTCCAAAACTCTCCTATTTATAATCATCTGTGGGGGTGTGTGACACGTCCTTTAAGACATTTAAGTCTATATTATATTCCAGGCCGACCTAGCACATAAGTGGAATAGATTCAAAATACATGTTCTTCTCATCCGATCGAGATGATCTTTAGATCAATACTACACCTCTCTGAAAGAGGAATCCAATAAAGATATCGAGATAATCATCTGAGCAGCACAACCCGGAGTTTGGACCTAGTTGCCCAAAATTAACACTTACTCTCAACTAGGGAGAACTTCGTCCACTTGTGCAATCCAAACATCGTGCATCATCCCGCCGTAACGTGCTTTACTGGCATCTTTATTTCAAACGGTGAGTCACAAAGACATCACGCCCGGCTGACCCGAAGTCAGCTTAGAGGTTAAAACCTCTCCAGGACTCAAAAGAGTCTCATACTAACTCGAAGTTAGTTTAACTGACCCGAAGTCAGTTGGAGGTCCCAAACCCCACTTCACTTGATCCCCGATCAAGTCATTGGACACATGTCATCCTATCATAGAGAGTACGGCAATCCCCGATGCATCCATCGATATTTGCCATGGTCTCTAACTTTTCCCACCTCATTGGCCAAGATGAGGGGTATTTCCCATGAGTCCAAGACTCCATGGGTAGGATGCATGCGGGGCACAGACCAAAGAGAGGCGAACCAACTCAATGTCATCACGATGAGGTCGAAAGCACACCAACAAGGTTTGGCAAGCCTAGCCCTGTGGTTGCTTATAGCTTCAAGAAGTTATTCCCATGCCCCCTGGAGATCCCAAAGCTCATCGTCCAACAGGACCTAGAGCTTTCACAGCTCATCGTCCTAGAGCTCTCACAGCTCATCGTCCTAGAGCTCCCGGAGCTCATCGTCCAACCGGACCCAAAGCTTTCACAGCTCATCGTTTAACATGACAATTTCACAACTCCAAGATTCTCACGAAAGGTTAGGAACTTGACCTTCCCCAAGGGCTTAGTGAGAATATCCGCGACCTGCTCATAGTTCCTATATGAGCCTTACGTCATCGTACCATGTCCCTTGGACAGTGGTACTCGCTGGATTGGTCGTGAAACACGAGATTCTTGGACAACCGAATACCACTTTGGTTATCACAAAAAATAACTATGATATCTAGCACATCGCCGAATAAATCACTGAAGAGTTTTCGTAACCAAATCGCTTGAAAATTGGCCATTCTCGTAGCAATGTATGCGGCCTCAGCGGTGCTCAAAGCTACAAACTTCTGCTTCCTTCTCATCAAAGCAGAACTAAGTGTAAAGAAACATCCACATGTGCTCTTGTGATCCACCACACTGCCAGTCCAATCAGCATCGGAATATCCATGGAGTGTCCTGCTCTCGATAGTGTATCTCAGCCCATGGTTTATCTTGCCTCAGAGATATCTTAAGATATTCTCAGCACCAACCTAGTGAAAAACGTTCACTATAAATCATACATTTGGACGAGATTTCACTAAGAACACCAACGCACCTACGAGTTGGTGATACTCGGTATGATTTCCCAATGCTATCCCAACAGCATTTCCACACAACTTCTTGAAGTTGACCTCCATCGGTGTCAACACAGACTTACAGTCCACCATACCAAATCTCTCCAGTAGCTTCCTAATATATTTTCCTTGAGATAGGAAAATCTTGCGAGATCTCAGCCAGACCTCCAATCTTAGGAAGTAATGCATCAGTCCTAGGTCTTCAATCTCGAACTCGGAAGCTAGCTTCCTCTTACAACGATGGATGAGAGGGTCAACACCTGTCAGGAAGAGATCGTCCACATAGAGAACCAGTATGAGAGGTTTCTCATGATTGGCCTTGAATTAAAGGTTTAGATTAACATTACTTCGAGAGAAGCCTAGCTTCATCAAGTAGCTATCAATCCTCTCATACCAAGCCGTGGGTGCTTGATACAACCAATAGAGAGCTTTATTCAACCTGCATACATGAGAGTCTCTATCCTGGACTTTGAACCCTAGAAATTGCTCCACATACACTTCTTCCTTTATCGACCCATGCAGAAAAGCAGTATTCGCATCCATTTGATGGAGACTCCATACTTGCATAGCGACAAGGGAAATAATAGATTGGATGGTCGTATAGCAAGCCACAAGTGAAAATATATCATCATAGTTAATACACTTCTTCCTTTATCGACTCCATGCGTAAAAGTTTTTCTAAGTCTTCACATCCATTTGATGAGACCCATCCTTTTGCATAATGCTAAAGGGCAATAATAGAATAGATGGCCGATCACTGTGCCATGTGTGAAAATATATCATCATAGTTAATGCTTTCTATTTTAGAGAAGCCCCGGGCAACAAATCTTGCCTAGTATTTTTCAGCACTTCCATCAGATCTATGCCTGATCTTATAGAGCCATTTCGAGGTGACAACAACTTTGTCCTGCGGTCTTGGAACAACATTCCAGACATCGTTCTTCATAATGGACTCATATTTTTCATGCATCAAATCATTCCAAACTTGATCCTTTATGGCTTCTTCAAACATTCCAGGCTCAAATTGTACTCATGGCTGCTAGATACCCTTGGTATCGATTCAGCTTCTTTCTTTCATGAAATTTCCCTCTTGGGGCCATATGTCTCTCAAAATCCTCGAGAGTATGCCTGAGCCATGAGGGTGTCTTCCTACCAGAAGGAGGAGGATCAATAGATTCCATTGGACCTTCAACATCGGGCAACGATTCATCCTTCAGCACTTTCTGCTTCTATGTCCCTGCATCATTGTCTTCCTTGGATCTAGGAAGGTTCATCACTTTCTGAAGGGTAGCGTCTTCATCGAAGGTGACATCGTGGCTTATCTCCACTTCTCTTTGACAAGACACATAGATCCTATATGCCTTCGAAGTTTTGTTGTAGTCCACAAACATTCCTTTCTTCCCAGAAGCATCCAACTTGCTTCTCTTTTCTTTCGACGCATGAAAGAAAACAGGACAACCAAAAACTCTAAAATGAGAAACATTAGGTTTCTTACCAAAGAATATTTCTTCGGGAGTTTTGGAGTCCAATGTGGAATGTGGGCATTTATTTTGAATGTACACAGCAGTGTTCGTAGCTTCTCCCCATAGAAACTTCGACAAACCTGGGTCACATAGCATGGCATGGGCGGCCTCCATAGTGGCTTGATCCATCTTTTCAGCAACATCATTTTCTCAGGAGTTTAGATGATGGAGGTCTCCCTCTTAGTCCCAACATCTCTGCAACGACTCCCTTGAGTTTTCCTAAAGCCCAGACATAAACATCACAGATACTAATTCCCAATATATACATCATATCACTATCAAGGTGATTTTAGATAAGGCTACCATCATGATGTTGTAGGTATCTTTATATTTCTGTCATGTGTGCCACTGTTGGACACAAGTATCACTAACATAAGCACAGGTATTAATATGATATATCTCTTTCATGCCATACATCATCTATTAAAATCTTACTGTTATCATACTTATCACCGTCATGGTGCTGAAGATATCAAAACAGTGAGGCCATATATACTTTGCCATATGACACACCTACTTCCATGTAGATATACTACTATCACTATTCTATGACAATCAAGGTTATATATATGTGTAAAACTGTCATGTACCAGAAACACTCAAGGAGATATTGTCATACGTAGCAGCACATAATGGTCACTGCTATGCAAAGGCTCACATCATACTATACAGTAAGATGTTGATCCAACTGATCAAAAAAATAATCTTATAGTAGAAAGTGATAAAGAGACTTCTGTAGAGTTTATGAAAAATCCCTACTTGTTGAATAATGCCCAGGGGATGATATAGTGACTGTCACAACTCTTATTAATCTATTTTGGAAGCCTTTATCATAATAAATTGATAATATGTTCTCGCTACAAACTGTTGCTAACGGACTCCACACTTGTAACTTAATGATGAGTGTTCAGGAGTGCCATCAATACAAACAATAATGACTTTGTCTACAAAATTCAGCCTTCAGCTTGTAGTTGTCCTTTTGATATGTAGATATCTTGTAGAACCATATAATGTTGTCTACACTGAGAATGCAAACTAAGATGCATGCCACCGTACTACCTTACAATTCAAGTCACAAATCACAGCAAATTCAAGCTTCTGATATTGCTACAGTGATCATAAGCCTTGTTCCTTTAGTCCCTTTTTAGAATCACAAAGTCTTTGCATCACAAGGATAATAGCCTCTATATCATAAAGATATTTCATCACCGAGACAGAGATCAGATATTTTATAATTTGTATCAACAGAGAATAATTTGTCCATTGCTATAGGAATGCATCCAATCCTTGTCAACCATTTGCTTCTTTTCAAGGATAAATTCTAGATTTAAGTCACAAAAGACTTTCGATTTTCAACATAGCAGACTTCATTAAATAGGGTACCCAAATCTGCTCGGATATAATCCAAAAATGGATCCATACATTAGGATCTAACATTTACACATATGTATAAAAAAAAACATACCTCAAGCTTACTGTTTAGGTCTCCTTGACTGCTACAAATCAGGGTCTGGTTAGGGCACAAAATGTTGTCCCTAATAGCCCTTTATTTTTGGCCCATAATAGCTCCTTAGAGCTGCGGATTTCCCTAGGAGAGGTCCCCTCCTCTGTTACAATTCGGGGCATGGATACCCCTACGTTTCCCCTCAAATTAATCTATATGGATTCGTCCTACTCAAAACATCTACTAGAGGCTATGGATGCCTCTCCCAACATTCTTTCACTCATAAAAAACCCTTAACCAGTCCTGAAATGAACCTTCTTGGTTTCAACCCTCGGGTCACTGGTTGGGGCTTCTTGACAGCCTGTTATAACACTTTTATTTTCACTTCTAGACCTCCAAATAGTGTGGCCTTCACCCAGACTTGTATCTTCTCCTGCACAGTGGTTTGGACCACCTTTTAAGCCTCCAAACGCTGCTTAACAACCACTTGATCTTGCATAAACTGCCTGAAGCTTTACACTATAACTTGGCCTCCAAGACAGTGTTATTTAGGCCAGCGTATGGGCTGAAACAACTCCTCCTAGTTGCGGCTCGCTTGAGGGTGGAATATGCCACAAGGGTTAGGCCTCTACGCCACCCAAACAAGCCCTCAAGTAATGCGGCCTTCTAGAAATTAATGTGGACTTGTGGTGATGCCCAAAACAACATTCAAAAAACTCCTAAAAAGGTTCCACGCAACTTCTTCTTCTCCCACACTGTAGTAGCCTCTCTTTTCTCTCACAAGTTGGGCATTGTCTTCTCCCAAGCTCTGATTCCATGTAAATTTCTAAACATGTTATGTGCCATTTCAGATTAGGGCACAAAATACTGAAGCAGATAGAACAAATAAATAGATCAATGGAAGACAAGCCAACAATAGAAAAAAGAAGAAGAATGATGGCATTACGACGATCAACAGGATGCTTCAACCAGCAAAGTCTCCAATAGGTCATTCAACCAAGCGTGTCACACAACCCTAAAACGCTACATCAAGAAGCCCTAATTCAACTCCATGAGAAAGCCCTAACACAGATGCACCAAGAAGAGAGAAGATAATTTCCTCCACACAATGTATGTGAAATGATCTCCAAAACTCTCCTATTTATAATCATCTGTGGGGGTGTGTGACACGTCCTTTAAGACATTTAATTCTATATTATATTCCAGGCCGACCTAGCACATAAGTGGAATAAATTCAAAATACATGTTCTGCTCATCTGATTGAGATGATCTTTAGATCAATCTTACACCTCTCCGAAAGAGGAATCCAATAAAAATATCAGGATCATCATCTGAGCAGCACAACCTGAAGTTTGGACCTAGTTGCCCAAAATTAACACTTCTTGTACTCAGTGTAGTGCCTTTAGGCACCACTATCAATCAACCAATTATCCAAATTGTCCAGAGGAGAGGCAGTAGTGAGGGCAGAAATAAGATAAAAATCTTTTTGTTTTTCTACAACATTAGTTTCCTCACACCTAGAGTTTCTCATCCTTTTGGGAGGTCGACCATTACCATATTGAGCAATGAGAGCATTCCTCTTTTCTTTGTTGAACCTTTTGTTCCTTTCATTGCCATTGCTTTTGGAATTTTTGTGATTGTTGTTGTTGTCGTCATCCTGTGGAGTATCCTTCTTGTGAGGACACTCTCTAGCATAGCGGCCAAACCTCTTGCAATTGAAGCACCATCCTTTTCTTCTTTCTTTGAATCCTTGCTTGAATCCTTGACCTTGTCTTTTTGGACTAGCATGGTTCTTCCTCTTTGCATGAGTGGAGAGAGTAGTAGGATCATTTCCATTTGAACACTTGTCTCTCTCCATCATCCCTCGTCTCTTCTTGAGGGCATCTAGCTAATAATTCATTGAAACTAGGAATCCTGTCACTGTTGAGAATGGTGTTATTGAGCACATCCCATGCACTTGTAAGACCTCCAAGAGTGATGAGTGTGAGCTCTTTGTTAGAAACGACTTCTCCAATAGATAGAAGGTCATTCTTGATTTAAGTAATCCTCATGAAGTAGGATTGGATAGACTCCCATCTATCCATCTTGATGTCCTACAACTTGTTCTTGAGAAGGAGGATTTGATTTGCATTGTTTACTTTGAACATCCCAATCAAAAATACACAAAATAGACTGAGAAATCAAAATACTCGATGGCTTGATTTACTATGGAGAGGATGTTGATTATATAGAGAAAAATACTAACAAAATCGTTTCGTTGTCAAGCATTTGCACCTTTTTTCCACAACTTTTCATTGGGTTTTGTGGAAGTGTATAGGCACGCGTGGCTTGGGAGCTTGTGGGAGCTCCGATCTATCGAGGAGCGTTTAAATGATCCTGAATGGATCGGTAGCTCCCAAAAGCTCTCGAGTCACGTTCCCAGCCGAAACATCCAAGTCTGCACAATCAAGCTCCCAAAACGCTCCAAAGTACATGCATACGCTCTCGACGAGTTTGGAACGTTGCGCACCTGCTCGCAAGCTCCTAGGAGCGCAAGAGCGTGGGGTATGTGCTCTCCAATGACTGGGAGCGGTACTCGTGTAACTTTGGCAATAACACATCAAATAAAGTTGTTATTAAATACAATTTCAAGAAAAACCTTAATCCTAACCCTAGGTACCTAGAAATTAGAGAGAAGAGAGAAAATATATACAATAGGGTTTGATCAACACCTACTAGACTAGTGCCTTGATCTAATTGGGCAATGAGTAATTTAGGGTGAGATCTATGACGAAGGCCTTAATAAAGAGGCTGAGAGAATGACTATCCTACTTAGAAACCCTAACAACTTTCTTAAATGGGAGATTTTAAATTCAATAGATGCATATATGAAAGTCACTATTTTAGGTTTCAAGGAAACAAATTTACATGCCATGAAGAATTGACATTTTAGGGAATATATTGCAATTGTAACATGGCATACATAGAAACCCTAATTCACATTATATAGCATGCAAAATGGAGGAAAATCAACAATAAATTTATACCATTCCATAAAAATATCTTCAAGCAATCCCAAAAAAGTCTCACCATGCAAACATCTTTTCCAAGACTATTCAGACTTTAAAGATCACATTGCGTCCAATTAGAATGAAGACAAGAGTCAACACACCCTTCCAAAGAGAGAGAAAGTGTGATGAATGAGTGAAGAAATTCTGCTCTATTTATATGAGGGTAACCAAGTCTCATTTGACTAATTTTACAAGCAAAATCCCTAAAATAAGTTTAGTTGAGTGTTTAACTAGGTTAAATGTCACAAGCTGACATTGCGATAGCTCGAAAATACAACAATGTGCCAAAAAAACCCACACATGTGGGAAGAAGTGATCTCCACCATAACATCATCCTCCAAAATGGTTAATAACGTATCAAGTGAGGCAATGGTCTAAGAGAGCTCCTCATTCCAAGAAAACCTAAAAGTGCATGTGTACATCTCTGACAGGGACGCCCCCCACCATGACATCATCCAAAAGGAGGCCTATGTCACCCTTCCAAGATATGTAGGAGTGATGTGGCATCATCTAGTGCAAGCATTGGCATCAAGGAAGGATGTGCTAGCCCTTGCAAGTCATCTCAGTGACAACCATCCTTGTTTGGGCTCTAGAACAAGGCATTGCCCATAAAACAGTGTCAAGACCAGCTTGGGGGGCGTCTTGCGACCATTTGGGCACATCATCATCAAATAGTATAATGGCCAGGCTCTCAAGCTTAGTGTTTCACCATCTAGAGGTGTTGAAGAATGTAACTAGGTTCGGTCTTCATATTAGTATTTGGGTCATAATGAAATGTATTTATCAAAAGAAAGAAAAGTAAATTTATTATTATTATTATTATTATTATTATGTTTTAGGTCAATGTCCCCATTCAGACTTCTAAGTTTTATCCAGAGTCATTAGATTCATTATCCATTTTATGAGACCCTTCTTGGGCTTTTGAATCATGTAAAAATAATTATTATTGAGTAAAATAGGTCATTGGTCACCTCCACACCAAGTCAACCCTCACTTGATCAAGTTGGCCTACAACAGGGTAATTCGACACACATAAGAGGCTATAAATAAAGTGCAATTTGATTCATTTGAAGGACATCACACACAAGTTCGATATACAAGTAGAAGAAGAAGAAGAGTGCGAAATTGCAGGAGAAGGAGAAGGATTGCAAGATCGAAGTTTTAGGGGCACCTATCTCTCACACGTGTGATGTTATTGGGCTACTACTGGAAGATCGAAGTTTCTACTGCTGTATCAAGGTCGAAGTGTTGTTGTTTCTAGGTCAAAGCTTTACTGTTGCTTTTGGGTCAAAGTGCTGCTGCTTCAAGGTTGAAATTTTGCTACTACTTCAAGTTTGAAGTGCTGTTGCTTCTAGGTCGAAGATTTGCTGTTGCTACTAGGTCAAAGTTTTGTTGCTGCAGGGTCAAAATTGTTACTGGAAAGTCATAACTTGCAGAAGTAAGGAAAGGCTGACTTGTTGATTGGAGGAAGTCTGTGCCTAGGTCAAAGAGTCTTGGATTATCTCGTTAAACTACTAAAGGAAGAGTTGTTGGTTGGGTTTTCCCCTAGATAGGGGTTTTGCCCTGGCTGTCTACCTCCATCTTGTGTTTTTGATCTTCGTGCTATGTTTTTGGTAATTGCTTGATGAACTAAGATAAAAGAAGAACAAAAGAAAGTTAATAAACACATAAGAATATCACAAGTAATTATCAACATAAAGAAAACCTTTCTGCCTTTCGGATTTTCTTACATGGTATCAGAGCTAAGGTAAAGAACAAGGAAAAAGGCAGCCTGAAGATCTATTGAACGGAGAATAAGGAATCTAAAGAAGTTGAATAAAGGTCATCAAGAAAAGGATCATATAAGTAGAGAAGCCTACTATCTTCAAGAATAATGTCTAACTCAATAAAGGGAGAAAACAAATTAGAAGGAGCCTCCAATTATAGGGCATGGAAAAAGAGGATAGATCTCATCCTCGAAAAGAATGAAGTCTTGGATCTAGTCAAAGGAAAAGTGAAGAAGCCTATAGATGAATCAAGTGATGCAAAAAAAACAAAGTTTAGAGAAACAAAGATTTTGGCCACCCCATATATTTCCAACATAGATTCCGCTCAAGAGATGTATGAGGCATTATCCAAATTGTTCACAATCAAGAATGTTGGTGAAGTTGCAAGTCTTAAGAACGAACTAAGAACTATGAATATGACAAAAGATGACACTGTGGCATCCTTCTTTGTAAGAATAGCAAGAATCAGAGATGATCTCCAAGCAATTGATGAGATAGTACCTGAAAAAGAGCTTGTGATCACTGCACTTTTGGGATTACCAACCTCTTGGAGTGCCTTTGCTTCATGGATCAACAGTTGGAAGGAAACTCCTACATTGTAACAATTATGGAATGCATGTAGTCAAGATGTATTCCAAATAGAAAATTTATAGTGATAACAAAAGACATGCCATAAATTCAACACATTTTTTTTTCTTGTTCCAGTAAATACACAAACACATAAAATTTTCCTAGAACACTAGATTGGACACTTTTATTAAATATGGAGGTTGGAGTACAATAGAAGATGGAAGGAGAGCACTTGGGCTTGCACAAGGCAAGCTACAAGCCTCAGGTGATCAACACAAAAGTGCCCAACTGCTGTAGAAATGTTGCACACTAGAAAACTGCGCTGGCTCTATGCTTCTGCACTGCTAGCTGATTTCGACCCTGAATTTGCCTCCACAAAACTGCCCAAAAAATTCTAGGAATTTTTGAAGGTGATCCTTGCCCAAAACCTAGAAAAACCTAGAAAGGGTTTCCTCTAATTCCAATCTTCAAAATCTAACCCTTCATAGCTCGACCCTCCTCTAATTTTGAATTCTGTCACTGTGCCTGCTGCTGTGACTTATTGCTCCTGAAACTTCATTAAAATCTCTCCAAGGCCCCTCTAAGTATTTCCCCAATACCTTAGCCCCAAATTCCTACGGCAAGTGCTACCCCAAAATGCTGCTCTGCTAGGACCACACAGTCATTGATGAATGGATGATGAGAACTGCTTGTAGATGGCTTCTCTGAGTTTGCAATTGCTCCAACACTCTTGAAAATAGCTAAGCATCCCTCTTGTAGCTTCTCCGGGCAATTCCTCCACAACCCAACTCGACAAACACAAGCTGCCTCCCTTTACTGCGCAGTGCTAGCTCCAAACCGCGTCCCAGTCTCTCCTAAAATGCGTGGGACCTGCAATTGCTGTCTCCTCCGGTCACAAGGTAAGGAAAGCCTTCCTTGGGTGGCACTCGAATTCCATCGAAGAAAGGTTGAGCATCTCTCCGTGGGAAGCTCTTGTGATGAACAACACAATGTTGGCTCAGCTAAATAGCTAAGGCAAATCGATTTCTGAAATCAACAAAAGACCTTCCTTTTCCCTTCCTTTTATAAGTGTTGGCCATGCATCCTTGTGGGCCCCTCCATAATTCAATTTTTCCTTTGGGGAATTCGAATTGCTTTTGCCGAAGTGCGTTTTCCTTGTGGGTCCCATATTCCACTAACAATTAAATATTTCTTTTTCCCTATGTTTTCCACCAAAATTGCCTTGGGTTAGCTTTAATCAAAATTGTCAAAATTTAGGAAGGGACATTACACAAGTTGAAGTCAAAATTTCACTAGTAAGCAACAATGAGAATGAAGAAGAGAAAATTTCAAATGCCTATTCCACTCATCACAAGAACAAAGGAACCTTCAAGAAGTCGAAAGGGTCAAGAAAGAAGGTAAATCTATCCAAGATCGAATGCTACAATTGTCACAAGATGGGTCACTATAAAAGTGACTGTCTCGAGAATCCAAAGAATAAAAAGAGAAACATGGATTAGGCTAATCTTGTCGATGAAGGATCTCCAAAGAAGAACAAGATCGAAGAATCATAAATAAAGATCTTACTCTAGTAAGTCCTCTCTCTCTAAGTTTTGAATTGTTTTCCTTTATGCATTGATTTCTAGTACTTGTAGGTTTGACATGATTTGGAAAAACATTATTGAATTGTTTTGATAAAGTTATAGGTATCCCTCGAGATTGGATTAAGAGGGAGCCCTCACCATTTTACAAAAGATAAGTATCCTACTCCTTGCATTATCATTTTATATTTGGTTTCCCTCTTTTATCTAAGATGTGTTTTTATTAAATGCTAATAACATTTCTTTTCATATTTTCTTTGTTTAAGAAAGGCTTTCTGAATGCTCAAGGGTTATGGAGAAGACCTCACAAGACAAAGCATGTTAGAAGATCTATTGAGATTAATGTCCTACAAGGTTTGTTAAGAAACAACTCAAAGGTATGTCTTAGACCATGAGCTTTGTTATCTTCATCATAAAGGTATTATTCATTCCTTTTAATAATCTATTCTGCTTTACTAACATCGTTGTGCCTAGCATCTTTGAATCATAAAGATTCTTATTTGGGTGATTAATCATTAGATTGAATCTACCCTCTTTATACATTTGATCATTCTTGTGCTTTCTGAATGCTCAAGGGTTATGGAGAAGACCTCACAAGACAAAGCATGTTAGAAGTTCTATTGAGATTAATGTCCTACAAGGTTTGTTAAGAAACAACTCAAAGGTATGTCTTAGACCATGAGCTTTGTTATCTTCACGATAAAGGTATTATTCATTCCTTTTAATAATCTGTTCTGCTTTATTAACATCATTGTGCCTAGCACCTTTGAATCACAAAGATTCTTATTTGGGTGGTTAATCATTAGATTGAATCTACCCTCTTTATACATTTGATCATTCTTGTGGAACCCTAAAAGTTTCTCTGTAAAACCCTAACCTAAGGGATTGTCTACTTAGGGTTACCTAATGTTAATATGAAAACCCTAGTCTACTTAGGGTTACTGATGAAATCTAGAAAAATATACTATTCTTTTGATGTTTGGGGCTTTGATGGTAATGTCATGTTTGGAGTTTTGGTATAGAAATCCGAGTCCTTTAGGGTTGGATGGTAATGTCTATGTATTAAAATCTTAGACCTTTAGAGTTTTTGGCAAATTAGGGTTTATGAACAAAACCCTTATAGTATGTTCCTAGGAATGGAACCCTAGGTGTATGTTTGTTCGTCTGATCGAAGCCCTGGCCTGATCAAGATTGTTATATAATGTATTTGTGTCTTGGGTTTAACTGATATGTGTTGTTGTGATATGCTTGTGCATAATTATGAATTCCTAGATATATATATGTGCTAATTGTTGTTGATCATAGTTCTAGGGTTTGTAACTAAGCCCTAGTCGAAGTTTGATATTCTAGGATATGTTGTTATTTTAGATGTGATGATAAAGTCTAGTGCTTACAAAGAGTTGGTCATATTGTTGAAATTTTAGATTGTGCTATGATTGGTTTTGATTATTGATATCTAAGGCTTAATGTCTCAAAGATGGATTCTAGGGTTTGCAATACATCATAGTAGTTTGTCATATCTCTAAAAGTAATCTTGAGGCCCTAGATATGATGACACTGATATCTTGATTGAGTTACTTTAAGTTTGAATGATGTAATCTAGGGTTTATGACAAAACCCTAGCAAGAAATTGAAGTATAGAAGTATGTGTCTCTTGTTGATTATGAACCTAACTAAGTTTAGATATTTGATGTCTAAAGTTTAATGTACAATTATGATATAGTTAACTTCATGCTTCTATATATATATATATATATATATATTTGGTTGTACTTGCTATCTAAGTTGTGCAAGTACATAATCTTCAAGATGTTGAAGATATTTTAAGTAAAGTTGATTTGATTGATAAGCATGATGAAGGAAGTTATATGAATGATGATGATCAAGATGACTTTGAAGCCATTCTCTGATGTTATGGAAAATAATTTAATCTCCCTAGATTAAGAGGGAGCCTGGATAAAAGAAATCTCTCCAAGTTAACAAGGAGGGCATACTATAGTCATGAATCATGATGGATACCTTGAAGAAGAAATTGGAGAATGTATCTCTAGGTGCTGCTGAAAGAAGGAAAGCAAGATTCGATTGTAGAATATGTTGCTGCATGTGAAGTAGGAAAGGAAGCTAGCTGTATGGTTGAGGAAACTTCTGTCAGAAACCTTTAAGCCCTATTGTGATAAATTGTGAAGCAACATCAAGATGATTGAAGACCCCGAAGATTTGTGATTACTTATGTGTATTTGAAAGTTTGTTACTAATTGGGGTTGTGTTTGTATAGGTAAATCTCTTGAAGTTTTGGAAGCATGTTTTGCATTCTTGATGTTACTGATCTGTTTGATCGCGAGGGATTTGTTACCGATTTGAATAATTGGGAGTGTTGAGGCATCATGTATGCTTGGGAGGACATCTGGCCGACGTTTGTGTTGATGTCTAGTTCCTGAAGTAGGGAGGGTGGTGTTGGTCATAGAGCTTTGACCTTGCATTACGCACATAGTTCCCTGGGTTGATGGTTAGCAAGTAAGCCTGATGGTACCTAGAGTGGTTGAAAGCTTTAGTCCATCTTAGTCCCACTTGGATAGATTGTCCTGGTAAGGAATCTAGTCCGTGGCACCGTGTGTGCGTAAAATCTTCATGGTTCATGTGTTTTGAGATCTTACTTGTACTTGTATATCTATGTCATTATGAATACCTCCCTAGTTAAGAGGGAGTGTTGAAGAATGTAACTAGATTTGGGCTTAATGATTTTATTTGAGTCATAATGAAATGTATTTATCAAAAGAAAGAAAAATAATTTTATTATTATTATTATTATTATTATGACTTAGTAAAGCATGGGTTTCATGCTCGGGTCATCATGTTTTGGGTCAAAGTCCCCATTGAGGACTTCTAAGTTTTATCTGGAGACATTAGAGTCATTGTCCATTTTATGAGACCCTTCTTGGGCTTTTGAATCATGTAAAAGGAATTATTATTGAGTAAAATAGGTCATTGGTCACCTCCACACCAAGTTGGCCTACATCAGGGGAATTCGACCCACAAAAGAGACTATAAATAAAGTGCAGTTCGATTCATTTGAAGGACATCACACACAAGTTCGATATACAAGCAGAAGAAGAAGAGTACGAAATTGCAAGAGAAGGAGAAGGATTGCAAGATCAAAGTTTCTGTGGTATCTATCTCTCACACATGTGAAGTTACTGGGCTACTACTGGAAGATCAAAGTTTTTGATGTTGCATCAAGGTCGAAGTGTTGCCGTTTCTAGGTCAAAGCTTTGCTGTTGCTTCTGGGTTACAGTGCTATTGCTGCAAGGTCAAGATTCTCCTGCTGCTTCTAGGTCGAAGATCTGCTGCTGCTACTAGTTCGAAGTTTTGTTTTTGCAAGGTCTAAGTTCTAGGTCGAAGTTGTTGCTGGAAGGTCATCATCTGCAGAAGTAGGGAAGGGCTGACTTGGTGATTGGAGGATGTCTGTTTCTAGGTCAAAGAGTCTTGGATTATCTCATGAAACTACTAAAGGAAGAGTTGTTGATTGGGTTTTCCCCTAGATAGGGGTTTTCCCTTGGCTATCCTCCTACATCTGGTGTCTTTGATCTTCGTGCCATGTTTTTGGTAATTGCTTGATTAACTAATATAAAAGAAGAATACAAGAAAGTTAATAAGAACATAAGAATATCACAAGTAATTATCAACATAAAGAAAATCTTTCTACCTTTCTGATTTTCTAATAGGAGGCAGATGAACAATTGTAGAATCATGTAGCAACTGTGGAAGATCACATGCTCATCTTTGGAGGGGCAACATTGGGGCCACAAGGTGATATTTGCTCTCAAAACAGGGCTAATTACCTTATGAAAAATGCTAGAGAGGAGTTAAGCTATTCATCAAGGGACCTTTGCTGCATGTGTGATATACCACCTAAAAAAAACCTCTCAAGATTAAGGAAGACCAACATCATTAGGGACATAAAACCATTAAAGCATCATAATGGACCATATCTAATGCTAAGGGAATAAAAATACTTAGCAAAAAACTCACTCTCAAATGTCTAACTAGCTTAAGACCTGTATATAATTATCTCACTTATGTTACAAATGATTAGGTCAACAACCCTATTAGGTGTTTGTAGCCTGCAAGGGAGTGACATGTCCTAGGTTGACCCATCAATCCATAGGTGTGAGTAATAAGGTGGCTGTAGTGTGGGAAAGACTTTAAGGTAGATGGCACAATCATGAGACCAACTAATAGGGGGTCCAACATCTTGAGTGTAATGATGTAAGGAGGGAGTAGTCATGGAGTCAAGGGTTACCCCTTTCCTTGGCTTGCTTTGTCCACCCCATAGATGGGGCTTTTACTTTAATGATTTATCTTTCTTTGGTGCATAACTTCAGAGCCCAAACTTGCTTTAAGCTTTTCCAATATCCCTTTAGGATGTACCAATTTCTTGCTCCTCGGGGTTGGGACATTCAAGAGTTCCTTTGTTTGAGATGAAGTGTGAAATGCTTGAGTAAATGGGTGATGGCTAATGAGGGGGCTAGATCCCATGCTAGGTTTTTTCCCACGTGCTACATAAGTTCCAACCATCTTTTGCATTTTACATTTTCTTTCTATTGTGGCTTTACATGCTTTTATCATTCTTATAGCTACATCCATAGTTTTAAAAACTGGCCAAGTTGAACCGGAAATCAGCTACTAGTTGGTCAGACCTTCCTGCATGCTAATTAGACCAAAAAATCGATCCAAGGATCGATTGGTACTTGTTAGGTACCAAACCAGCGAACCAGTTTGGTACCAATCGGTTGGGTCCGTAAAAAACCAACCCGATTAAGTGAACACGAGCTCAACAAGGAGATGTGACACACGAGCAGTTTTAGATGTGTGTTTTTTGCAAACCATGGGCATGTTCCCTCCTAAATCTGCCCCCTTAAGCTTATAAATGCATGCCCAAGCTTCTATTTTCCTCACACACCTGATTTCTAGTGTTTGTGAGCATATGAGAGCTTGGAGAGTTCTGCAACAACATTTAGTTTTGTTGAGAAATCTAGGGCAAAATTTTTATTAAGATTGAGTTTGGATTGTTTATTAACTTGATTTCTCTTTAATCCTTGGCATTTTCTTGTGATTTATATTAGGGCATTTTCATCATTATTTAGTTATGTTCATCATCAAAACAAATGCCAATACGAAGATCACAATGCAGACACAAGAACACCAGATGTAGGCTGCTAGCCAGGGCCAAAACCTCTCCTAGAGAGGAAAACTAACAAAAATCTCTTCCTATAGAATCAATTCAATGAAGACTTCCAAGACCTTGACCCAAGACCAAAGCTTCCAAGAGATGACCCATCCAAACCCCAAACAATATCTTTGCAAATTCTGGATTGAGGAAACCCTAGGTTCTCCAACAAACTTGCACGAGTGGGCAAGCAGAGATATATTTTTGCTTCCGTTACTTTCTAGTTGGCTTCATCAAAATTCTGCTCCTCTAATTCGCTGAATCAGACCTTCACTTCTTCGCTAGGATCAGAAGTAATTCATTGGATGTGTGTGTCTTCAAATGAGGGTGAGCTTTTCTTTTATAGGCATCATATGGGGTGAATTAGGCCTCTCTAGGCCGACTTGAGAAAGGTTGTCTGACTCATCTCTTGGAGGCTTTTATACTTTACATAATACAACAATAATTTTTCTTTCTTAATACATGAGCCCTCCAAGGGCTAGTGCATCATGACTTTGACTCTTTGACCTTTCACCAAGACCCCTAGAGAAGTCAATGGGTGCTTTGAACTAGGAAAAAATAGCTGTGGGCAAGAAACCCATTTCACAATAGATAATCTTTTTCAAATAAGTTTCTTTTCTTTTTCTTTTTGACAAATACATCAGTTACATCAAGTCATGACTTGTACAATTATGAAGACTGACACTAGTTACATTTCAACGAGTTTTGGAGCAACAACAACAGGTTTGGAGGTTCTTTGTCATCTTGGAGTTGTTTAGTGGAATTAGCTTCTTTGGGAAGAGGATTTAACATATGGTTTTCATTCCTAGGTATGATTTCTCCATTTTAAATTTCTAGATTTGATTGTTGCCCCTATTTTTAATTTTTTCCCCTATTTCAAGTAAAAAACAACCCCTGTTTGTATGCTAAATATGTCTCTCTTTTTTATTTTTTTTGTTATATTGATGGCAAAATATTGTGCAAATATTGCAAGAACTCAATGGGGGAGGCAATATTTATAGGTTGAAACAACACTTGGCTGGTATAAGAGGCCAAGTAACCCCCTGTGATGCACCAGATAAAGTGATAGGGCTTATTAGGGAAGAATACCTTGAAAAATTTGAGACGTTTGAGTAGGTAAAGGCTAGGGAAAAAGCTATACAAGTAGACAATTGCAAGGAAGAAGGAACTTGTAGAAGCTATGGGTAAGAGAGAAGCAAGTGGGTTTGATGATTTTGACTTTGAAGACTCCTCTATCCCTTCCACCAATCTCCATGACCCCTTCCTTTGCGTTCCTCTCCCTTTTGGGCCTCACTCTTGGATTCAAGCTAGAGGTAAAAAGCAGATGAACATTAGGAGCTATTTTACACCATCCTCCTGTTGAAGAATGTAACTAGTGTCGATCTTCATAATTATATTTGAGTCATGATGTAATGTATTTGTTAAAAGAAAGAAAAATAAAATTTATTATTAAAGAAATTGACTTATTAAAGCATGGGTTTCATGCTCGTGTCAATTGTTCAAAGCCTCCATTGAAGGATTCTAAGGTTTATGTCAAGTGTCCTTGTCCATGTCATAATGTAAAAGACCCTTTTTGGGCTTCATTTGTCAAGAAAGAAATTTATTTTAATGTAAAATAGGTCAATTAGGCCTCCTCCACCAAGTTGGCCTCAAATTAGACAAGTCGACTTAATTGAGAGGCATAAACTCCTATATAAGGGCAACTACTCAACCTCATTTGATACACACACTCAACAAGTTTGATCTGAAACTTTTGGGGCCAGAAAAAGTGCGAAATTCAAGGAAAGAAGAGGAAAGGGCTAGCGAAAGAGCAGGAGGTCTCTATCAAGCTCAAGACGTCGAAATTCTCTCTCTCTCTCTCTCACACACACGTGTGAAGCTGCTAAGTTGGTGGAGGAGCCGAAATTGCAATGCTGAAGTTGTTCCGAAATTTTGGTTTAGGGGGATGAATTCTGGATTGTTGCTGGGTCATAGCTGCTAGACAGGAAGAGATTGGAAGGTTGACTTGGTGGAGGAGTAAGGTCTTTGCGTCTAAGGTCTTGGTCTATCTCATTTTGAATCTACTAAATGAAGAGTTTTGATTGGGTTTTCCCCTATAACTGGGTTTTAGCTTTAGCTGAGTGCTTACTTCCGTTGTCCCTGATCTTCATGTTTTTACTTTGATGATTGCTTGATGAGAAGAACATAAAAGAAGATAAAGAATTTAATAAGAACATAGTAATATCACAAGTAATTAACAACATAAAATAATCTTTCTGCCTTTTCGATTTTCTAACACCTCCACCTTTGCCTCTATTTGTGCCATTGTCTCCCAACTAAAGTCTAACTCAACACATCTTAGATACTCGTTGGAAAACACAATGAACATAAGTTGCTTTTCAATACATTTCTAGATGGTGGTACGATGCAAATATCCCCTTTAATGCTGTATGCTCGCCTTAATAGCAAGTTATGTGGGTCTCTATTATTGTTGTAGTAAAGGACTTCAAAGGCCCTAATAAGCATGACTTGAGGGGATCTCTTTTGCAAAGAGAGGTTTTGTCCATTGGAGAATATTTGATTGAGTTTAAAGAGTCATGGGCCAAAACAAGTTGTTCCATTAGGTAAGATGGATGGACCGATGGAAAAAACCACATTATCATAAATTTCCTTGTCTCTTGCCTTTAAAGAACCTTGTTTTTGAAATTGTTTGATGCATCTAATAGGGTGAAAGATGCCAACCTATTATTTGAGCTTTTGGATGAGATGGTTACAACAATGGGGGAGCAACGGGCTTCAAAGGCCCTAGTAAGCATGACTTGATGGGATCTCTTTTGCAAAGAGAGGTTTTGTCCATTGGAGAATATTTGATTGAGTTTAAAGAGTCATGGGCCAAAACAAGTTGTTCCATCAGGTCATATGGATGGACCGATGGAAAAAACCACATTATCATAAATTTCCTTGTCTCTTGCCTTTAAAGAACCTTGTTTTTGAAATTGTTTGATGCATCTAATAGGGTGAAAGATGCCAACCTATTATTTGAGCTTTTGGATGGGATGGTTACAACAGTGGGGGAGCAAAATGTTGTGCAGGTCATTACAGGTAACGTGTGAAACTATGTTCCTGCTGGAAAGATGTTAGAGTCCAAATAAAGGACCATATTTTGGACCTCATGTGCTGAATGTTGCATAGACCTCATGCTTGAGAGCATAGAAAATGTGGAGTGGGTAAAGAACACTGTGGAACATGCCAAGTGTATCACAAAATACATCTACAACCACTCACGGGTATTGAGCCTAACGAGGATAAACACTCTCTCACTTCTTAACAACAAAACTTGCAAAAAATATTTTCCAGTGATGATTGGAATACATCTCGGTTGGCTCGTGGAGCATATGGAAATGACACCAAGAAGAAAGTTTTTGACAACAGTTTTTGGAAAAAAAGTAGTAAAGCTTGTGAAAATTGGTGAGCCCCTTGTTAAGGTGTTGCAGTTGGTGGATAGGGAAAAAATGAACATGAACTACAGGTATGAGGCTATGGATCAAGCAATTTAGTAGATATGGGCAACCCACAAGATAAAGTAGGTAAATACGAACCTATTTGCAAGATCATTGATAACAGATAGAACAATCAACTCTATCATCCTATACATGCAACCGAGTATTTCCTTAACACAAAGTATCAATATAAAGCTCAACTAGGAGAAGAGCAGACCAGGGTGGTCAAAGATGGGCTGTGCGAGTGCTTAGAGCGCATGGTCCCTGAGGAGTAAAAACAATTTGAAATACATTGACAAGTCACTACTTTTTCTAGGTCCACAGATATATTTGGAAAAACTCTAGCAAAAATTGCAAGAGATGTGGAACAACTAGGTAAGTAATTCTAGTGTTTTTTATTTTTTTATTTATTATTTTTTTCGAAGTTCAATATTTAAAAATTCAAACTATAAATACTTGCTTTAGCCAAAGTTCAAACTCACCATCTAAATTGTTGAACAATGAACTAACTTTAGCTTGTCTTTGCAACACATTGGTAGGAGTCGTTTGGTAGCCAATGTCCTCAATTAAAAATGTTTGCAATTAAAGTTCTCAGCCAAATTTGTAGTACTTCTGGGTGTGAGCACAATTTGTCTATTTTTGAATTGATTTACACGAAGAAGAGAAATTGTTTGGAACAAAAATGATTAAATGATCATGTCTTTGTGTAGTACAACCTTTGACTAAGGCGCAACCTAAGTCATAGGTCACGTTCATAGGGGTCTCGTGTCCTGTATTTTGCTTGTTGGACACGACACGATCCATATAAATGTGTCCGACACGTTTTTCAATGTCCTACAATTAGGTCACATGTTTGGGCCATGTTGGACACATTAGCCCTAACATGTCCTGATTTTAGGACACGTGTCCCACTAAAATCCCAAAGTAAAAAGCGTCGTGTGTTGATTCTTTTTCATTTTTTTGTCAATTTCGTGTCTGTTCGTGAGCCGTTAGCCAACATGGATCTTAATGACCCAATGCTAGAACCAATCACTTTTGATGTTGAGTAAATTAATTGTACGCAAATCAAAGTCTGTTGGAGTACGTCCATTGTATTGATATAATGGTTGGGTTATTTTACATTGAAATGAGTACTATGGATTGCAGATTATATTGTTTGAATTGGATTGAATTGCTTGTACAAAAATAAAAAAAGCTTTTTTTTTGAAACCCTAATTACTGAAGGAAAAACCTAGGGTAAAATATCCTTATAATATTACACTAGTGAGTCATGACAAGTACGACTAATGAGTTATGATATTCCTACCTATTTTGTATCTACTCTATTTTGTATTTTCTAGTTGCATTCCCTTGGTATTTATGTAATACATCTTGATTTTGATGACTTGATGAAAAATCTGCAATTTATGGTTTTAATATCTAGGTTCTACTTCTAATATTCTAGTTTTATTTTATCAATCACGATATTTCTAAATTTCTTGTTTCTTATGTAATTGAACAATTTTCAATAACATAAACAATGAACATTGAACTGTGAACATCATTGATGTAGTAAATTAATAAACTAATAGTTCTAAAATTGTAAAATTGTAAATACTAAATTAGTAAATAGTTATGATCACGATTCCTTATGTGTAGATGTTCTAATTTCTAAAAATGGATCAAACACTTTCAATCTTATATATATATATATATATATGTGCTCCCATGTCTCTTCCTAAGTCCAGCTCTGTCTGATGTTGTAATACTCATATTTACTTGTCTCATGTCCTGCGTGCCATGTGACTTACGATGGAACCAATTCTTGAATAGAAGACTTAGTAGATCCCGATGTGTTGGATGATATTGATCCAAGTTCATAATGGTGGAGGAGGAATATTGAATTTGATCTGATTTTGATATTGATGGCATATGCCATGGAGTGGAAGTGTTAAGTCCTAGATCACGAGGTTTGGTTATCAAAGACAGAAGTTGAAAGGGAAGCGAATCACAAAGACCAAGCATGGCACATGGTGAGGGAAGCAGTAGTTGTGCAACTTGGCGAAGTCATGCTTCTAGTTCTTCTAGGCCTAGTGTTGTCGCTCGTGCTACAACTAGTATTGCTACTGAGGTTAGAGAGGAGTTTGAGGAGTCCTCCGACATTGCGTTAGATGATGTTTATGGAGCTCCTATTGATGATCCCATGTGTAGTAATGGTGATGAGTTTGATGAGTGATCATGTTAATTAGTGATTTGTAATAGAGTAGTGGCCTAGTAGCTTGAGTTGTGGCATTGTTTTTGGACTCTAGAGGCCATTTAGAACCTCATTTGTTACATATTTTGTTGATAATATGTATTGCACTTGGTGCTGTTTTGATATATGCTATTATCCACCCTTACATGGTATATAGATGAGCATACTTTGCCCATTTTTCCTCTAATGGTTTGGAATCATGGTTTGTAATCTTAAAAATAATTTTTTTCATTAAAAATTAATTATTTTATGTATTTTTTTCAATTTTAGTTTGTTGAATCCGATTTGATCCGATTTTGGTTCGAATCCCGATTAGATTGGCAGTCGGTTCAAAACTCGGTTTTGATTTTAAAACTATTGCTGCATCGACCTCTAGCCAAGTTTGTGGTCCTTGACTCAAGGATGTGGATATAGGTTGCCAATCGCAATGACCAATGACTATCAACCCAAAGAATGAACATGAACAATTGGGAAAGATAGAGGGTGGTAAGTATGGATTCTAGCGACACGCTTTATCAATCAGTGGGTCTCCAGTAGTGCCCCTCGTAAACCATAAGGCCTCAAAGGAGGTCCCATAAGACTAGAGTCATAGGCTAATCTCCTAGTTGAAGTGTGTGAACAAGGATACAATCTGGAGCAGTCAATCATCTAGTTTTCCCGGTGATTCATATTAATATGCCCATAACATTAAATGAAAGCACATGATTGGAAAAATATTTAGAGTACTTGCTAATAGATGAGCCACCTTCCTTGAAGAAGAATGCTTGATGGGTGAGAGCACTGATCGAAGCAATAGGTGGAGGACTCTGGGATAATGCTATCTGAAGACCAGCATAGGGTTGCTAGTTGGGTAGCTGTCAATTGAGAAGAAAATTTTTCTCTTATGGGTTACCCACCTTTGGTGGGTAATAGGCCTAATGGTTAAAAACATGTGTGTCCTCAAGGTCATAGGTTCAAAACTAGAGTGGGGTAGAGTATGTATACCTTTGTAGACTTCAGTAGCGAAATTTCTTTATGGAGGCAGGTCCCTTGTCCCAGAAACAACGAGGTCTCATACACCAATTTGGTGTTTGTCTTGCCCGTGACCTTAAAATTAGATTATTATTTTATTATTATCAACATATCATTTACATGTTAAGTTCTTTTACTTCACAAGTCATATTTACTTGGAGTTAATTCACATGTTCAAATTTCTGTGTAAATTTGAATATCACATCTCGTTTATAATTATAGTTCAGATTTATTTCTAATTTTAAGGCTCTCATTTTGACGTATCTTTTCTAGACGTCTCTAAGGTGATAGTGGCACTTCTCTAGGCTTACTTCAGGGCTATATCACTAGATTTTCACTCTTAGATGCAAGTTGAGGAGGTAACATAGATAATAATAGCAAATGCAAAACTAGAATACTATAGTGTGCTTTTCTCGATAGGTCAACAATGTCAAGCTGGAAGGTGGGTGCTGCTTCCTAGGTAAAAATAATAGTGCGCAACCGATGACAAACCACAAGGATTCTTGTCAACTCAAGCGCTTCATCTCTTGGGAAAAATAACAACAAAACAAAGGCCAAGTCATGGTCCAAGCATAGACCTATAAAATAGCAGGTTTCAAAACCTAAGAAATACAACATGTCCAACTGGGGGCCTTTGTCCGTATCCCATGTATCAGACACAAGCACACTAGGACACGTGTTTGACATGTGTTTGGCATGTGTCCTAAAGACATGACACATGTCATACACTCGCCCTAAGTGTGTCATACATGTTCAACTCTAAAATACATTTTTTCAGTGATATTTTTTTTTTCTCTTTAAGTTGTAGGGAAAGACCCAGTGTTATCGAAACCGAACCGGTTCCGGAAAGCCGACTGGCCCGACCGGTTTAGAGGCAAAACCGGTCCGAATCGGCCCTCCGAACTGGAAATGATTGGTTCGGTATCGAACTAGCGGGTTTCGGCACTGAACCGACCGGTTTAGTACCGGTTCGGTTTGGAGACCTGTTCTACCGGTTCACAAGCCTGGGCCTTAATATATATATATATTATTTTTCCTAGTTATTAACGCTACCCTAGACCCCCTCTAAAGCTACTTAAACACCCCCACCCCCTCTATTTAACTCACACTATTCATTCGAGTCTCTTGCAATTCTTGAGCTGAGTTCGGTGAGGAGAATTCAAAGAGTTTTTTGTAGGGTTGTTCTAAGGGAGATTTTTTGAAGATTTGAAGCGCTGATTGGAGTCTTGGAGAGGTGTTGGGTTGGCAGATTTTCGAGCTACTTCAAAGATATTTTTTGTTCCCAAAGATCTTTGGGTTTTCTTCAGTGGTTTTTGCAACTGGTGGAAGATTTATTTATTTATTTATTTTATTTATTATTTTTATTTTTATTTTATTTTTACATAGTTGATTTCAAAGGATTTTGGAGTTGATTTTCTCCAAAAGTTTAGAGGGTAAATCAAGGGCATGGGAATCAATCCATAATCCCATTGCAAACTTGGATGCTACTCATTCTTCAGATGAGGATAAGGAGGGTGATTAGGATGATGATTGATGATTTTATCATTGATTTGTTGTATTTTTAGCTTGTAGTATTGTAGGTTGTAGTATAATACTATGATCTATTATGTTATTTTGGATTATAAAGGCCTTTTCGAGCCTGCTTCTTGATGTTTGTAACATTTTTGGTTCAACGATGTTTTGCACTAAGTGCATACTTTGGTTGTATGCACTATTACTTGCTATATAAATGAGAACTTTTGCATATTTGTGTATAAATGGTTTGGATTCATATGGAAGCACATGAATATATCTGTTTTTTCTTTAAAATATGAATATTTTATGTGTTTTTGGTAAACTGTTTTTTTTTTCCCGGTTTTTTTTTTCCAGTTCCGACTGGTTTCCGGTCCACAAGGTTTTCGGGTTTGATGACCAGTTCGGTTCCGATAACATTGGAAAGGGCTCTCATGGTCTCTCTTTGTGCTGATGAAGAGTAAAATCAATGTTTGAAGGGATTCCAAGTGTTTTGTGAATGTTCAAGTTTCTAAAAGAATTGGATCTTTATGTCTATATTTCATTTTTTATTTGTAATTTGTATCTATATCAACTGCTAAGAATATTTAATAGGTGTCTGGAAACCTGCTAAAGATAGCACAGCGTGTGCAGTCCTCCTGGAATACTGATCTCTAAATAACCTTTAGACCAATTCTTCAAAACTCTGGAGCAAGGTTAGGCTGGAATAGAGCTCTCCACCAGTGTTATCAGAACCGGATCAGAACTGGGGGAACCGACCGGTCTGACCGGTTTAGGGGCCAAACCGGTCCAGTTCAAGGTTCAGAATTGGAAATGGCCGGTTAAGAGCCGAACCAATCTTTTTCTACTGAACTGGATGATTCCATACAATGCACCAAAGATGTTCCAATCATAATTTTTTTAAGAAAAAACAAGAACTTTTGAGTGTGACAACCTAATATTCAAGCCTATGGCCTTGGTGTTCCTATGCAATTCATGGTAATGTTATAATTTTATTTAAATATTTGACATTACAATGAAATGACTCAGGATGTTTGAGAGTGGTTCTGGCTTCATTGGATTTCACATGGAGAAAGTAGAATTACAGATCTCACTCAAAATCCATTAGACTTTACAGTTTTCAGGATTGGGGGGATTGCAACGTTTCCATCGGATTTTGTCATGTACGAGGGTATGGAACTAGTATTTAATCAAGAGCACCAAAATATCCATGTACCTTGATGTTAGTGGCATTGGTTGTCAAACTCCTCTATCATGGCCCTTCTAAAACTGTACCCATCAGTCAAACAAAATCCTGACTCGACATGCTATGCTTTTTCTATCGTATTTTAATGCTTAGAGGGAGATATTGATGACGAACATCCCAATATAGGCAGTGATTTTGATGATAGGTAGGTATTTGTTGTAGCATGCTTTTTTTTGGATGCTACAGGCCATCTATAGACCGTCTGTTGATGTATTTTCGGTTAAGAGATGGATTGCAATCGATGCTATAATGGTTATGTGCACCCTTACATGCTATATAAATGAGAATTTTTGCTTATTTGTGCATAAATGGTTTGAACTTTGAAGTTTGGATACATATGGATGCACATGAATATATAAATTTTTCTCTAAAATTCGAATATTTTATGTGTTTTTGGTCAACTGGTTGTTTGGTCTGGTTTTTTTTACCAGTTCAGTTCCGGTTCCAACCAGTTCCCGGTTCAGTTTTCTGGTTCAGTTTTCCGGTTGGGTGCTCATAACATTGCTCTCCACAAGGTACCTGTATGACCAAGGTGCCAATGAACCGTTGATGCTAAATGGTGAGCTCTGTAGTGTTGAATACAACTTTGTACAATATCCATGAGCATATGCTGGAACTTACACCAAGATTTATGCAGGCAAATCTGGCAGTAGCACACGTAATAAGGCTTTATTTATTTATTTATTTTTTCCAAGGAAATATTTGGGCAGATCACTTCTTGCCAGCCTATTGGCAGAGCCTAACTCCGACAGCATCGAGGAGAATTAAACCCGTGACCTCCCAATAGCGAGGTGCTTTTAGCGACGGGACCTTTGACCAATTGAGCTAACCTTTGGGGCTGTAATAAGGATGCTTACTGTGAGGTGTCAAAATATTAATGAGTATTGTTTGGCTAAATTGTTAATTTGTTACAATAAATAGTCTCTTGTTATTCTTTCATTTTAATTGATTGTTAACTGCCATTTTGTTCTTCTCTATTTATAGCTGATAGTTGTGAAATTCATTCATTCTTGTAACTTTTTCTTAGTCCATTCTCTAAGAGCAAAAATTCTCTGCTATTAAGATTCTAGCATAAATGGATATTCGAATCACTACTATGCATGAAGTTATATTGTTGTTGTTGGATGCTGTAAATTAAACAGTGCCAGTATTTGTTTTGTACTGGCATTTATATGAGATATGTTCATTCCTACAAGCATCCACACTTGTGACATACTGGTCAAAATATGAACATAATCAAGCTTTTTGAAAATCGAGACAGCTTGTCAGAACTCACTTGGGCATGATCTGATAATTTTGGATGTAATTATAGGTATATCTGAACATATTTTGGATGAATTCATATTTGGGGTGGTAGAAATTTGTTCTCACTTATTTCAAGAATATACATTCTTTGGGCTTGCAAAGCTATTTATTCGCCCTCTCTATTAATGAATTTCTTCTGCTCCTGAACATTGTGATCACAATATTCAAGAGTGCAATTCATATATATAAGTTTGTTCTTTGTGTGCAGGGGCTTGCTGAATTGTATGAAGCATCTGAAAATTTTGATAAGGTTGTGGAGGCTTGTGAGTCAATTATTGAAATTGCAAAGGCAACAGATGATAAGGCTCGACTGACAGACTATTTATGCAGACTTGCAAGAGCACATGTCAAATCTCTTGATTATGAAAAGGCTTCTCAGACATGGAATGTTCTATTAGGCCTTCCATCAATATCAGAAACTCAGCGGGTCGAAGCACTTTGTGGACTTGCAAGAGCACATGTCAAATCTCTTGATTATGAAAAGGCTTCTCAGACATGGAATGTTCTATTAGGCCTTCCATCAATATCAGAAACTCAGCGGGTTGAAGCACTTTGTGGTGTTGCAGATGTTCAGGTAGTAAAACTGATCAATCTTAGGGAACAGGCTGATAGAAACTGCCTGTCACAGCGGGAGCCTCCTTGTTCGTTAGGCGAGATAGATATAAAAAGACCTGTTACTTTTCCAGCTTCTATTGGTCCAGCAGTAAGCACATTATCTGTGGATGATACTAAAATGTTTCAAGATACAGTTAATTCCTTGGAGGCATTGCTGCGGGAAATTGTTCATATATCACCCCAGACACACAGATATCAAGATTTACTTTTGAAACTGTTGCTGGACCACATGCAAGAAGCTCATTTGTTAGGAGGTACTCATTTTTGAATGCTGTTTTCTGTAGTTGGAAGCTGTTTGAATAATATGGTTTCTTTTTATCTATGATGGTATGGTTCTCATGCAAAGTAATGTCATTCTGAGCATTACTACATGAGTGATATTCAGTGTAATTTTACATGCAGTTTAGAAAAGGGCTCAGTTATCAGTTCATGCAGGAGAGATGTACAAGAAGGCACAGTTGCAAGTTCTGCACCATTCTGTAGCTATGCTATCCTTCTATTGTTCAGATGCAGTGCTGGAGATAGCATTTACCATGTGTGAGGAAGACTGTGTTGATCAGATTTTTGGTGCTATTGGAATGGAGAGGTCAAGGAATAGTCGTCAAGAACGACTTCTCTGGTTGGGCAAACGATTTGCCCATTCCTACCCTCATCATGGTGGATCTCTTGCAGTCATTGCTTATGCCTTGTATTGCAGACCCATTTTCAGGTATCTTCATCTCTTACACTTTAAGTTTTTAATATGACATTACGTAAATGTTAGTTGTCTTTGTGGGAAAGATTTTGTTAGCAACTTACACTCAGATAAAGAATAATAGAAGATGACTGGGCTAACTTACTTTTGTATACACTTCCAATGGTTATTTATCAAAATTTAAAGGGAAACCTCAAGCAGAAATGCTATTGAACTGACTCGAGAGTGGCATCCTCTTGCCATGTGTAAATTGGCAAGAGCGCATTACATGTGAGAAAAGCAGAATAAAGTTGGTAATGCAAGGAGGATGGGAGGTTTTGTTCCCCATTTTCTCCAGTTCCTGCAAGGTTCAGTCTTCTTGATTAACCGTAAACTCTGTTATTTTTGTAATTGTTTGTTATGGTCTTTTGATTCTGCTGCTGACTGGAATAGCTTTCGCTCATTTTTTGTTCAATATTTCTTGGTGGTTGTGACAATGATTTCTGAGCTGGGCAGGTCGAGGTTGCAGACAGGGAAGGCATATCTGGGTTCTTGTTGGCAGAGACAAGGTCTAGTGCCCAACCAACTCTAATAAGTTCTCATGAATCCCAATGTGCCATCTCATAAGGCAAGCGACTGCAGTAAGAAATGGTTATAGCCCGCCCACTCCCCTAGAAGATGAACCCCAGAGGATGTTCACTCGTGCAAAAGTTAATAATGAGAATTCACTGCCTTTTGCACCTAGTGTAGCTCCGGGTTCCTAAACTGGCAGAATTTTTGGTTTTTCTATATCACAAAGTTAAATGCTTGAGGGTTAACAGATATTGTAAAGGTGCACCATTTGGAGTTGGATCATGCTTGACAAGTTATTTGATTCAGAGGGTAGTTGGACTCGGTCACAAAACTTGTTGAATTGGAAATTTTAAAAATTAAAGGATACAAAAAATGTACAAAATTTATTTAAAAAAATATAAATTCATGCACAAAATGGAAATACTATTAATTAAGGACCAGGTATGAATTTCTTTTTGATTTTTATTGCATGGAAGGGTGCAAATAGGCAGAGGTGTTGTCATTGTTAGACATGGGGGTTTGCTTGTATTTTCAATTTTGTCATTGTGTGTCTAGGTTCAAGTAGGCTTTTATCTTCATTAATTGCTATCATTATTCCAATATGAAGTTCATCTTGAAAGCTGAGTCTTTTTTTGAGGAATTTGGTTGCCTTTTAATACCGTGATGCTAGTTTTGTGTTTACTGGGGTCGAGGGATGCAACACTCATTGGAAGGATGAGTTAGGGCTGAATCGTGTTGTGAAGACCTCTGAAGCAAACCTCTGAAGCAAAGTAGCGGACAGTAGATGTTGGCTATGAGTTTTATGGACCTGTTTTACTTGTCAGGGTTGCCATATATATAGGCTTCTATGGCTGCTAACAGGTTGTTGCAGCGATGGGAGGAAAAGTTGTTTTCTCCCTTTCAAAATCAGCAAAGCAATACTAAAATCTGAAGGTGATTTCCTCTCGAGTGTTAAATCAGTTATTGTTCCTCTAAATTGGGGTGCCAACTTTATAAGGATCTCACAGTAAGAGAATAGAGATGCTATAAATGCCAAGGGAGAGGAGCTGCTGGGCAACTTAAGCTGGTCATGTCAGTGTTATTGGAACTGGACTAGAGTAAATGTCAGTGGACTGGTCATGTCAGTGTTAAAACGTAATCACTAAAGTAATTATTTCACTTTTTCCAAGTTTATTTTATTTCTATTAGCCAACAAAATAATTATGTGCTTTACTAAGTCAAAACATAGGCTAAGTTACTAAATCAACTTGCTCACACTAGAGCAAATATCTAATGAGATCTTGGGCTACTTCTGCATTCCTAGACACTTAGGCTTGTGCAGAAGTACCTGCCTGAGGTACAATTGTTGACAATAGCACTGTAAACAAATAAATGAGTGGTAACAAATAGCACTATAAATGAAGGACGAGACAATCAATTGGGGAGAGTGAAGAATGCATAGAATTAATTGGGTATCACTACACATTCACAAGTCTAATAGTCACTCAGGAAGTAACATCTTATAGCCTCAAAACCTCACCAGTCTTATGCATAAGGCTATTATAACTTCCCTTCTCACATGTGACACATGTATAGATGTATTATCAAACTACAAACACCTTAAAGTATGCTAGCCCTCTTCTACGTTCTATATTTATTGTCTATCTGGTTGGTTATCATTTCAATCTGACAGAGATACTTGTAGTACTATTGCAACATGGACTATAATAACAAACATTACAGATATAGGACCTTAATCTGCATGGGACAAATAATTTATTTGTTCACTATCTCATGATTACCTCCAAAATCAAATACATTGAATGAAAATCAATATAACCAAACTGAAGAACACAAAGTGTGGCTTATACAGTTTATATTGAACATGTACTAATCAATCTGATCTCAAGAAGTGGTAGAGCAATTTGCCCTAAGTTATTCCTGCCTAAAACTCTAATTTTAATACTGTTTGTTTTAATTCAGAAAAGAGTAAGGGTCCTGTATTACTATATAAAAATTCAAGTCCAAACAATTGCCAACCAATTTTGTTTATGGACTCTGTGCAGACATAAATGCATTACCTTGTGAGTTGGGATCATTGTCTTCTTTAGGGTGCTCCTTTAATATCTCTATCATTTTTGTTGCTTTGTAATTAAGTTTATGTTTGGCATCATGTGTTGTATTAAAATATTTTTGATCATCTTTGCAGCTTGCAGCGGACAAAGTTTTGTTGTGAGCAAGCACTTAAGATGGATCTCACATCTATCACTGGGTATGTACTCAATCCTAATTTCTGTTGCTTCTATCTATTGATGTGGATCTGAGAGTGATATGATGATCTCCTGTCATGTTATGATGAACACAGGTGGCAGGTTTTGGCTGAGCTTCGCGTATCTGAAAAATCATTGAGCAGTGTTCAACTATGTGTTACTAGAGGGCAAGAAGCCATTTGTCACTTCCGCAATGCTTATGGCTTTTCTCTCAAAGTAGCTGAACTTAGATTGCAACTAGTTTTGGCCAATGCACACCTGGCTTCGGAATCTCATGATGAATCTGCCAAAATTTTCAGCAATATAGCAGTGGTTGTATTTTTTTCAGTTCATTGTAAAATTGATTTGCCTATGTTAGTTTATATTCGTTTTCATATCTGTTTTCCATTTAATGCAATTACATTAGAGTGCTGTTTATTTTATAGTTGTTCATGTATTGATTTCTTTTCCCTCTGGATGGAAGCTTATGCAGAGTGCAGGTAAACTTGAAGATGCAGAAGCTGCCAGGGTAAAATTTGCAGCCGTCGAGGTACTGAAATGTTCCTAACGTTTTTCTTTGCTGCTTGTTGATGGCATTGTTTGCCACATACTATTTCATTTGCATCTTGATGCAGTTTACCTTATCACTTTTATAAATGTAGGTGTTGTTATTCTTAAGCTTTAATTCCTTTGTACGGCATAGCTAAGGAGATTATATCTGGCATTCAATGCCCCACTATTATCCCATTTAGTGCTTTGTGTATCTCATTGGCCATGTCTTGCCCTAGTATGTTTATTTTTAAGTTAGACCTCGTAATGATGTTCTGCTGGCAATTTGGATGTGCTTGAGCTACTGACTACAACTTAGGTTTTTTAAACTTAAATGTTCTGGAAAGCAGCAAATATCTCGAGATGTAGATCCTTCTATGTCATGCATTATTGTTTAGATTCTGTTTTAGGATTCACTATGAGCAGTTTCAAACTCTCTTTGTGCATTGATTCTAATGGCAACTAACCTACAATGGCTGAAAAGAATCTGCACACAATTAGTTCTGCTAAAACCTTGCTTGTAATCCATCATTGAGATTAGAAAGGTATGCATAGCAGTGTAAACTTGAACCCCGCGATTGGTCAGATAGACCAACGGTATCATTATGTTCAAAACACTAGATGGAGTTATTTCCTACGCTCCATTCTCGAAGCTGGCTTTGGAGGGGAACATGCTCATGGAGTTATTTCTTATGCTCCTGAAATGATTGCCCACGCTCCTGGAACGATTCCTATTGCTATAAGACCACAGGAGAGGAAATTAGAAATTGCTTGTGGCAAGAGGCTTGAGAAAGTTTAGTAGATAATATAATTATTTATCCTTTTCGGTTTAGTATCTAGATTCGAGAATATGGAATTATTTATCTTTATCATGGCCTATTTTGTAAACAGTATATGACAGTTGAAATCTGAACTGTTGATTGCATATTGCAACTCTTTGTTCATGATGCCCTATTTCATTTCATGATTGATGTCATTTTTACAATTTGTTGATGACAAATGGTATCTGTTGAAACTTGAAGGTTGATGTTATGGTTGATCATCTGATGCAAATGCTATAACAGCTATATCTTTGATATTATTTGTGTACTGAATGGTTGATGCTTTAATGATTGTCTTTAATTTACTTCAGAGATCCATGTTTTCAAATTTTTTGCATCCAATCACCATGTCGCTGTTTTTTGAAAAATGTTTATCAAAATATATAAAAATGCATGTTCTATAAAAAAAACACTTCTGGAATGTGCTCCATTTTGAGAGTATTTTTGGAAATTGGCACTTCTTTTTCCTCTTCTCTGCTTTTCTCTTGTTCCCAACAGCTATGCTTAAAACTTACACTGATTCAACAAAATATGTGCAAAATAATGCAGAGGAAGAGTTAACTTTTTGTGGCAATCTTGGAATCATTAGGAACCAAACATGGAATTTGAACCATAGTATGATAGTGGTCAGTGATTCAGGTCTTAGGTTTGGGAGAATTCATGAACTTCCTTGGTTAGTCTGTGCATCGGTTCCTACTGTTAATCAGCCCTTTCAGGGGAGCTGATACAAATAACAGTAATATTATAAAGCCAGGAAATATTTCATTTACCAAGCTTGTGCTAAATGCTTATTGTGGTCCATTCATTAGTGGGGTCACCTCAAAATCATGCAATCATGTCAATGGTGGCTTGCCAGGTTGGTGAAAACAGGTTGCTAATATATAGTTCCCATGAGGGAGCAAGTCCTAGGGAGTATAATGCTAGTGCTTCTGGATTTGCGTGTAGATGAAGTGAACAAAGTTCATACTTCTTGTTAAATACTCCAGAACACTTGGAATATGAAAATATCCATTGAGGATACACATTATATTAGAAAGTATGAGGAATTAATATTTGTATCATCAATGGATATTTTCATATTCCAAGTCTTCTGGAGTATTTAACGAGTATGAACTTTGTTCACTCCATTTGGTATCATAGCGGTCGATCCTCCGCCTGCAAATGCACAGAATTTTTTTTTCTTCTTTCTGGTTTGTGTTCCTTCCGCTGTTCTGTCCACCCTGCTGTTGCGCCAAACCCGCCGCCATTCATCAGAATCGGGCTGCTATTGCAACAGTTGATATAAGTCAACGTCGAGCCCTTCTTTCGTTGTCTCTGCTAGCCATCCAATCCCTCTCATACCTTATCATTCATCAATAAAATATATTTTTCTTCTGTCTATAACTGGGCTTTTTGTGCTCCATTTGCTGAATTAATATTTGTATCTTCAATGGATATTTTCATATTCCAAGTCTTCTGGAGTATTTAACGAGAAGTACGAACTTTGTTCACTCAAGTAGAAATTTTCTGAACAAGACATTTTTCATCAAGAAATTTGCACTTTACCCAATTCAGAAGTTTCTCCTCACTTCAATGGGGTCACAGATCTATCATGTAGAACTTTCAGCAGCAAGGCTGAACTGAAATATTCATTAACTACCTGTAAATACTTTTATTTATGTTTGTTATCTCTCAGACGTAACCCAAGGAAAAATCCTTAACCCCACTAAAGGGCAAAAGCCGAAGGAAGCTATCAAGAGGGCCCCACACATCACCTAGTGGCCTCTCTTTAGGCTTGGAAAATTCCAAAACAAGGGGGATTGGACATTGGACCCTTTGATGATATTTCTCCTCACTTCAATGGGGTCACAATGTTAGATTTTGTAGTATCGGATGTGTTCTAGCCACGAAATTTTTTGGAGAGGCTAGAATACATGAGATCTCCAAAATCCAAAAATCGTTTTTGGAAATTCTGCCTAGAAGTGTTTCAATTAGATTATTAACTGATTTTTAAATATTTCCTAAAGTCTAAACTTTAGGGAATATGGTTAATTAATCAATATTAATTGAGATAAGGCAAGAATAGTCTAGAAATTCACACGGATTGACTCAAAGATGATCCTAGACATTAAGTTTTAATCTTGGCGTTGGTGCTCCAACAAGGGATTATAAGAGGAGGTCGATGTGGTGGTGGAGAACACATCTCAACGATTCTATTTTTTTGACAGATCGATTTCTAGAGTAGCAACAATCAGTTGCCAGAGAGAGAGTCAGTGAGATCGAAGCACTGTGAGGGGCAGGGACAATGATCCGGAGGAAATATTTCCCAGATCTGGAGAGGCAACAACAAGAGTTCCGAGTTATCTCAGAGAGGCAATGCTGAGGAACAACGCAGTTGCTTCAGCCAAGCAGTTCAATTTGGAGGAAGGAAATATTGTTCTCAGTTCTAGAGATCGGGAAGAAGTCCCAGAGGGTCAGAGTGACGATTTCCTCAGCATCCAAAGGTAGAACGGCTTCATCAGAGCCCAGTCCGAGCCAAGCCGTCCAGCCAGCGACGCAGAGGCTTATGCAGAGCTCCAGGAGGCTGAGTTTTGGTAGACAAGCCGTGCCAGAAATTTCCTGTGGGAGAGGGGTAATTTCCCTTCAGTATTTTGCCCCAGATTTTCTTGCAGTTTCAATTTCCAGTTGGGCATCCATAGATGTACTTAGATTTTAATGCTGCATTATAAAATAAAACCCTCATCTGCTGCACCAGTTTTCCCGAGTTGGGTTTTTCCGTGGACTTTTGTCCAAAAATAATTGTGTAAATTTTATGTGTGTGTGCTAGCATTTCTTCCAGCATTTATTCTTCCGTAGTTTTATTTGTGTAGATTGCAGTGTGATTTATTTAGTATTTTCCGTAGGCAAACAACAAATAAATTGTTAAATAAAATTAACAATTAGGAGATTAAATTCCAGTTGCTATAATAGGATTCCGGATTTGGAGTTTTCAAACATTGATCTATCATGTATAACTTTCAACAGCAAGGCTGAATTGAAATATTCATTAACTACATGTAAATACTTTAGTTCTGCTTGTTATCTCCCAGACATTCACCAAGGAAAAATCCTTAACCCCACTAAAGGGCGAAAGCCGAACAAAGCTATCAAGGGGTCCCCACATATCAGCTAGTGGCCACTCCACTCTTTAGGCTTGGAAAATTCCAAACCAAGGGGGGATTGGACATTGGACTCTTTGATGATGTGCCCAGATGGACCCAGGACGCCCCCAGGCTGGCCTTAACCTTGTTTGATGGACAATACTGAGTTTTGGAGCCAAGATGAGGATGGTTATCATTGAGATGACTTGGGGGCTAGCACATCCCTTTTTGATGCCAATGCTTGCCCTTAGAGGGGCCATGCCACTCCCACATGCTTGAAAAGGGTCACATAGGGCCTCTCTTGTATGATGTCATGGTGGAAGAGTGTTAATTTTGCGCAACTAGGTCCAAACTCCATGTTGCATTGCTCAAATGACGATGGTCATATTTTTGTTGGATTCCTCTTTCGGAGAGGTGCAAGATTGATCTAAAGATCATCTTGATGGGATGAGAAGAACATTGATTTTGAATTTATTTTCCACATGTGCAAGGTCGGCCAGATTTATCCCACATGCCTAAGAGATGTGTCACACACCCTCATTGATGAATATAAATTGGAGAGACTTGGAGGTCATTTTCTCATCATCTCATCACACATTCTTTCATTGTGATCTGATTTGTTCGATAGCCTTTGGAGGACTTTTTCACTCACACGTGTGGAGCGAAGCTGCTGTTTTTTGCGCTGATTTGTTTAGGGCTTTCTGTTTTCTGCGCTGATCAGTTTAGGGCTTTCTGTTTTTTGCGCTGATCAGTTTAGGGCTTTTCTGCTGCAGCATTGACTAGCATTGACCGTGGTCAACCCTTGGTCGTTTGACCTCAATCTTCTATAGAATTTCTGATTTTAGGTCATACAACAGGCATTAAAATCGAGGAATTCTGGGCTGTTTGACCGAAGCCCTAGTTTGTTGCATTGAATTTTCTGAAGCTGTCTGTGTTGACTTTTCTGCAATGCCCCTGGTTTGACTTGTGTTCACTTGTGATGAACTGTCTTTGAGGGCTGTGGGTGTGACACATGAAAGTGTTGGTTGACCGAGAAAGACTTTGCTGGTTGAAGCATCCTGCTGATCGCTGTAACGCCACAATATCTCATATCTTTGCTGGACAAAAGGAATTGTAAATCTAATCTATATTTGGCTTGTCTTCTATTGATCTATTACTGTGTTCTATCAAAATTTTACTTTCAAGTTTATGTGATTGCTATTTTGTATTGGGCCTAAGAAAGATTGAAGTAAAAATGCATCAAGCATAGAACACCATGGTTATCCAAATTTAACATGGTATCAGAGCTGAGGTGAAGACAAAGTCCAAGAGTCCAAGCTAGTGTTAGAAGCTATCTCTGAAGGAAGAAATCCTATCAAGGAAAAATGGCCTCCTCAACCTACAAGGGTTTCAAGGTTGATGATAAATTGACTGATAAGTTTGATTATCATGCATGGAAGATGTCCTAGAAGATCAAGATGTCATGGACTATGTATAGGGGAATATTCAAGAGCCTCCATGAAATGCAGTTGCTGCCACGAAGACGAAGTGAAAATCCATGAAGATGATTATTCGGGATTATATTCATAAGCACTTGGTTGCTTACATTTCTGAGCTGAAGACATCTAAGGAGATGTATGATAAGCTGGTGAGCATGTTCAGGACTAGCAACGCTAATCAAATCCTCTTCTTCAAGAATCAATTGAAGAATATCAAGAAGGGTAAGGATGAATCTATTCAATCCTATTTTATGAGGCTCACTGAAATCAAGAATAACCTCCTAGCTATTGGGGAAGCAATATCTAATCGAGAGATGGTTCTTATTGCACTTGGAGGTCTCCCCCGTGATTGGCATGTATTCAATACCACTATTCTCAATAATAATGTGATTCTTGATTTTGATGAAATATTGACGAGATGCGCTCAAGAGGAAACAAGAATGATGGAGTATGCCTCTAATGATAATGGAAGTGACCCAACTGCCTTCGTTACTCATGCAAAGAAGAAGAACCATGGTGGCCCGAGAAATCAAAACCATGGTAGAGCAGGGCCCAAAGGAAGGAAGGGAAGATGTTACACTTGTAACAAGACTGGTCACTATGCAAGAGAGTGCCCTAATAGAAGGGACTCTCCCAGGGATGATGACAACAACAACTCGAGAAGGAATGGCAGGAACAACATGTTCCAACGAAAAAGGAAGGTTCCCTCTGATCGTAATGGAAATGGGCAACCTTTCAAGAGGTCAAGAAATTCCAGGTACAATGAGTCTAATGTTGTTGATAATAAGAGAAATGATTTTATTATTGTATCTGCCCTCTCTGCTGCATCTCCACCTGATACCCTGGATGTCTTGTTAATTGATAGTGGTGCTTCAAGGCACCTCACTAGTTATAAAGAAGTCCTTTTTGATTTGGTTGAGAAGGATACTAATCTAGAAATTATCCTTGGAGATAATGCCACCTATCCCGTGAAAGGGACAGGGACTGTGACCCTCCATTTATCTCAAGGTCAAGTCATCCGATTACAAGATGTGTTGTATGTACCTAATTTGAAGAGAGCACCTTGTGTTCATTTGAAATAGAAAATGGAAAATGAGGTTCAGGTGGCATTGGTGAGTAGGTACTTATGCGGAAGAAGAACTTGAGAAGCTCTTTCTGGGTTAGTAGATAGTTACTCTGCAGTTGGAGAAGTCCGACAGAGGCTATGGTGGTTGATACTGGAAATCTTCAAACAATGTTATGGCATCGAGAGGTTTACACCTTCATTACAAAGCCCTTCGAAGCAAGGAAAGTGACGAGGATGCTTGAGTGGGAATGAGTATAGAAGGTATATGTGGGGTTGTCAGAGAAGAGGGAAACTCTACAAGAGGACCATTCCCCTCAAGTGTCACAAAGACCACTGATATATTGCGATTGATACATTCTGATTTATCTGGTATGCTTCACATGACATCCTTGGGAGGATGTTCCTATTACATGACTTTTTCAGATGACTTCTCCCGCAAGACCTGGATATATTTTTTTTGAAGAAGGACGAAGTATTCAAATGGTTCTTTACCTTCAAGGCCTTGGTGGAAAATAAAATCAAGAAGAAAATCAAAGTTTTGAGGACCGACAATGGGACCGAGTATGAGTCAAATGAGTTCTGTGATTTTGGCAGAAGGCTTGGCATTGAGGAGACCACAAGCTGGTATACAGCTGAAATATCAGTTATTCATAGAAAGAAAGAGCAGGGACCATTTGAAGGCGCCGCGCATGCTATGTGACCAAGGCAGCAGAAGGTTTCATGGGAGGAAATATGAACACTCTTGTGTGCTAATTTCAAAACAAATGCTAGCATTCCCGCTCACAGACTTCAAAACCTGAAAGTCTTCTCTGGCAAGAAACCTCATGTTTCTCATTTTAGAGTTTTTGGTTGTCCTGTTTACTTTCATGTGCCGAAAGAAAAGAGAAGCAAGCTGGATGCTTCTGGAAAGAAGGGAATGATTGTGGGCTACAGTGAAACTTCGAAGGCATATAGAATCTACGTGCCTAGTCAAAGAGAAGTGGAGATATGCCACAATGTCACCTTCTATGAAGACGCTGCCCTCAAGAAAGTAAGAAATCTTCCTAGCTCCAAGGAAGACAAAGAAGATGAAGAAGCAGGGAGGTTGGAAGAGCCGAAGGATGACCCGATGCTTGATGTTGAAGGACCTATGGATCCCATTGATCCACCTCCTTCAAATAAGAGAAGACCCTCATGGCTTAGGGACACTCTTGAAGATGCCGAGAGACATATTGCCCCAAGGGGGACATTCCGTGTAAGCAAGACGCTGAAGAGATACCAAGGGTATCTAGCAGCCATGAGTACAATAGTACAATTTGAGCCAGGAACATTTGATGAAGCTGTAAAGCATCAAGTTTGGAAGGATGCTATGCACGAAGAATACGAGTCCATTATGAAGAACGATGTCTGGGAAGTGGTCCCAAGACCGGAGGGAAAATCTGTTGTCACCTTGAAATGGCGCTATAAGATCAATCATGCATCTGATGGAAGTGCTGAAAAGTACAAGGCAAGATTCGTTGCTCGAGGCTTCTCTAAAAACAAAGGCATAGATTATGATGATATATTTGCACTTGTGGCTCGCAATACCACCATCCGATCTATTATTGCCCTTGCTGCTACGCAAGGATGGAGTCTACATCAGATGGATGTGAAGACCACTTTTTTGCATGGATCTATAAATTAAGAGGTGTATTTCGAGCAATCTTTGGGGTTCGAAGTTCAAGATAGAGACACCCATGTATGCAAGGTGAAGAAAGCCATCTATCGGTTGAAGCAAGCTCACAGAGCTTGGTACGAGAGGATAAATAGCTACTTGATGAAGCTGGGCTTCACTTGAAGTAATGTTGATTTGAACCTTTATTTTAAGGTTGATAGAGAAAGGCCTCTCATTTTGGTTCTCTATGTGGACGATCTCTTCCTGAAAGGTGCTGACCCTCTCATTCATCAGTGTAAGAGGGAGCTAGCTTCCGATTTTGAGATGAAAGACCTAGGACTGATGCACTACTTTCTAGGCTTGGAAGTCTAACAGAGGCCAGGCGAGATTTTCCTTTCTCAAGGAAAATATGTCATGAAGTTGCTGAGGAGATTTGGTATGGTGGATTGTAAGTCTGTGTCGACACCGATGGAACTCAACTTTAAGAAGTTGAGTGGAAACACTGTTGGGCCCGTGCTAGCAAATCCTACCGAGTATCGACAACTCATAGGGTCCTTGATGTTCTTAGTGAACTCTCGTTCGGACGTATGTTTTGCTGTGAACACTTTGAGTCAACATATGGTTGAACCTCATCACATTCACTGGATTGGTGCCAAGAATCTGTTGAGATATCTTCGGGGCACAGTCAACCATGGGCTGAGATACACTGTCGGGAGTTTGAAACTCCATGGATATACTGATGCCAATTGGGCTGGCAGTGTGGTGGATCGCAAGAGCACATCTAGATGTTGCTTCACCTTGGGTTTTGCTTCAATATCTTGGATGAACAGGAAGCAGAAGTCGGTGGCTTGGATTGTGAAGTTGTTTGGTTGCGAAAGCTCTTCAGTGAGTTTTTCGGGAATGTGTTAGATACCACCGTTATCCTTTGTGATAACTAGTGGCATTTGTCTTTCTGAAAATCCCGTGTTCCACGATCGATACAAGCATATTGATATCAGGTACCACTTTATCCAGGATATGGTACAGCGAGGCGTCGTAAGGATCGATCATATAGGAACTGATGAGCGGGTCGCGGATATTCTCACGAAGCCCCTTGGGAAGGTCAAGTTCCTAACCTTCCATGAGAAGCTTGGAATCATGGAAAGACCCTATTTTGAGGGTCCTGCTTGAGTTGGACTATGAGCTCTGGGAGCTCCAGGGGGCTTGGGGATAGCTTCTTGGAGCTATAAGCACTCACGGGGCTAGGCTTGCCAAAACATGTGGTGCTTCTGCCCCACCGTTATGATATTGAGTTGGTTCGCCTCTCTCTGATCTGTTCCCCGCACACATCTTACTCATGGAGTTTCAGACTCATGGGAAGTACCTCTCATTTGGCCAATGAGGTGGGAAATATGGATAGAGACCAATAGCAAGACCAATGTACGTATCCAAGATTGTCGTACTCTCTATGTCTAGGATGGCACATGTCCAACACCTTGATCTGGGATCGAGTATGATGAGGTTTTATCCTCTAAACTGATTTTGGGTCAGTAAACTAACTTCGGGTTAGTATGAGACTCTTTTGAGTCCGAGAGAGGTTTTTACCTCTACGCTGACTTCGGGTCAGTTGTGTGTGATGTCTTTGTGACTCACCTTTTGTTCTGAAATAAAGAGCCAACAAGGCAAGTTACAGCGGGATGACGCACGATGTTTGGTTTGCTACATGATTGATGGCACTTATGGATAGATGGAGTTCTCCCTAGTTGAGAGGGAGTGTTAATTTTGGGCAACTAGGTCCAAATTCCATGTTGCAATGCTCATATGACGATGGCCAAATTTTTGTTGGATTCCTCTTTCAGAGAGGTGCAAGATTGATCTAAAGATCATCTTGATCGGATGAGCAGAATATTGATTTTGAATTTATTTTCCACATGTCCAAGGTCGGCCAGTTTTATCCCACATGCCTAAGAGATGTGTCATACACCCTCATTGATGAATATAAATTGGAGAGACTTGGAGGTCATTTTCTCATCATCTCATCACACATTCTCTCATTGTGATCTGATTGGTTCGATAGCCTTTGGAGGCCTTTTTCCCTCACATGTGTGGAGCAAAGCTGCTGTTTTTTGCGTTGAACTGTTTAGGGCTTTCTGTTTTCTGCGCTGATCTGTTTAGGGCTTTTTTGCTGCAGCGTTGATGGTGGTCAACCCTTGGTCATTTGACGTCAATATTCTGCAGAAATTCCGATTTTAGGAGGCCGTACAACAGGGCACTAAAATCGAAGAATTCTGGGCTGTTTGACCGAAGTCCTTGTTTGCTATGTTGACTTTTCTAAAGCTCCTTCGTTGACTTTTTTGCGCTGTCCTTGGTTTATCTTGCATTGACTTGTGATGAGCTGTCTTTGAGGGCTTTGGGTGTGACACGTGAAAGTGCTGGTTGACCGAGAAAGACTTTGTTGGTTGAAGCATCCTGCTGACTGCCGTAACGCCACAGTATCTCATATCTTTGCTGGACAAAAGGAATTGTGAATCTGATCTATATTTGGCTTGTCTTCTATTGATCTATTATTGTGTTCTATCAACATTTTACTTTCAAGTCTATGTGATTGCTATTTTGTATTGGGCCTAAGAAAGATTGAAGTAAAAGTGCATCAAGCATAGAACACCATGGTTATCCAAATTTAACAGAGGCACAATTCGGAGTTGTATACATGCACTTTGGAACTTTCTTGTTGTTCCTTGATTCTTAATTATCAATTTTGGAAGACGATGTCATGATAGAGACCATTTTCTGCCACACATGTGGGCTATTTTTGGCATTTTTTATGTTTTAGAGCTATTGTAAAGTTGGCTTGTGACCTTTCACCTAGTTGAATGCTCAAGTGAACTTTTTTGGGGGTTTTGCTTGTAAAATTAATGAAACAAGGCTTGGTTTCTCTCATGATCATTCATGCATTGCACTTCCCTCTCTTTGGAAGTGCACACTCGCTTCTTATCTCTTTCTAATTGCTTGTAATGTGATTCTATGGTGTGAATTTTTCTTGGAGGTGGATCTTTTGCTTGAAGTTGGTTTCTTAGGATTGTTGAAGAGATTCTTGTGGAAATTTTGTAAGTTTACTACATATCTTTTATATTTTGCATGTTATATTGTGTAAATTAGGGTTTCTACATGTGTTGTGGTTAAAATTGTTAATCTTATCTAGAAATCTTGATCGTCTATGCCACTCAAAATTGTTTACCTTGAATCCTTTAAGAGGATTCGGTGTTGTGCATCTCTTAAATTTAAAATCTACCTTTTAAGGAAGTCACTAGGGTTTGTAAGAAGAGGTTTTAGCTCTCTCACCTCTTCAACAAGGCCATATTTATTGAATTTTTCTTAGGTAATTTCATTGCCCATTTAGATTAAGGAACTGCTCTAGGTAGTGGTGATCAACTCTTCTACTTTTGTTATTTTCTCTTTCTTCTCTCTTAAATTTTAGAAACTAGGGTAAGGGTTTCTTTGAAATATTGCTAAAAGGTATATTCTTTTGATGTGTTATTGTCCTCTAAATAGGAATTGCATTAAATAATTGTTAAAAAAAAGAAAATCTATCATTTATTGCATGTTAAAACCATATTTCTATGGCTGGCGTCATCATTATATTGTTGTTTTATGCATGTTTCAGCCATAAATTATCAATTGCAAACCCTAAACCTTGCATATCTAGTTGATAGTCTTGATCTTTTGTTGATTAATCATTATAAGGCTATTTCTTCTAAATGTTATATGACGTTGCATGCCATATCATTGAGAAGCTATCAAGTCCTAACATATAACAACCCTACTTTCTTAAGTGGTCTAGGGTAGAGTGCTTGTACTTTGGTGAAGATTCTCTTAGCCCTCCAGGCTCCACTAGTGCTTTATTCCAATCATTAGAGCTTATTCATCACCTTGAACCCTGCTTATTTAAGGAGATCTATATAGGAAAGCCTCCCTTGTGGTTTAAATAGTAGTAAATAGCTAAAGAAAGGTTGTTGAGGTGACAGTGGTAGCCGATCTATTGTTGCTAAGAGGTTTTGACCCGCCTAGTAAGGCTTTGCACTAGGCTTGCTAGATTTTTCCGTCGCAGGAAAATAGTGCCAAGGCCAAAGGGGAAATCAATTGTGAGTTTCAGGTGGCTCTACAATTTCAAGCACGCTATGGATGGAAGAATTGACAAATTCAAGGAAATGTTTGTGGTGAGAGGGCTCTTTGAGAAGAGGGAGTAGAGTCTAGACTATGAAGAGACTTTTGCTCTAGCCACTAGGTACACTTCCATTAGAGTTGTTATGTCTATTGTCTTAGTCATGAGATGGAGGATACATCAGATGGATGTGAAGACAACTTTTCTTAATGAGAACATTGGAGAAGTGTACATAGTGTACCTTAGCGATTTTAGGAACATGGGAAGGAAACCCATGTTTACAGGCTTAAGAAGGCCTTATATGGACTCAAGCAGGGATTGGGAGTATTCCACGATTAATGGGTACTTACTTAGTATGGGCTTCCACCAAAAGTGAAGCAAATCCGATCCTATGCTTATATTTGTTGGGATTGATATGCTTGTTTTGGTGTTGTATGTAGATGAATTGTTTCTTACGAGTGTGGAGAAGCTCATTGTAGGTTGGAAGGTAGATATGATAACTGAGTTTCAGATGGACATTGACATGATGCATTACTTCTTTGGTTTGGAGGTTTGGCAAAAACTAGGGGAGATATTTGTTGTGCAAGGTAAGTATGCAATAGAGATTTTAAAGAGATTTTGGACTGAGTTACCGGAAACGCGGACATAACCCCCCATAAACACCAGTTGACGTTTTGAATCTTGAAATCGGTACGAAACACCGAAAAAACAATTCTGATATGTATTCGTGGCGTTTCAAATTTTCTGAAATGACAAGTTAGAATTTTGAAACGTTTTTATGGCGTTTTGGGTAAAAATGATACATTTCTAGTAAATTTGAATACGTTTCACTTTTTCCGGAAATAGATCTAGCAAAAAAAAAACGTTTCACGATTTCCCAAAACTGATTTGCCGGAGTGAAAAGCATTTAATGATTTCCTGGCCGCCCAGAACGTTTTAAATTTTTTTTTTTATATTCACTTTGTGTTTTTTATGAGCCGGTTGAATCTAACTTATTAACTTTTAGGTTATTACCTTTACGATTTACCTTTTCTCATTGTCATTTTCGCTGGAGGAGGTGTCGACTGTGGAGTGTGGAGTGAGCATGAGCCGACTATGGAGTGTGGAGTGAGCCGTCGCCTATTGTGGGAGTCGTCGTTGTTCAATGGAGACTAGAGTGAGCCAGCTGTGGGAGCTGTTTTTGTTCAAACTTCAGTGGCTTGAGCCAACTTTCAACTGTTCGAGTAGTATAACACAGGTATGAAGTGCTTATCCACTCAATTACATTAAGGGCGACGTTTACAACTTGTTTTTCTTGTCATTAAAGTTTAAAGATTAATTTTTAAACAAGTAGAGCAGGTAGTGGATTTTGACCATGATTGATAATTGCTATTATGTGTCAAATCGTTACTGGGTTGAAACTTTGATTCTTCACCAAAATTTTTGTACATAATCTCAATTCTATGATAGCCCAAAGGAAATATCATATCCTTGTATAATGTCGTTCACTATAAAGGAAATTGCATAAGGCATATAGCCTGTTTTGTTTATAGGTATGGACTGGACCACCCTCAACAGGCTTTAACATCCCAAACCCTTCTATATAAATTGGAGTTTGGGAGGCAATCTCCTTTTATTACTATTTGAGATATGAAATCGAAATAAATGTCTTCATCTTATATAAGTTTTTATAAAAAAAACTGGAATTCTCCAGATTCCATCCAAAATTGTGATCTTAATATGACCAAACATCAACATCTTAACATAACACTTTCCAATGTATTAAGGTGTCAAGGAAATAACAAAATGTTCCAATTTATGATAAGTAATGGCCTATGTTTCACTTTGGTTTTGACATGACCTAGAAAGTAACTCTAGATAATGAGACATTGAGACAGTGAATAAGTCACATAGACTACTTGTCGAATCACCGGTTTTGATAAGATTTTATAAAAAAAAATTGGAATTCACTAGATTCCTTTCAAAATTGTGAGTTTAATATGACCAAACATCAACAACTTAACATAACACTTTCCAAGGTATTAAGGTGTCGAGTAGATAACAAAATGACCCAATTTATGATAAATAATGGCCTATGTTTCACTTTGTTATTGACATGACCTAGAGAGCAACTCTAGAGAATGAGACATTGAGACATAGTGAATAAGTCACATAGATTACTTGTCCAATCACTGATTTTGATAATGATTGTTCTTTTTCAAGGCTTATGGCTTGTTTTGAAATACATATTTGTCAATTTTATTTTGCAATTTCATTTGCATCATCATCATGGCAAATTCAAGTTCAGTCATTCGTGAGGCAGAAGAAGTGGAACATGAAATTGAATCTCCCCCTAAAGTTGATCCAAAGTCACCGCTTTGGAAATATGTAACTATTGTTGAGAAGATCCAAGGAGGGGGATCATTGGCATGGATTTGCAGTGAGTGTAAGAATGAGTATAAAGGATCATACACACAAGTTAAAACACATTTACTTGAGTTAAAAGGAGATGTGGTTCGAATATGCAATGACCGACCTAAAGAGAATGGGATAGATGGAAATGGTTTAAGCAAGACAAAACTTGCAAAATATGTAACTATTGTTGGGAAGATCCAAGGAGGGGGATCATTGGCATGGGTTTGCAGTGAGTGTAAAAAGGAGTATAAGAGATTATACACATGAGTTAAAGCACATTTACTTGAGTTAAAAGACAATGTGGTTTGAATATGCAATGACCGACCTAAAGAGAATGGGATAGATGGAAGTGGTTTAAGCAAGACAAAACTTACAAAATATTAGAAAGAACAAGATCAGGCAGATGCTAGAGCAAATGAGGCAAATCATGTCTTTTAATTAAAACAACGAATAAGGTTGGGAGCATCTTCATCAAAGCCTCCACTTCTCTCTCATGGAATTGTTGGTTCAAAGCAGTCTAATTTGAGACCTCTTGAAGAGAGTTATAATAATGATGCTTGAGTAGGTTAATGCATTTATGCAAATGACTTTCCCTTTAACCTTTTGCGATCTCCTTACTGGGAAAAGATGATAAAAGCAGTGAATGAAGCCCCAAAAGGGTACAAGAGCCTTGGACATGAGAAGGCCCACACTACAATGTTGAGTGCTGAAAAGTTAGATTTGGAGGCTAAATTAATCCCCATTAGTAGTTCATGGTGCATTTCATGGGTGTCCATCATTTCTGATTGATGGAAAGATCAAAGGAATAGACCTTTGATCAATGTGATTCCTCAGAGCCCAAAGGGGGTAATGTTTTTGAAGGAAGTGGATTGTGAGGGGCAGATGAAAGATTCCCATTTCACTGCTGACATCTTGATTGGAGCAATTGAATTGGTGGGGCTAGAAAATATTGTCTAGTCAATAACTGACAATGCAACGGTGTGTAGAGCAGCAGACCTAATTATTGAAGGTAAATATTAACACATCTTTTGGACCCCTTGTGCTATACATCATTGAACTTCATGTTGAGCAAGATGGAGAAGCAAATTAAGTGGATTTGAGTTATTTTTGAAGAGGCAAAAGAAATTCAAGCCTTCATCACAAACCACCACATGTCCCAAGGCATCTACTGGGAATTTGCGAAGTTTGAGCTCCTTAAGGTATCTAAACTTTAAAAGTTATTTCATAAATTCTAATTTTTATGACTCTAAATTCAAATTTCAAATATATAAATTGGATTCTCAAATGTCATGATTTGTGAATCATAATAGTTATTCAATCAAATTATGATTTTTAATTTATTGAAACATTGAAAATTTGGCACTTGGAGGTTGTCGAGACTCATTTTGCTTCTCACATCATAGTCTTAACAAGGCTTATGCAGGTGAAAGAAGCATTACAATTAATGGTATGCAATTCTCTTTGGAATCAATGGAGACAATCCCAATTTGATAGAGTGCAAACAATGAAAAGGTTGGTTGTTGACGATGAATGGTGGGATAGGCTGGAGTACCTCTTGGCATTTATTAAGCCAATTATGGAATTGCTCCGTTTGTTTGACACAAATATGCCTAATTTGGGAGAGGTGTGTGAGGACATTGATTCCATGATAGAGAAGATAAAGGTGGTTATAAATGCCAAGGAGAATGACCCAAAATGAATTCTTTTATAGAGAAGTAAAAGATATATTGACCAAAAGGTAGACAAGATGACCACCCCATTGCACCTTTGGCTTATGCAGTGAATCCAAAATATTATGTTGCAGAGTTGCTAAGCGATCCAAAAAGAACCGCACCAAACAAAGACCCATACATCTCACAAGGATTTAAAAATGCTTTTAGAAAGGTTTTTGTAGATCTTGAAATTGGGATTCAGATTAATGCAATGTTTGCTTATTTTGTGGGATCAGAGGGTTGGGGTTCTGATATTGATTGTATTCGGGACAAGATTAAATTAAGTCCAATTGATTGGTGGAACTAGTATGGTGGGAAACTTCCACATATCCAAAAATTGGCCATCAGGATGTTATCATAGGTTGCTAGTCTCTCTTTAGCAAAAATGAACTGGAGTATATACAGCCTCATCCATTCAGTGAAGCCAAACAAATTGGGTCTAGGAACGCTGAGGTACTAGTGTATGTTCATTCAAACCTTTGCCTTCTGTCACACAAGAGAGACGAATACAAATTTGGGGCCACCAAACTATGGGATGTGGAACCAGAGTTGCCTGATTGGATATGACGTTGAATGCCAAGTCTCATATGACTTTGTTTGATGAGGAGACACCAATAGGTGGATCTTCAAGTGGACATGGCAACAATGCTCCGATTTTTGGAGAGGATGTGGTTCTTAGTGACAGGAATGAAGACATATTTGATGATATGTAAATGTAATTTATGATGGTGTTTTTACTCTTAAACTTTTAAACAATGAATATTGAATACCATTATATGCCATATGAATTATGAATAATGATAGTAGACTGCTAGTCATATTTCATTTTGTACTTTGTATTATGTAGTGTGCATTATTAATTTTGATGATGATGTTGTAAGTTGTCATGTTGATGATTGAAATTTGAAACAAAAACTTGATGATATGTTGAATCATGAATGTTATAATAATCATTAATGATGATGACAATGTTTATGCTGGATTGATGATGATGATAAATGATAATTGATTATGTATTTTTAGATATAGAATCTGGATTCTAAAAGATGAATGGTAATATGAAATTTGTATTTTGTTATATATGTGTGTGTGTGTGCGTGTGTCGTTTCCTTGGCGTATCGTATCCAGTTTTTTTAAAAATTTGTCGTATCCATTTCAAACACTGTATTAGTATCCGTTTCAGTGCAACTTAGATTTTGGATGGAAGACTATAGACCTATGGCCACGCTCATGATCACTAATTTGAATAAGGTGACAACTTCAGATTTAGAGTTGGTGGATTGCATGTTGTACAAGCAGTTGATAGTTTTTTTGATGTATATGGTCAACATGAGATGAGACATATGTTTTGTAGTGAACACATTTAGTCAACTCATGGTGGAGAAGATGCGAGAGTGTTGGGTAGTGTTGCCCACCAAAACTGGGTAACCCCCATACGAGAATTTTTTTATCCTATCTAGGATGTACGACCAATCAACAACCCTATGCATTGCTCGACTATGAAGATATGCCACATTCCTTTGCCATTTGCATTAGTCATACACTTCTTACCATCCTACTTTCCTCTTGAAGGAAGGTGGGTTACCACTTGATAGATACTTTTAACCATTTTGCAATCAAATGATTTTACTTAATGTTTTGGGCATTCTAACATGGATAAAGGGGTGTTCTGGATAATTGACAGATCTTGACTATGAACTTGTTCTCTCACCTTAATAGGGAAGTTGGTTGTCAGCCCTAGTCTAGTGGGACCTCCTCTGAGGCCTTAGGGTTATAGGAGGGGGACTACTGGAGAAACTTGGATTGAAGTAGCATGTCCATGACCATTACATACTTACCACTTTTCACCATTCCCTTGATTTGACATCCATCCTTAAAGTTTGTTGTCATTGGTTCATTGGGATTGACAGCCTCATATCCACATCCTTGAGTCAAGGCCTGGAACTTTGTCTTGGAGCGCCATTTTCAAAAGCTCCCGGTCCGGAGTGTTTCGGGGAGCGTTTTTTTTTAAATATATATATATATATATATATTTATATTTTTTATATATTGATGCATATATGTCAACAAAAGCATGTAGAATGATGAATTAGACATAAAAAGCATAAAAAACATAGATTGAATCATATAACATCAATCATCTTGAAGTTATAATTTTCATCAACCATGCCCACAAGTTGGAAACATACAACATATTGACTCTTGAGTCTCGCGAATCATCAATCTGAAGATTTCAAGCTTTCAAAATTCAATATATAACATTTATCATCATTGATTTCAAATTTCAATATATAAAATTTATCATCATTGATATATATCATAATTTATTTATCATTGTTGATTCATTGATTTCAAAATTCAATATATAACATTAATCATCATTGATTCATTGATTTCAAATTTCAATATATAACATTTATCATCATTGATTCATTGATTTCAGAATTCAATATATAACATTTATCATCATTGATTCATTGATCACCATATAACTTTCATGAAGCATCATATTCATAATTCATAATGACTTATAAACTTATAAATGCCAACTTCAAAGTTTCACCTTTCAAATTCAAACTTCAAACTTAAATTGTCATTAAATATGAAAGAGTCAAGTTTCAACTGTTCAACAATTATAAAAGATAAAAACTACTAGAAAATAGAAAAGACTAGTAAACAACAAATCTATTTTATCTATTGGCTGGCCCCTTGCCACGCCCATGAGAAATGTCTAATTTGTGAGAACCACGAGGCAATGGTGGTCTTCTAGTACTCTCAGGAGTACCACGTCCACGACCATGACTAGAAGGCGGAGGGCATCGTGAGGATGTAGGTGGAGGCTGAATCTGCAAAGGAACAATAGTTGGATATCGAGCACTGGCACTGGCACCTGCACTGCTACTGGATGATGGGATTGGCCCTGTGTGTGGTGGTGGCATGGCTGCTGGTGCTTCATCATCATCCCTCAAAAATTCTGCTTCCAATTCTTCCATATGTACAGTGTCGTCCTCCAGATTATCATCCTCTGGGTTGTTGTCCCAGACTTTATATGATTGATCCTCATATGCCCGATCACAGTAATGACTCAACAACCTCAAGTTGTAATGCACATAAACCGAGCTTTTAGCTCGATTTTCATTCAACTTGTTTCTTCTGTGGGTGCTCCAACACCTCTCCGCAGAAGAAGTATTCACAACTTGTGAGAGAACCTTTTTTGCCAACTTTGGCAAAAGTCCCATGCCGCCATATTCTTCCCACCATGTGAGAGCATTAAATCTGTCTCTGTCTTCCATTGCATGGAAAGAACCAAAGTTACTAGTGCAACTGAAGTATCTCCCTAATTCAAGGTGCAATCTAGCACAGTCCTCCCTGTTGAGGATCAACTTGTCTAATTGTACCTCTGGATTTGTGTGAGGTTTGATCCTAACCCCACCTCCAGGTGCAGGTTGGCCCAACCAAGATGGAGAGTAGTATGTTGGCATAAGGATATATGCCAAGCCATGTAGTGGAACACTGAGTTTATTCCACCGTGCACACACACAGTCGTGAATCATTGCATACAAGTTGGGATCATTATCCTTAACAACATCTTTTATTTGGCCCAACATGCTATCCATCTGCTCATAAACCTCCCCAATCACTGGTTTATCTGTATCTGAAAACCGAATCATGTGATAAATGGGCTTGGTGAAATTTTCCTCACACGTGCCCAAAACAAAGGGTCAAGGGCGGTCTCCTCCACATGTTCAAAACCTTGCCTGTCAACTATTGTCGCTGCCCTGTCTTTTAATACCTGCCAATGTGGGCTTGATACCATTGCAGCTAATGACTCTCTTACGTTCAAAAGGCGCCTGAAGGTGAGGTAATAGCTAGCAAATCTAGTCTTTGCTATCTTCAACAACTCCAATTTGGAGTGAGTACGGAAAAGCCCATGGGTATTGCTATGATTTGTAATAAAGTTTATCATTTTTTTACCTCTCTTGTAGAATCACCAAGCCATTTGAATTGAGGTTGTTTGTTTTTAATGATATCATGCATCAAAAGTTTCATTGTGTGAACCAAACACCCAGACCAAAATATGTTGGGGTATTTATCCTCAATAATTGCTCCTGCTGCCTTATAGTTAGCAGCATTATCAATGATGACTTGGATGACATTGTATGGCCCAGTATTTTCAATTACTTCAAGTAATGGTTTTGCAATGTTAATGTCGGTCTTGAATTTGTTTGAATAATCATATGCTGAAAGGAATATTGCACCACTAACCGACACAGCCAGAACACTTATCAATGGCTTTCATTTTACATTGGTCCATCCATCAGATACAATGGACACCCCATGCTCATTCCAAGAATTTGTCATTCTAGCCAAAGAATTGTTTATTTTAACTCTTTCATGATCAAGTCCCACGGTTTTGGCCTTGTCATACCTAGGGCTCCTGTATCCTTTGGGGGCATCATTAATGGCAGAAACCATTTCATGCCAATAAGGTGAGCGAAGAACATTGAATGGCACTCCACATTCATATAGAAACCGGAAAGTTTTTGAATCCACATCATTCCTACACCCTTTGTCAAGGAAATCGGATATGGTTCTATGCCTTAAGGAGATGTTTGGTCTAGGTGTGCCTCCATATCCACTGCCATGGGTGGAAGTTAATGGACTTCTTTGTCCATTCTGTGATGGACCTGATGGTGTATAAGAATCAATGAAACCCCTAGATCTTTTAGATCTCTGTAGGGCAACCTCCTCTTCCTTTCTATATTTCTGTAAGGCACACTTACACAAATTTTGATTCCTAGATTTTTGTCTCCATCCCCTAGCATTTTCCCACAAAGGTGCCTTCTGGCACGAGTGTACGAACCTGTGTATTCTTTATTGCAATGGGGGCAAAGAAATTTAGTGGTTCCACCACCTTTCTCTCTTTCCTGCCTCTGAACATATTTCCATAAAGGTGTTTGACTTTGCTCTTGTCTAGTTGGGGTATCTGTGGCCTCATGTTCTCCACTCTCCCCTTCCTCCTCAGCATACTCCTCCTCCTCATCAGGATTTTCATCAAATCCACTATAAACCACTTCTTCATCCTCGTCTTCTCTAATGGGCCTCTTTCTTCTACTCTCCAACACCATTATTACAAAGAAAGGAACCAACATGAAGAAAATCTCTAGCCATATAGCCATGATGTTTCTAGTTTCAAGTTTCAAGTTTCTAGCCTGCAAAAAAAATGGAGGAATGCCAAATGGGAATAGGAAATGCAATATAGGAAAAAAAACAATTCAATTTTTCACTTTTCAACACACTAGAATACAACATTGAGAAAAAAAAACAAGTTTTCATTTTTGAACAAGTTAAAAACAATTCCCAGAAATTAAAAAACTAGATTAGAAGACCTACCTCTTTCTTGCAATCTTCCTCTTGCAAACTTGCTCTCTTGCAACTTGTTCCTTGCTCTCTCCTTGGCACTTTTGCTCTCCAAACTCTCAAGCTCTCCTTCTCTCCAAATCGCTCTCCAACTCTTGCTCCTCTTGCTCCTCTTACTCTCACTCTCACTCTCAACTAAAACAATAACAACTAAATGAGGGGGGTGGGCTTTTTATTTACCCAACCCCCCTTCCTCCTTCCCAAAAAAAATCAAATTTTGATGTCGAGTTTTTTTCTACGCGCCGGGGAGCGTTCGGGAGCGAACGCTTCCTGAAACACTCTTGAAAATCGTTTTTTAGGCTCAGAAGCGTGCTCCCGAAAACGCTCCCCTCAAGAAGTGTTTTCGAGAGTGTGATTCTGAGCACTGCCAAAGAGCTCTCTAACAGAGCGCGTTTTGGGAGCGGGATCTTGGGGGGGGGGGAGAAGCTTCCCCGCAACCTTGGCCAAGACAATAATTAACACGTGGGAAAAAGCCTAGCATGAGCTTTATCCCCCTCATTAGCCATCATCTAGTTCTTGAGCACTATATTCTCCATCATATAATAAAGGAACCACCCTTGCATGTCCTAACCCTAATGAGCTAGAAGTTGACTCATCCTTAAGGGGTAAATAATAAAAGCAAGATTGGAAACTGAAGCTATGCTCCTTATCAAAGCATTATTAAAAAGAAGTAAAAGGTGCACTAGAGGGTCGAATAAGTAGGTCGAGGAAAGGGTTAACTAATGCCTGCACAATTTCTCTCTCGATACAACTATACACTTGGGATGATGGGCCTCCATCAACTGATCTCATGGCCATGACACCAAGCCATGCAACCTGTCCCTTCCGTTGCCACCATTATCACAAACACATATGAATTGAAGAGTCAACCTTTGGACATTGCACCTCCGGTTAGGGGCTGGAAGCACCTAATATTGTTGACCATCTAGCCACCCCCTAAGAAGGTAGGGACCACTTTTATGTGACTTGGTCTATTTAGATATTTGAAGGTGATTCTGATTTGAAGTCTTATTATGCCCTTAACAATTAAGTATGGTCCAATATGATACATCTATGGTCATTGTCTCTAATGAATCATTACTTTCACTTGAGTTTGAGACGGTTTTTCCAGATTGTCCTTCACAGATCAATAAAATCCTTGAGGGAAAACATTCCATGCATGTACTCCACATGATACCTAGGCAGTTCTACACTTATGAAGTAATGATGACCTTGCAAATGCAACGTTTCCCTTCCATAATAGAGCGTTGGGCACTTCGATGATTCCAATAATATTGAGACATTAGATGTAATGTTCCTAATAGAAATTTAAAGTGATAACAAAAAACAAGCAATAATTTCAACACAAAATTACTCAATGAACACACACATAAATAGAAATTGTGACCAAAACACCAAATTGGCCAATTTTATTATATATAATGACTGGAGTACAATGGGAAATAGAATGAGTCCACTTGGGCTTGCACAAGGCAAGATACAAGCCCCAAGTGATCAATACAAAATTGCTGAACTACTATAGAAGTTCTGTCCTTCAGAAAACTATGTTGGCCCAGTAATTTTGCATTGTTGGCTTATTTAAGACCCTGATTTCCCCCCTCAAAACTGCCCAGAAAATTCTGTAAAATTAGGGCTGAACTCCTTGCCAAAAACCTAGAAAAACCTAGAAATGGTTTTCCCTTGTTTTGACCTTCCAAATTTCACCTCTCACAGCTTGGCCCTCCTCCAAACCAGAAATCTGCACCTGTAATTGAATCTGCGAAATCCCGCTCCCAAAACACCAACAATATCCTCCAAATAAGTCTGCAACTAAAATCCCAACAGCCTAACCCCTCAATCCTTCGGTCAAGGCTCTCCCCAATTGACCCACATCAATGACTGCACAGTCCTGTACGGGATGACGTAGTTTTGTGGTTCAACAATTCTGATCTGCGTATTGATTTGCCGCCTCAACTGAAGCCTCACTCCTCTAGGCTGGAAATGGGTCAAATGAAACACTGGTTGCTCCACAAACTCAACTCCAACACCTCTGCTCCTCCTGCAACTGCGTGGCTCCTCAACTGCGCAATGGCTGGTCCAGAAATTGCGTGAATGCTTGGAGGGTGTGTCTCTTCTAGTCTCAAGATGAAAAGAAAGCCTTCCTAGGGTGGTATTTGAGGTCCACCGAAGAAAGGATGAGCTTCACTCCTTAGGAAGCTCTCGTGCTAAACAACACAATGTGGCTCAGCTGAACAACTAAGGCAACTATGAATTTCGAATTATCAAAAGGACCTCGACCCACTTTTCCTAAGTTTCTCCTCCAAAATTTTTCCCAACACCCAAATTGCAAAAATGAAAATTCTTCTTAGCAAATTAATTTAATTCGGGACATTACAGTCCTCCCCACCAAAAATTGCTTGTCCTCAAGCAATGCTTGAACAAACAACCTCTTGATCAGCTAACCCCAACAGTCTCTACACACAATACCAGGGTCCCAAATGTACCACCCAACCATCCCGTATCTCTGCCCTGTCTTGCAAGGATCCCAAGCTATCCTGATCAACTTGAGGCATTGGTTGCTCCACTCTCTGTCCAGCCTGGTATAGGCACCCAGAGCCCTCCGTATACCATCAGTAAATACAACATCATGATCACATAAAGTCTTGTCTGTCTCCATGTGCAACTGCTCTACTAAGACATCCATCTCATGTACTCCAAGGGTGGGCACCTGAAGATACAATCCAACTCTTGTGGAAATAAATCCTTCCTTGGACGAGCTTTCCCTGAACTCCCCCTGCTGATCATCCCTCCATGCTGGTGAAGTGCCCCACGCCAACAAAGAATCACTAAGATCCAATGGAAGGTCAGAATGATTTCCCCTTGTCGAACCTAGCTCACTCCCAAGGGTAGCTGAACTATCAAGTATTGTGATGCCAAGGTCCCATGCCCATCGTGGGAAGGAACTATCCTGTAGACCCTGCAATACTCTAGGCATGACTATGTTGAGATTTTGTGTATTTGTGGTAGCATCAGTTGTGCTCTAGCTCCCAAACTTTGTGGAGGGATTAGAGTACACTTGATCTACATGACCCAGAAATGGATTTAAGAAATTTCATTTGGTTTAGGAGATATTAAATTAATTAATTATTTTAATGTATTTCCTAAGTTAAAACTTAGGGAACTCAAATAATTAAAGTGAATTTAATTAAACATGTGATGAAATTGTCTCAAGTCACACAGATCAAGCTTTCTTTTAATCTTAGCCATTGATTCAAGATTTGATCATGGTTGTTGATTTGTCAACGAGAATAGTATAAAGGAAAGGCTTGGGGGTCATTTGTAAAGACACACAGAGGCAGAGCACTAAAGCTAAGCTGAGATTCTAGGGCAGGGTTTACTAAGAATACTCAGAAGTGTTTCAGCTACAAAGAGGGGAATTTAGGCCATGGGGATGATCTGATCCCGAGGTCTAGAATACACAAGAGGCAGAGATCAACTCAAGGACAGCGCAGAGGAAGGCAACGACAACAGCAGCAAGGACAATGCAATCCCTCCAAGGACAACGTGATTTTCAGCAGGAGACCCTCTAGGGTTACGTAGAGACCCTTCAGGGGCAGCGTAGTGACTGTGTCACCCAATCTGGGTAATGCAGTTCCTTCCGGAGCAGCGTTGAGGGTTTTGAGTACTTAAGAGGTTGACGCAAAGGCTTTCAGGGGCTTCAGAGGCTGACGCAGAGCCTTTCAGGGCAGCGCTGGGGTTTCTAGGCCCTAATCTTGGCTGAGTTCTGTAAATCCTGTTTGAGGGTGTGGATCAGTCATTATTTTGGCCCTAGATCAGCTAATGAGCTGTAGATCTAGTGTTTTCTCTGTCGACTTTTCCAGATCTGGAACCCAGATTTGTGTATTCAGAAATATTCTTAATAATAGAACCCTCCAGCAGCTAGAGACCGGTTTTCCCGCATTGGGTTTTTTCGGGGACTATTTGTCCAGAAATAACTGTGTCACTTTGTCTATGTGTGCATGTGCTTATTCTAGATCTGGATTGGTAGAGATCTGTTATGTGTTTTGCTTCGATTTTAACTTTAATTTATTCAGTAAATAACTTGTCTAAGTAGGAGCATAACCGGATTAACAGTAATAATTTCTGCATAAAGTATAAGATTCAGAAATATCTACATGGTATCAGAGCAATTGCAGATCTAGGAGGGACACCAACAGAAGAAACTGAAGGTTCTCGCTGCAGGAAGCAGCTGGAAAAGCAACATAAATGCAGATATGAAGGGAAAACGCAGTTTTTAGGAGCAAATTCACGCAGAGGGAAGGGTGACGTTGTCCAACATTGTGTCCTAGCAAGCCCACGCAATTACTGCGCAGAGGCAGCTTAGAAACAACGCTGGTTTGGTCTAAAGCCAGCCAGTGTGATTTAGGTCTGAGTCTATCAGATCCATAAAAGATTGTAGAAAAGTTGCAGAAATTCAAAAGAGCTAGTGGTGTTAAAATTCTGAAGTCTTCAGATTTTTAGCCTTAGCACAAGTGACAAAGATTGGGAGGAGATCAACTTCTTAGGAAGTTTCTTGCCAAAGGAAACTTGCAGTTTGATCAGAGGATCAAAGAAGAAGCTGAATGATAGTTGATTGGTAGATTTCCAAGGAGGGAAATCAGTTGTCAGAGGGAGCAGAAGGTGCTTGTTTCACCAAGGCCTTAGATTCATTTCTCTAGCAAAGAGAAAAGGAAGTTCTGACAAATTCTGAGCAGATGGCTCCTCATGGACTACGTGATCAGGATAGGCTGGATGGCCTCTCAAACTTTTCAGTTTGGAAGGCAAGGATCTTGATTGTCCTTGAGGCATATAATCTAAGAGACCATGCAGAGTAGACTCTAGCCACACCGACAGATGCAGATCTCCTTCAGAAGCATAAGGAAGCTGCTAGGCATGCCAAGTGACTAATTATGGATGGTATCAAGGACCATATTGTACCACACATGGCTAAGAAGAAGACAACTAACGAGATGTGGAAGGCCTTAACTTCCCTGTACAAGGGAAAGTTTGTCCAAAGAAAAACGCTGTTGGAGACCTAGATGAAGTCATTCATGATGACCAAGGGAGAAGACATGGAACATTTTCTCTTCAGATTGTAGTTAATCAGAGATCAGCTGACTGCAACGGGTGCAACGGTGGATGATGTTGTGATAGTCATAACTGCCCTCAATGCAGTCACGGATGAGTGGGAAACCTTTGTGCAAAGTATCTTAGGCAGAGCGGACCTCTCAGATTGGGACAACTTTTGGACAATTCTACGTCAAGAAGAACTCCGCAGATTCACCAAAAGGCAACACAGCCCAGGATTGAGCAAAATGAAGAAGGAAGATGAGGAAGATGCAGCCTTGGCATCGAGGAAGCAGCCAAAGAAGAAGAAGGATCTTTCAAAGGTCAAGTGCTTCTAGTGTGGTGAAATGGGACATTTTGCCAGCCATTGTCCTCAGAAGAAGAAGGACAAGGAAGCATCTTCTTCCAAAGCAGTTGTGGCAAATGATGGGTCAGAAGATGATGTAGCCACGAGTGCTCATGAACCACAGAGGTGGGGTGACATGGGCATGTAAAGGAGCTACATGGAAGAGAGGCGGGATCCTTGAGAAACTCGTCTCTTGGATCACAAGCGAGCTACAACAACCTTAAGACGGTAGCGGGACAAGTGGAGCAGTGGGTGCATAGATCACAGATGAAGCAGAAGTAGAGGCAAATCTGAACACTGAAAGGGGCAGCGCAGAGCAAGGCAATAGTAGCGTAGAAGCAGTAGCAACGCAGAGCAAAGCAGCAATAGCGTAGAAGGAGTAGCAGCGCAGAGGCTGATGTGACTTCAGCAGTGTAGAGTTGCAACAACGCATAAGGCTTCAGAAGGACAACGCAGTGCAGCAGCAACGTGATAGATTTCAGCACAAGGGGCTAATGTGACTTCAGTAGTGCAGAGGGAGTTTGATTACGCAGGCAGAGCTGTAGATGTGCATCGTTCTTTAGATGCCAGCACAAATCTGTAGCCTATGGAGCTTCAATGATGAGGATGCAACCCATCAGACTTGTTTGTCAAAGACTGGGCAAGAGATTCAGTTGTTTCTCTCAACAACTGAAGTTGTAGTGTAGCAGATCAGCAGTGGCAGTGCTATGTGCAGCACAGATGCAACACATTGAGAGGGAGCTGCAGTACAGTGGTTGCAGTAGCAGTGGCAGAATCATGGGCAACAGTACAGAATGGCAGCAGCAGTGCAAAGTTGAGTGGCAGGAGGTCGAGCTTCAGCAGCACAGAACCAGTACTCAAAGTCATGTAATGCATAGTGTGATGTATTGCTAGATCACACCCTTGATGCTAAGAGGGAGTGTTGATATTTTGTGTATTTGGGGTAGCATCAGTTGTGCTCTAGCTTCCAAACTTTGTGGAGGGACTAGAGTACACCTGATCTACAAGACCCAGAAATGGATTTGGGAAATTTCATCTTGTTTAGGAGATATTAAATTAATTAATTATTTTAATGTATTTCCAAAGTCAAAACTTAGGGAACTTAAATAATTAAAGTGAATTTAATTAAACATGTGATGAAATTGTCTTAAGTCACACGGATCAAGCTTTCTTTTAATCTTAGCCATTGATTCAAGATTTGATCATGGATGTTGATTTGTAAAGGAGAATAGTATAAAGGAAAGGCTTGGGGTCATTTGTAAAGACACACAGAGGCAGAGCATTGAAGCTAAGCTGAGATTTTAGGGCAGGGTTTGCTAAGAATACTTAGAAGTGTTTCAGCTGTAGAGAGAGGAATTTAGGCCAAGGGGATGATCTGATCCTAGGGTTTAGAATACACAAGAGGCAGAGATTAGCTCAAGGACAACGTAGAGGAATGCAGTAGCAGCAAGGACAACGCAGTTCCTCCAAGGACAACGTGATTTTCAGCAGGAGATTCTCTGGGGTTACGCAGAGACCCTTCAGGGGTAGCATAGTGACTGCATCACCTAGTTTTGGGTAACGCAGTCCCTTCCGGAGCAACGCTGAGGGTTTGGAGGACTTCAGAGGCTGACACAGAGGCTTTTAGGGGCAGTGCTGGGCTTTCTAGGCCATAATCTTGGCTGAGTTCTGTAAATCTCGTTTGAGGGTGTGGATCAGTCATTATTTTGGCCGTAGATCAGCCAATGAGCTGTAGATCTAGTGTTTTCTTTGTCGGGTTTTCCAGATCTAGAACCCATATTTGTGTATTCAGAAATATTCTTAATAATAGAACCCTCCAGTAGCCAGAGACCGGTTTTCCCGCATTGGATTTTTCCAGGGACTATTTGTCCAAAAATAACTGTCACTTTGTCTATGTGTGCATGTGCTTATTTTAGATCTGGATTGGTAGAGATCTGTTATGAGTTTTGCTTCGATTTTAACTTGAATTTATTCAATTAATAACTTGTTAAGTAGGAGGAGCATAACCGGATTAACAATAATAATTTCTGCATAAAGGATAAGATTCAGAAATTTCTACAGACTAATTGCCTAACATGCTCATACCAGAGCCTCATCTCTTGCAACTCTCGACCATAATATATGTGATGATCGAGGCTATGCCCATCCTGCCAAGGGGACTTAACAATGCCTGAGCCTATCACTCTATGGTTGGCCCCAATCCTGAACAACCCCCGCCTCGCCATATGATGAAAACCTCGGTGATCCCCCATGTGTGAGCCTGATAATGAACTGGATCATTGACTATCCTGACTCTACTCACTAAGTAATGGAGTGTCCTCCACATCAATTGGATCCCAGAATCCCATGAACATACTAGAGGTTCATAACTCCCAATTCCCAATGCTTGCTATCGTGACATGCTGCTAGTTGTTGGGACCCCTCTGTGCCTCGTCTCTGGCCCTTGTACATATTGCATGGATGGGCACTTAGCATCAAGAATTTGCCTCGCGTATGATGAACTACTCTGCTCTTGCTTGACGGTATAGCGAGATCTGCTATCCCAACTCCTAGCGATATACCTGAGTACTACTTGGAGCCTAGGCATCCTCTTGCTGACGAGGACTATCATCCCCTGTACCTCATGCTCACATAACAACTTGGGTTGTCCCGTCGGAAGTGTCCCCTCCAACTCGCTCACAGTCACCTCCCTAAGTGTGAACTAAGGGGTGGAGCATACACTACCTCTCCGGCAAACCACACACTCCCCAGACCTATACCTGTCAGCTCGTGCCTTGACCAAATGCCACCGCTGAGAAGTCTCTCTTTGGACACTTTGTGCCCCAACTAATTGTCTCAAGTAAGCTCGCGATGAAGTCATCAAGGAACAACATCAGACTTCGTTGCACCTGCAAATAGTGTGGAAGTGAGACCGACGCACAAGCCCCCATGGATATCATCAAATGATGCTCATCTGCATCCTCATTGATCCGAGGTGAGTTACAACAACCATCATGTCAGATGCCTCTATCAGACCATCTCCCTGGGGGTGACGCTCCAAAACCCCAATGGCTGACGTCACGCATCAGTACCTGCGGCCAAGCATCACTGCGCTCCCCTGCATACAAATGTGTATCTCTGTGCCCCTTGGCACACGCCTGCACCTAATTGCACCCCTCCGTGCACTGCTGGACACCACTACTAGCTGCTGTATCAGCTTGTATAAGTCGGTACCCCTCCTGTGATGGTGTAGTTGTCACTCCATGTGCAACCTCGAGTTGGTGTGAGTTGCTCCTACTCCACAATGCATGCCCACACAACTTGGCACTCCACAATACACCTCTGTGCTCCTCTCCAGAACACTGAACTCCGTGGTATGATTCTATGCACCACTGAACACCTATGCCAATTGCTACACCACCCTGTATCATCGGCCATCCCACGTGTCATGACTCATTACATCCACGACTCCGCTAGTGAACCCATGATGATGTGGGCTAGTCTTCCTCATCTGCCCTAGTAGACTTGAGTGGTCTATCTCCTCACATGCTAATGGGTATGACACTACTATGCCTAGCCTCCATGGCACTTGTGTCCAATGTGCCCATAAGAGAGCACTATTTCCATACAACGCACCGTCTGGTGGCCTGTTGATGCCACATCCTCTGGCCAACCCCTGCTAGAGTATGCTACTCTCCCTGTGACTCCATGTGCGTCCAACATGCCCAAACAAACCATGGGTTTGGCTCACGAAGCCCTTGACTACTAGTGCCGATTGGAACTTCACTAAGGAATGAGTGCACTCAGTCACTGAGTTCACTTTCCCACCGATGCCATAGCCATCCTGCATCCCAGATATATGATAGGAAGGCCCACCTAGATCCTAGTGCCAACTTGGGTCTCCAACATCTCCAATGTTTGAGAACTCCTGCTGATCTTCACTCCGGAATATGATCATCTCTACAAGACTAGCCCACTCCACTGGGTACCAACTCATAACCTCTCGCCATCCAACCCCAAGGGAAGGATCAAATGCACGAACACCCATACACATAACAAACCCTCCATCCTGCGAATGCTGCACCCTATGCAACTCATGTCGCCTTGTCTCACTAGTCTGGTTAGCACATATAATCTGACTTGGTAACTCTGCCTCTCTCTCGCCAATGTGCACAGATAGCTATTAGTGCCACAAGCCCCATCTATATATGCTTGTAGAGGGTTGCTTTGACGCTCCAGGGTGTACTCCTCTAATTGCATTGCTAGGGAATCCAACCGTTCCCTAACGCGAGTTAGTTTTGCTACTGACTCGACACAAACCACTTTCATGCCCTCTAGCTCCTCATTCTGCTGTAGAACAGTCTCTCGAACTGTCGTGGCCTTCCTTTTCAATGCTAGAAGGTCGGCCTAGAGCTGTCGAAACTGTTGTGGGTGACTATCATTCGTAAACTCAGTCACAACTCTGGATACCTCTATGTATCTTGGCCCCTCATAAACCTATTGTAGGTGGTCATCATCTTGAAAATATATCACAACTCTGAGTGCCTCGTCAACGGGTACATCCTCAATGGATGGCCTTACGGCTGTATGCTCAACAGTCTTCACCAAGGTGCCAGTCGAAGCTATCAAAGGGATCTCCAACAAGGGTGACACCCGCGTCACACTAGATATATCTACCTGATCCTCCCAAACCTGTGTGCCCTCAGCCTTCTGCTCAATCTCCTTCTCAGGCTCCTGACATCTGAGGCCTGGTGTCCTCCAACAGTAATGCCTCCTAGCTCCATCCTCTAATTGCCCTCCTCCATGCTCCTCGAACGAGAAGGCCCTCTTGATCCTAGGGTTCGATGCCTCATACTCATCAATCCTATCCACGAAGAACCTCCTCAAATCTACAAAGGTTTCGAGTTCCCTCCCCTTCTCTGGTTCATCCAGAAAATGAGGCATGGTAGGTTGGCTAGGCTGGCCATGGGTATTGTTCTGCTGGAGCGTGCGCGTATGCACATGGCTACTTTACTAGGCATGACTCACCGTCCCCATCATTTGTTGCATCCTCTCTAGGCCATGTTAGTTTTGCTTCCACAATTGTTGGTTCTGCCTCATCAGCTCCTCCATGATCCCCTGTGTACTCTTCCCTTTCTGTGTCATTGGAGTGCCCATAAATTCACCAGTCACTATGCATGCATGGCCAAAACCTCCATGATCTTGCTAGCTCCTCCACAACTGGCCAAGGTAATGCTCTGATACCACTATAATGTTCCTAATAGAAATTTATATTGATAACCAAAGACATGCAATAATTTCAACACATAAAATTATAAGCGAACACACAAACAAAAATTGTGCCCATAACACCAAATTGGCCAATTTTATTATATATAATGATTGGAGTACAATGGGAAATGAAATGAGTGCACCTGGACTTGCACAAGGCAAGATACAAGCCTCAGGTGATCAATACAAAAATGCCCAAATGGTGTAGAAGTTATGTCGTCCAGAAAACTGCGTTGGCCTAGTAATTTTGCATTGCTGGTTGACTTGAGACCCTGATTTCCCCCCTCAAATCTTCTCAGAAAATTTTGTAAAATTAGGGTTGAACTCCTTGCCAAAAACCAGAAAAACCAAGAAAGGGTTGTCCCTAGTTTTGACCTTCCAAATTTGGCCTCTCACAACTTGGCCCTTCTCCAAACCAAAAATCTGCACCTGTAACTGAATTTGCCAAGTCCTGCTCCCAAAACACCAACAATCTTGTCCAAATAAGTCTCCAACCAAAATCCCAGCAGCCTAGCCCCTCAATCCTCCGGTCAAGGCTCTCCCTAATTGACCCACATCGATGACTGCACAGTCTTGTAGGGGATGACGCAGTATTGTGGTTCATCAATTCTGCTCTGTGTATTGAACTATCTCCTCTGCTGAAGCCTCACTCCTCTAGGCTAGAAATGGGTCAAATGATGCATCGGTGACTCCACAAACTCAACCCCAACACCTCTGCTCCTCCTGCAACTGCATGGCTTCCTCAACTGGGAAATGGCTTTCCCTGAAACTACGTGAACTCCTGCAGGGTGTGTCTCCTCCGGTCTCAAGATGAAAAGAAAGCTTTCCTAGGGTGTTTCTCGAGGTCCATCGAAGAAAGGATGAGCTTCACTCCTTGGGAAGCTCTGGTGCTAAACAACACAATGTAGCTCAACTGAACAACTAAGGCAACTATGAATTTCGAATTATCAAAAGGCCCCAAATGATGCTTCTATCCTCGTATTTATGTTTGTTGGTCTTGGGTCTCATGTGGGTCTCTCCTATGATTTCAATCTCACTTAGGAAAATCAAATTCTTTACCAAGTGGTGCGTATTATTTTGTGGGTGAGTGGCCCCTACATTCCTCTGAAAGCTCTTCGACCCACATTTCCTAAGTTTCTCCTCCAAAATTTTTCCCAACACCCAAATTGCAAAAATGGGAAATTCTTCTTAGCAAATTAATTTAATTGGGGACATTACATTAGAGCACCCCCAAATGCTAAAACACTGAACTCACTTTGCTTAGTGTTGGAGATTCTTGATAATGTACCCAATGGACCTAACATGTCCCCAAGCTAGCCTTGTCATTGAGCAAATTAATTTAATTGGGGACATTACATTAGAGCACCCCCAAATGCTAAAACACTGAACTCACTTTGCTTAGTGTTGGAGATTCTTGATAATTTACCCAATGGACCTAGCATGTCCTCGAGCTAGCCTTGTCATTGTTTGATGGGAATGGCTTGATTCAAAGTCTACATGATGATGGTCATCCCCAAGATGACTAAGCAGGGCTTGTACCACCTCATGGAGCCCCAATGCTTGAGAGAGATTGCACCACGTTGTCTTGATGCTCCCCTTGATGATTACGCAGGGCACCCAGAGTTAGCTTTTGACATATGGAAACATTTTGAGGCTTGATTTGAGGGCTTCACCTTAATCACTTGGTTGATTAAGATGGTTGGAGCGGCATCTTGCCCATTTTATGGATTTTTGGATCTTTATTTTCCCTAAAAGGGCATGATGTCATGCTAGATAGGAGTTTTGACTCACATGTGTGGGCTTTTAGAGGCTTTTTTTTAATTGTAATGAACTATTGGATTGTCTTGTGACCCATTTTCTTCATGTACACTCAAAATTGAACTTGTCATAGGGCTTTTAAGCAAATCAACGAGAGTGATTGACCTCATATAAGTAGAGGATCACTCCGTTCTTTTTTCTCATCGCAACTCTTGGATTTGGACCTGTTTTAGAAAGCTTTACGAATCTTTTTGTAATTCACTACTTGTGGAGATATGATCTTTGTGGAGTTATTGTTTGGAGATTTATTTTTTTCTTGGAGATGTTTTTTTCGGGATTGAAAAATGGCTATTTCATGGAAGAATTGTAAGTTTAATTGCATATTTTTATTATTTTTCATCTGATAAATTAATGCTAGGGTTTTTCTTGTTCCATGTCTAAATGCATATTATTTATGGAAAATCTTGGTTGATTGTTGCATGTTAAATTTATCTTCCATGAAATCCATAGATGACCTCCTAGAGAGCTTCCCCTACATAATTTCTCCCCTCACAAAGAACATAGCTAGGGTTTGTCAAGTGAAAACTAGGGTTTCTCCTTAACTCCAAGCATTAATTGAATTTCTTTCAAATTTATTTCTAAAGACTCTATCACCCAAGTAAGTATAGATACTGGGAATCCTTGTGTCAGTCAAACATTACAAAAACTTCAAATTCTTCTCTTATCCTTGTTTTCTAAGTCATTCAAGGAAAGTTGCTAGGGCTATTTACTAGGGTCGAATTCAGTTTGGGCCTTTGTGGATGGATGTTGGAGCTTGAAAGGATTGGATTTTACCTTCTCAATCCTTTTCACACAAAATATAGCATTTTACATGGTTAATCCTTTTCACACAAAATATAGCATTTCACATGGTTAAATTTGCCCCAGAAGGGCTGATGTCATCCTGCCTAAGCAATATGTTTCTTGGTAAAACCCTAACCCTAGCTAGGGCTTAATTTGAGGGCTTGCCTTTGCCTTTGTTGATTATATCACTTGCAAACCCTTTCTTGGGTGCTTGTAAGCCTAGCTAGATATTCCTTTGTTGATCTATATCTTGAAACTCTAAGCCACATGTGCCTCTTTTAGGGTTTGGTATATGATACACTGCTCATATACAATAAGAATTGTGTCTTTTTCCATTGAAGAGTATCTGTACCTAGCCTACATATACATCACCCTTAGCCATATAACCTAGAATACCCTTTAGATGATCTCTGGGAAGCCTCCTTTGTGGTGCAATTCCAGTAAAGAGGAGGAAGATTGCTGAGGTGACAATGGCAATCTCCTTCATTGTGGCGACAAGGTCTAGCCTTTGAGGGGCATAGTGGATTATGGTCTGAGATATCTTGGAATTGGAGATGGTGAGGTGAAGTCGTAGGGGTATAAAAACTGTTATTAGGCAAGCAGTACAATAGATATGAAGAGGACCTCTGAGTATTGTTCTAGTTTGGAACCAATTATGGTATCCTGGTTCAAAAAGAACAAAATTTTGTGACACTTGGCTCAGTAGAGGCGGAATATACGGCAGCTAGTATAGCGATTTGTGAGGCCATTTGGCTTCACAAGTTACTTGCTAGTTTATTTGATTAGGAGTTGGATTCCATGGTGATCTACTATGATAATTGGAGTTGTATCAAACTGGCAGAGAATCCATTGTTCCATGACAAGCCTAAGCACATAGAGATTAGGTAGAACTTCATTAGAGACAGCATTCATAAGGTAGTAGTAAAGCTCTAGTATCTACTCACAGATCAACAAGTTGTTAATGTTTTGACCAAGCCCTTGGAAAAAGGGAAGTTTGAGGCATCCAGAGACAAACTTGGATTAGTGCAGAATTCCTTCCTTGCTATGAGGGAATGTTGAAATTTGTAGATTAGATAGGAAGTTACACATGTTTAGTGTGAACATGCGAGAAGTGATCCGAGATATTTTTGAAAAGTTATTAAAAGTAATTCTATTTTGTCATTCACTTTAGTGAAAAAGTGAAAGTCCTATTTTTAGTAGTTGAGTCTAAAATTGTACTTAGATTACGAGTAATCTGAAAAAAGTGTTCTCTGCTAAATTATAAAGACAGAGCAAGGTAGAGGCTATTACACACACTTGAGCAGTTGAGAGAGAGGGAGAGAGCGAGAGCAGGCGGTCAGGGAAAAGATATTCTCGGGCAGCACGTAGTATGAGACAATTATCTGTGCCATTTCTTATAGTCGTATGGAAGTCAAGTCCATACAGTCATACATAAAGGTCTGTACAGTCATACGGACAGACCATACTGACTATCATGCTGGTTGTATAACTGTTTTCTGCTGTTTCTGGGTTTTTCAGAAGTCTGTACAAGCTCAATTCAGGGCACTTTTCGGTTTGTGTGAATGCTGTGTTTTATGGGCAGGATTTGTAGTTTTCCTTGTAAGTTTTCTCTATGGAATGAAAAAATTGATTTGATGGAGTAATTACCTGTGTGTGAGAGATTAATTTCTTATGCTTCTGCTGTATTTTTCAACCATCTGTGTGCTTGATGCATGCTCATATTTTTATTTCTGTTAATGAGTGAATTCAAGATCTGATTTATTTAATAAAGAAGCACAGGACAGCAGTCACCTAGGGTTTGGAAAATTTACACAGAAGTATGATAATATTTGCAATTTTACTGGACTTTAATGATAATACCATTTTTTTTTACTGACTCTATGTAGATGTATTTTTTAGATGCAATCCCCTGCACATGTGCATGTTAATCTATGAATAACTCTTATATTTGCTTGTCACTAGGGATTAATAAAGATTTGTCTTGCTAAAGAACTTTTTGAGGAAGCAGAGTGTAAACTTGAGGAGCTGCTTGCACTGGATGCTAATAACCATTGGGCACTTGCGGAGCTAGGGTGGTTGGTTTTCCAGAGGGGGAATATTGATAATGCTTGTACTCTTTTGGTTGAAGCTGTGCATGGTCAACCCGATATTGCGAGCTATCATTACAGGCTGGTATGAGTACATTAAATATTTTAGTGAACAGGGATATGTTATCTTCACAGGGAAATATTCTTATTAATATTCTAATCAATTACAATCTACTGTAAATCAATTTGTCTCCTTGATGATATATGCTCATCTTTTGTTTTCTTCTATTGGATTCTTGTCCTACAAACCGGCTTGGATGCTTTGTTTATCTAGTTTCAGTGTTTCATGGATACAGTTGGTTGGCATTTCTTTGAATTCCGTTTATTCAGTTGCCAGGAAAATATCAATTATTGTATAAATGTTTGGAACATCATTTATTGAGTGTTTGTTCCATGCAGGGCCTTATTTACTGGAAAGCAGGTGATATTGTGCAGTCGCACAAGGAGAAAGCTGTAGAACAGTTCATTTTAACAGTCAAGTTAGATCCATCTAATGGTGATGCTTATCATTTTCTGGGAAATTATTACAATTTATCCGCACGAGATAAGCAGAGGGCTACAAAGTGTTACCAGAAGTGTGTAACTCTGAATCCTGAAGATTCAGAGGCAGGGGTATGTTTGTATCAATCCTATATACACGCTTATTTTTCTGCTACCAGGTTTATTTTTTTGAATCTTGAAGTTATAATAGTTTTTCTTTTCATTTAGCTGACTTCTATGGAGAGTGCTTCCAGGAAGCTTTATGCGATATATTGGATTCTGGGGGACAAGAAACCTTGGAAGCAGTAATATGCCATGATGCTTCTCAAAAGTCGCGCAGGGCATTTTGGGCCTGGCGTCGTATGGGATACATCCAGGTGATTTTGGTGCTTAGTTGGAATTAAGTATTTTCATATACATATTTCAGTCTAAAATTTATCCCAAATTCTATTGCAAGTTGTTAGTAGTTATATTTCCTATATTTTAGATATAATATATACATTTCTTGTTACTCTTACTTTTGTCATTTTATTTCCTAGAATGGAAAAAGGGCTCTGGAATATATTTATTATAACTATTCCCAATGTATCAATTTCTTTATTCAGATCTTAATAAAAGAAAGTTTGATTTTGTGTTTTTAATAAAAGCTATTTTTGGAGGTCACTCGAGAGCCTGTCAAAGGAACTCTTGGTTGTCTAAAAGAGTTTGGAGAGAGCAGTTGGAACTGTGTGTGAGAAAAAGACAATCTCTTCTAAATGAACAACAAAATCCTCCATAGTGGCTCGACAAGAAGTTGAAGTATATACAACTGGGACATAAAATAAGATATTTGGGAATCCATTTTCGCTATGATACATGAACAAACAAATGATATTGGGAGTGAGTTTCAACTAAATTTGAAGGAAAGGTTAAAAATGCTATGGGAAATTGAAGTTTGATATTTTGACACATCTTGTGGTGAAAACAACAAAGGACGAGGGGTTTCCCTTTAATTGCATGGGATGTTTTAACTTTTTAGCATTTACCCTCATGAGAGAATAGGGCAGTCCTGTTTTGATATATTTTAGAATATAGCGGGGATAATAACAACAAAACTCATTTTATGAGCTATATGGAAGAGTGCACCATGGGGGCTTCTTGTTTAGTATTTCTTTCAAATGGCTACACATTGAGGTGTAACAACCTAGATCAGTTTATGCGTGATTAATAGCAGTGAAAGAACCCCCTTGGACCGACTTGCCACAGCAAATGTGTATGGACTATGTTGCTAATTAGATTGGACACTTGGTTATATTGGACATCATACATACTGACATGTAAAAAGACACATTTTTGGTTTTGTTCATTCATTTCATGTTGGGTGCACGGCTATGACCCATGAGTCCTGGCTAAAAACTAATATAGTTGATAGGAGTCACACCGAAATGAGTGTGCTAGGATTTGTGATATTTTGTATGTTGGCTTTTGTAAGGTAGTATATTCACTAGCGTTGGTTCTCATCGATACAACTAGGGTTGCTGTCCCTGCTTATATTAAGTGAGTCCACTAACTGGAAACTCAAATACCTATTACCAAGTGAGCACCTTTAAGATTCAGTGATGGGATAAAAAAGAGGGTGAAAATGTGCAAAATCTAACATATAGTTGATAGGAGTCACACCGAAATGAGTGTGCTAGGATTTGTCATATTTTTTCTGTTGGCTTTTGTAAGGTAGTATATTCACTAGCCTTGGTTCTCATCGATACAACTAGGGTTGCTGTCCCTGCTTATATTAAGTGAGTCCACTAACTGGAAACTCAAATACCTATTACCAAGTGAGCACCTTTAAGATTCAGTGATGGGATAAAAAAGAGGGTGAAAATGTGCAAAATCTGACATAGAGTCTCACATGTGCTTTAACTTTTTAAATTATGCCTAAAGTTCCTAATATAATGCTAGGGGAAAGCCCGATATTCATAGCTTCTAGTGGGATAATGCGAGTTTCCATGGGTGACTACTCCTTGAGAGGGCAAGTGAGGGGTCATGGGAAATCTGTATAAATCCTCCTCTTCCAAGATGTATCATTCATTTCATATTAGCAATACGGATACCAGGCCATCGAATTGGGCATAGATACTTAGAGAGTAGGACCATACTTGTGGATTGATATCCATTGGGTGGCTCGTATAGTTTTAGAGTCTCGTTGATATTTTCATAGTAAAGCTACCATATTGGTCCAAGTCTTTGGGTATTGCTCAATGCATTCTCCTTCACTTTAGTAGTAACCTAATAAATAGGACACATCCACCTCTGGGCCTCTGTGTGTGATTAATTTATTGGACATGGATGTGTCCAACATGTGTTTGGCACATCTCCTAAAACAGGACACGTGCCAACGACATGTCGGACATGTGCTCTAGACATGTCTCACATGTTTGACTTGGAAACTTTTTAATGCCATTTTGTCATTTTCGGCTTTAGGAAAAGTGCTCTCGTGGTCTTGCCGACAATCTTCAGTCTGTTGCCCTCAAGATAATCTGGCGCCCACATGTTCAATATTGCAGCGTAAAGTTTGGCAAAGGTTTCCCATTCATGATGGTTGTATAGTTGTTTATATCATAACTGTTGCCTCGTATAAAAATCGGGTGGATGATGTGCTGTAAGCATGATGGGGGCAAGCTCAAGCAAATGACATTGTTGAAGAGATCAACAAGGTGGGATGTAAGAAATTCCAGACCATGCTTGAGGAATCCATTAAATGATGTTGTGATTGTTCCTTTGCATTCTCTTATGTAAGTAATGTGCATACATTTGTTTTTTGATTGACATTATCTCATACTCTTTCCAAATTTGTGTCTTTGGGTGTATGTACTGTTATGACTAACAACCTGTAAATTGATCAAGGATGAAGTCCTGTCCTTTTAGATGGTAATTGGCATATCTAGAACACTGAAACCAGACCTGCAATATGAAAAATGACAGCAGAAATATCAATTGTAGTTCCTTATTGAGACTTGACAGAAGGTTATGGCATGTTCTTATTCTTTCCACCTTGTCCTATTTGACTAATTCAAGGAAGAATTGGACCATATACAAAAATCATATCCCATGCAAGAATCTTATAGAAAATGACAATGCCCCTATTTTCAATACTTTTTTCTTCTTTCTTATTTATGGGATTAATCAATTTCCTTTCTTTTAGTTGGTCGTGTGTTGTCTTAGAGGGCTACTTTTACAGCATTTGCGACTTTTAATGGGCCTTTTTCTGATTGTGCATTCATTCTGCTCACTTGATGTCATCATGGATTATTTTGAATTCTATAATAATAACATGAAGATTAAATTAGTACATCATGCTTGATAGACTAACACTTAGTAAGTTAAAGCTGCCTAATGTTAACTACGATTTTACAGGAGTTATCGCTGCTTTACCAATCAGCCAAGCTCCCGTTAACAATTAATATCGTTTTAATAATCCCTGTGATCAGTAAATGATGCTTTGGTTGTTCATTTGCGTTCTCTTATGTAAGCTGTGCATGCATAATATTTCTCTACTAACATTGTCTCATGGTCATTCCAATTTTGTAAGTTTTAAGTGTAGTTCACTCTCACTAGTAACCTGGAAATCTGTCAAGAATGAAGTCCTATCTTTCTAAAAATGCAAGTCGCTGGCCTCAGAGGTAGATGCCTGTTTAGAGAGCACCAAAATTCAGACGTACAATATGAAAAATGACAGCAGAAATAACAACTGTAGTTCAGAGCTGCGTTGAAACTTGGTTGAAACTAGATGTCCTTATTTTAATTCCTTTCATATTTATGGCATAGGACTATTTTTGCACCTTTTGCCACTTTTAATTGGCCTTTTTGTTATTATGTGTATTCTTTCTTCCCATTTCATGTAATCATAAATTATTTTGAACTCTATAATAGAAACAATAAGATTAAATAAGTACCATAGTGCTTGATCTTCTGTAACTTCTAGTACCCTTAAATATGCCTATAGCTAACTCCAATTTTACAGTAGTTCTCAGATTGGGGCTGTCAGGATTGTCATTCTTGTCTGGTGGTTATAATTGAATGAATTGTTATTCTGTTAGGTTTTCCTTTTGGAGACTGAAATCATTTTGACAGAAGTTGTTCCTTACTAGTCGAGTTATGATAAATTGTTTTGGATTCTATAATAACAACATGAAGATCAAATAAGTACTGTAGTACTTGATGGGATGTAACATTAAGTACCTTAAAGATGCCTAATGCTATCATTTTGTCAGAAGTATAAATAAATATCTTTTAGTCAGAGTTATCATGAACTATTTTTAATTCTATAATAACAACGTGAAGATTATATACGTACTGTAGGCTTGATAGGATGCAATATCTAGTACCTTAAAGATGCCTAATTCTAACTCTGATTTTACAGAATTTCTCTGATTGGGGCTGTATCAATTGTCATTCTTGTCTGGTTCTTATAATTGGATAAAATGTTATCCATTCGTTTGTTTTTTTAATTAATAAATCTGGGGACTGGAAATCTTTTGACATGACTTCTTCATTGGAAGTCATGAGTCATGACGAATTGAATCTGTTGACCTGAATTGCTTCCTTCAATGCAAGACATAAACTGTCGATATGTTCATCATAAATGTTGATGGGATGATGTGGTTGTGACTTATGATATTCACACATTGAGATATTTGCGTGAAATATTTTCCAGGTGCAACAAAAAAAGTGGTCAGATGCTGTTGGCAGTCTTCAACATGCAATTCGTGGTTATCCAACATGTGCAGACTTGTGGGAAGTAAGTTAAATAACATTTGTTAATTGCAAGTCATAGTTATTTCACTTAGTAGGTTATAAATCCATTTTGTGGGACTCTAAGCATGTTGTGTATTTTCAGGCCTTGGGACTTTCATATCAACAACTTGGAATGCTCACTGCTGCTATTAAGGTGGTGTTTCTTCTGCTTTCATAAATGCTGCTTTCTGGTATGGTGTTGACACTAATATATTTTGCTCCATTCTACAGGCATATGGCCGTGCAATTGCAATAGAGGGAGGTTCACATGTTTTTCCTTTGATTCAGAGTGGCAATATCTTTTTATTACTTGGATCTTATAGGAAAGTATGCACTTCTCCTCTGTTACGCAATTTTAGAACTCGATTTTATTCATGATACATATCTGTTACTAATTGAAATACACAAGTTTCATAGGAGATGAACAACATATGTATAATCTATCATTTATACCTTATATTTTGTTAGATGGTTTGTCATGGATTTGAGAAGATAGTGATGGTGTAGACATATTAATTGCAATAGAGGGAAGTTCACATGTTTTTCCTTTGATTTGGAGTGGCAATATCTTTTTATTACTTGGATCTTATAGGAAAGTATGCACTTCTCCTCTGTTGCACAATTTTATAACTCTATGTTATGCATGATACATATCTGTTACTAATTGAAATACACAAGTTTCATAGGAGATAAACAGCATATGTATATACTATAATGCATCATTTATACCTTATTTTTTGTTAGAGGGTTTGTCACGGACTTGAGAAGATAGTGATGGTGTAGACATATTAATTGTTTTTGTTCAGCTGGTTAATTACTTGAATATTTGCATTTGACATTATGAATCAAAGTTATATTCTTTCCTAGAAAGAGTCCCAAACATCAATGTATTTAAATTAGATTACAAATTGCATTTAATCATTTGAAATTGTCTACGGTTACATTACCAATGATTCGTACTTGGCCTTCATCAGGCTATCGAGCAGTTTCAACTTGGGCTGGAATTTGCACCCCAGAATCTTGCTGCTCAATATGGGCTTGCCTCTGCGATGCTTGGGATGTCTAAGGAGTGCAGAGCCTTGGGTGCTTTTGGATGGGCTGCAAATCTCACAAAGGTAAAAAATAGTTGAATGTATATTTCTTCAATTTTGAGTCACCAAGTTTAGTTTCATTTGTGATTAACATGATCAAATTGATTTGAGTTTTGAATCAAATGGCAGGAAGCCTCTGAGATTGCATTTGCTAGTTGTCTGATGTTTGGAAATGTTGCTGCGGTCTGGAAGTTACTTGGAGACATTCAGGTATGTTTTGTTCGGTTTTATTTTCTGATGACTTGCTTTTCTAGTACTCAACCCTATAATTTGTTTTGGTTTCATGCATGGAAGATTTGTACTTCCAACTATTATGATCAGCAATGGGAAGTAAAAAAAGGGGCCTTGCCGATGGGATCTGTGCTAGGATGAAAATGGGCTTCATTGCCAATGTTCCTTGGAATGCTATTGCAAGGTATTAGCAGATGTCTTTTATCCTTGGTGACTTTCTTCTGTGTTGGAATTATTAGTATAATATGTACGTACGGCCATCGCTCATGTATCGTTATTACTTGTAATTATGGCTAATGTCATATCTTTGTTCTTATATTATATTACTAGGTTTGGTGAAGATCGAGTTGGTCAAACTTGATGTGTAGTCCCAATGGGCCTCATGGGGTGTGTGCCCTTGTTTTGTGGGCCCATAATCCCTTCTTGAAGGGACACCTCACTTGATTTGTGTATAAATACACAGATCAAGCTCTCATTTGTATTATCTCATCTTGCGATATTTCTGATTTGAAATACAAAATGTCAGGCGAAGGGCACTTAATTTTCCCATTTTTTTTTTCTTGTGAACGACATCCTTTTCTCAGGCACACTTGTGTATTTCTGTTTTCGAACACTTGTAAGGAGCCTATTTCAGAATTTGGGTGAGATTTTGTTCCATCTATTGTGCTATTGACCTATAAATCTAAACATGGTATCAAAGTCGACGTGAGATTTACTCCCTCAATTCTCTTGGGTGATTTGCAAATTATTAGCTAGTGTCATCAAATGTCATCATACACGGGCATTCTCGACATCACTGACCTCCTTCCCTTGAGCTTAATCACTTAGTCTTCTACATGATCCAATTATATACATGTTTATGAGGCTGTCCTATTATTGTATCTTTCTTTACTTCATTTTATCACGACTCAGCTTTGGCATTTTCTAGGAATTGCGTTTGCACTCCCACACTATACTCATACTGGTTGTATCCTTTAGTCCTATTGACCTATTTATGGTCATTTGCTTTACGTTAATAAAATTATCTTATCTTGTCTTATCTTAAGGGAAAACCTAAGGACATTATCAACCAAGCTACTTGTTACCTTAAAATCTAGCAAGCCTAACGCAAAACTTGACAAGGCAACCTAGATCTTAAGGCAACAAAGAGATAACCACCATTGTCACCTCAGTGGCTTCTCTCCTATTGGTTTATGGTTGAATTTTATCCCCATTGTTGCCTCTGCAAAATCTAGTGGAGGCTCGATGCAAAGTCTCAATGGGATATGGGCAAGAGATTATGGGGGCACCAATAATTGATTGCCAATGTAACCTCAACAAGTGGTCCCTTGATCTCTAGTGGAATTTCACCACAAGGAGGGCTTCCCGATATTCACCTATAAGGGTATTCAGATTAGAAGGCTCAAGGTGATGTGAATGGTCTAGGGAAAGGTACCTTATAGCCTAAATAGGCTTTGTCTTCTTTAGAAAGGAACAAGTATTCTAACTCTAGACTAGCTAAGGATGACTAAAAGTTAGAGTTTATTGATAAGCAATGCTAAGGAGTATCCACATATGCAGAAGTCAAAGAAAGAGCTCCCTTAATGATTTAAATTAACAAAGGGATAGGGGTCCCTGAAATAGGATTTGTTGCCTAAAAATCTAGTAAGGTGTTGTGAGGGGAGCTTACATGACAAGAAATAGACCAAGTGACAACAGTATGAGGCGTGGCCCACTGTCACCACATCCACCACCTCCTACTCTTCAGTGGTTTTTCTCCATAAGCGAGGCTTCCCTATATAGGTCACCTAGTGAATATTCAAGTCTAAGGCTTGGAGGTGATAAGAATAGGCTTAGTAGGTACTATTACCCACCACTTTGTGGGTTGAATCCCTAGGAGAAATTTTTTCTCCAAGATGGTACTCGGCCGACAACCAACAACCCTTTGCAACAACCAACTAGCTCGTTGTGCCATTTCTCCGCAACCTGAGCCAGCTATGTGGTCCCTCACCCATTTGTCATGATCGTATGTTTGAATGTGGGCCACCCGAACCTGAAGGTATATCTTGTCATTTGGTAATTGAGTATTTAGTTTGCTTACCATGGACACTTCCAGGCATGGATTAATGGGGGGGTTCGGTGGAAAGAGTGGGCTTAGTTTGTGCTTTTATCCCCTTGACCTCTTTTGGATGTTGCCCTTGGATCTTAGTCCCGTGGGATCTCCTTTACTGACCATTTGGTTTTAGGGTGGTACTACATTGGAAACCCCGATTTTGGTTGCATTGTCTCGCTCCTTCATCCACATATATCACTCCCCTTCCATTAATTATAACCCTAATCATCATCATTCCCACCACATTTCTTCACTGGGTCCACATAGGGCTAGCCTCCCCTTTCCCTTGCGCCCACCTTGGGTCAGGCTTGGAACGATGCCCCAGATGTTGAAGCCGCTGGAAAGAAAAAGTAAAAGCATAAACGACCACACTCAACAGGAAAATGTACCGCAAGATGCAAAAGATGGTCGGGACAAACATATTTAGTGCGTGGGCAAAAACCAATGCATGAGCTCTACCCCATACCCATGGCCATCACCCTGGTTCCATAGGCCCTAGATGAGCCTCCTTTATCATTTAGGAACCCATGATTGTCCCAACCCCTAGAGGGCAATGAACCGCCCTACCTGGAAGGGGGTATCCACTACGATATCTTACACATCATGCTCTTGTCCTTTGAACCTCGAGCAGTTAATCAAAGAAAAATCATAAAAGGCAAAAGACATATAAAGAAGGATGGAAAAATCAAGGTTGAGGCACCTCATATACCACGATTTCTCCCTCCTATACATTATATACCCAGGTGTGGGCTTCCCTTCTTCTAGCTACCCTTGTACCTCGATATGTGGCCCCGGATTACCCCTTTCATTTCATATTCCATTCACCTCCTTATCACATGCCACCACCATTTGAGGGATGTACCTTGGACATACTATCCCCTCTAAAGGTGGAAACTACCTAATAAGGTACTTGGTTAACCCTATTTGGAGCTTGGAGACATTTAGTACATGCCAAATCCTACTATGGACGGGCATGCCATTATGAAGTGTCGACTTGTTGTCCATGGTTTGTAAGCTCTTTCACTTGATTACTTTAATGACTTGTTGTGCTGAAAGACTAGGGGACACATTGGATCTTATGCAAGGTTGTAGATGGTGACCATTTTGAGTTTGGTCTCCCTATATGAGGTCCTAACTCTCCAGAGGGCTACATTGGCACATGTAGGGTGTGTGTAAGAGAGCCATGGGCCTCCACAACAGTGGACAACACTCCATGGATCCCCAGAGATGTTCAGAGATTGCTCGAGATCCACTTATTGGATGAGGAAGATGCACCTGGTACACCATGCCTAGCTGACTCCACAGTTGCACCATACACTTGGCAGGTGACCCAGAACTTGTAAACTGATATGGCATCATTTATTCCATCATCTAAGCCCTTACAAATGATCTACAATCGTCTTTGACTTACTTGGAGACCCATGAGGTTATTAATGTGGCCCCCACACCCACTAGGAACACCGCATGTTTATTGTTTGGAGAACAAGGGACCACCCCCTTGCTCATCACTTTTGAGGGTCCTATTCATCATTATTGCACTTATGGACCTCATCAAGCCTCTTAGAGGGCCTAACGACATGCATTGTTTATCATTTGACCTCTTGAGAGGCTTATTATTTAATTTATGACCTAGTTTGGTGGGCTTGTCACCAAAAGTTAGTTACTTTGCACATTATTTTATTTTATTTTAGGGGCTAAAGTAGGACCAATTAGGTAATTCGAACTCCTAAGAAGTGTATAAATAGGAATGACATGAATTCATTTTGTATCATCACATGGGTTGGATCATTCTCTACCTTGAGATTTTCGCATTTCCTTCTTGGTGGACGAAATTGGAGCATCGATGAATTTTGATGTTTGGATTGCATTTTCTTATCTTGGAGTGTAATTGGAAAATGTATTGATGGTTGGATATATTCTCTTACATGTAAGTACGAACTTGATGTTATTTTCTTTTACTTTGTTACATACATTGATAATGGGATTTTCGCTATTTTAGGGCTAATTGCTGCATGCATTTACTGCTCAATTGTGGAATTATGTTTCTATATAGAATATCTCTATGTATGGACCATGATTGTTGAACACATTTTCCTAGAGATCGAAGTTATCTTTATAAGCCATCTTGATTTGCAAATGAAGTATAAACGCTTTAAAGTCACTCTCTTTTGCGCTAATGCCAAACGAAGTTGCCCTTAGAGCCTCCTTGAGCTAGAAATGAAATCCATTCTCATCATTCTTCTTGTCTCCATATCCCCAAAGGACTTAGGCACTGATACACCATAAGGTGATCACCTTAAAACCCTTTTTATTCACCTTTTCTCCTCTCTAGGTCTAGCCACTTTGGGCCACCTAGGACATCATTTTCCCAACAAAATAGCCATAGAAAAAGTTCGATCTCCTAGCCTCTACTGCGCTAGTGTGTCCTCAAGGTCTCCAAATTTGAAGAAATTCCGATGGGGGGATTGTGAGATATCCCAAGCCCTAGCCCTGAGACCGAACTTTTACCTGGTGTTACCTAGGCTAGTACCTCATAAGATCATTTTGGCACCTTTAAGTGGAAATTATTTCTTTGATCCTCTTCCCTTCATTGTTTACGTTGTGATCATCTTTGGTTGCTAAATTCCCTCCTCTTAACTTAGGATGGGTCCACTTGGCCGCGTGTGGTCCCATTTCTTATCAAAGATAATTCTTCAAGGACAACTCAGGAATCCAAGTTTTGCAAGGATTTTAGGGATTGGGAAACTCCTTTACAAGTCACATTCCCTTTACTTGGCCCTTAAATCCTCACCTCCTTCTCCTAGAAAGCCTTGTACCTTGCTTAAAGAGCAAGTAAGCTCATTTCTTGACTTTCTTCTGGGAAAGGATCATTAAGGTCACTTCGTATCCATTTGTTGATCTATCTTTCATAAGTGACTTCTATACACTGGGTCTCCTCCCATCGGTGAAAGTCCATAAAGAGTAGGGAGTCTTAGCTGAGGTGACAGTGGGCTGAGTCTCCATCGTTGCCGCTTGACCTAACAGTTGTCCCTTTTAGGTCCCTTGCTAGTTTAAGTGGTAACAGGTACTCAACAAAAGGACATGGCTCAAACTAGCGCAAATAAGGCAAAATGTACCCTCCAAAGGCCTATCTAGGGCCAAGTGATCTAATGTTTTGTGAATAAGCAATGTTAACAGGCTTACCTAGGTGCAGCAAACTAAGAAAAGGCTTGACAAGATGAATATGATCAATGTTTGGAAAAACAAGTCTTTAATAAGCCCCAAGAAGTCTAGGACTAGATTAGGGTTTTACTAAGGCAAAAATTTCCCAAGGCTTGTGACGTTAGCCCTAAAATGGAAGAATTCGTCATGGGGAAAAGATGATTTCGAGGCAATGAGTTACAAACCACATTTAAAACGCTTCCATAAGCCAACACATATCCTAATTGAATTTTGACCCTAACCCTAGCCTAGAGGCTTACGTTAAAGGGTCAAAAATTTAGAGAAGGGAGATAAATTTATGTTTTGGGAAAAATTTATGGTGTGATCACCTATGTGGAAGGGCCAATGCTTGATCTTAGGTGCTGGTGTTTGGAGGGAGATATACTTATGAAAAATCAAAATCTCGAATGGAGTAAGGGATCATGAGAAACCCTAGTTTTCATACCATAGTTATCATTTTATGAGGGAATAAAGTTATTTGGGAGAGCTTAACATGAAGGATCACTCAAGGGATTGTCACACAAATATTAGAGGGTAATGAATACAATACCATTGCCAAGATTTCACAGAAAAATATTATATTAAAATTGGCACATATGAGCCCTATCAATATCTGTTCCATGCAATAGCCATAAAGATATGCAAATACACAATAATTTGAAGAAAATGCATGAATCAATCCTTTATTATTTCAGAATGATGTCTCCAAAGCAAGAGAAAGTCTCCATAAGCAAATACTCCACAAAAGATCAGGTCTCCATAAGAAACAAGTTTATTTTAGCTAGGCTGAAATCTCTCAAAGAGGATGAATTGATCCATAAGTGATGATGAAAATGAAAGCGAGGTGACCTCTATTTATATGAGGCCTATCGAGAAATCAAGGGCAACTAGATTAGGGTGATTTCTCTTAATTTGATAACTTCTTGTGATGTTCTTTTATTTAACTTGGAGTATTTTGTAGTTAGCTTCTTCTTTGTTTGATTGTTATAGTGTTCTTATCATCAAACAACTACCAAACTATAAAGATTGAAAGAACAAGAGGACGTAAAATATAGTTTGCAAGCTAGGGCCAAAACCTCTCCTTTTGAGAGGAAAACCCACAAGAATTCTTCTCTTCTTATAGAATCTTCAAATGGTGAATTCCAAGACCTAAGACCCTTGACAAAGACCCCTCCAAGACTAAGTTAACTTCCTTCTTTGATGAACTTGTCCTTCACAAAGTTAATCCAAGTGAAATTGCTTCAACACTTCAAATTTCAGCATATTTTTTCAGAATTTTGGCCACTACTTTAGGATTGCAATTTTCAGCCTCTACTGCAAAAACCCTAACTTGGTACGTGTGAGACATGATGGTGAAATATGTCTCTTTCTTCCTTCGCTTGGGGTGGTACTTCTTCCTTAGTAACTCGACTTGCAAGATGATCTTTTTGACACCTGATTTCGACGTTCCAATGTGACTGCAATTTTTGGTCTTGCTGCAACAGATGTTAGAAAGTTGCCCTAGTTTCCTCGCACGTGTGAGATGAAATAGCCCTGAAAAAATCCTTGAAAACTTTGTTCTTCCTTCCTTTGTTTCCCCTCTTCTTCGTTCTCTTTCTTGTTCTTCAACGAGGCTTCTTGGATCATCTCCTAATGTGGTTGGATCCCTTGTATATATAGCCTTTTCTTGAAGCCGAATTGTAATCATGAGGCCGACTTGTCCTCTCTTGTAGGCCGACTTGTTGATGGCGAGGTTGACTTGGTCTTGGAGGGTCTTTAGACATAGTTTTGACTCAACGAAATTCTTTTCTCTTGATACATGATGCTAGAATAGTCCTTTAAGGACATATATGGTTAGCATCCAGATGGGGTATGTGCATTGAGAGGTGGTTGTGGTGGTGTCCAAATGTATGCCTCTCAGCATTGTACTCTAATATTGTGGAGTTTTAGAGCTTTTTAGTGAAGGCCTTGCTATTTTGCAAATTGGCAATGCTGGTTATAATGTTGATGTTTAATGATGGCTTATTAATCGGAACTCTTCTATTGAGAATTCTTGAATTTGAGTATCCTTGTATCCTGTTGTGTAATTATGAATACCTCCCTAGTTAAGAGGGAGTGTTGAAAAGTGTGACTAGGTTTGGTCTTCATAATTATCCTTGTACTTGCATCAATTTGTATTTCATGTAAAAGAAGAAGAAAAAGAAAATTTATATGATTATTAATTTTCATTAGTCAAGCATGTTATTCATGCTTCTAGGATTCGTTGAGTCAAAAATTTGTAATTGAGTCAAAGTCCTATTTGGAATTCTTGTAAAGAAAAGGGGAAAATAGTTTCTTTGTCCTCCACAAGACCAAGTCTGCCCTCTAGATGGACAAGTTGGCCTACCTAAGGGACGTGACCCTTTGCATAAACGAACAACTATATATTGGCACATGTTCTCCTTAATTTTGGCAAGCAAGTTCATTTAATTTCTGTGGCAAGGTTGGTGAAGTTCTGTGACAAGATATACGAATTTTCTGTGGCAAGATTTGCGAGTTTTCTGTGGCATAAGTATCTGAAAAGTTGCGAGTTTTCTATGACATATGATCTGAAAAGTATGTGAGTTTCTGAAGATGTTTTTTGTGAAAATAATTTGAGTTATTGTAGCTATTTTTGAAATGATATATGAGCCAAAGAAGGACTGTAATATGTGAGCTATAAGAGGATTATGAGGCCTGTGAAATACGAGCTACATGAAGGACCAATATCTTTGTGGGACATGGCATCTAAGGACAAACTTGTGACAAATTGAGTTGATCATATAAAGGATAAAACATGACAAAGAATGGAAGGCTGACTTGGGGTACTTGTGGAGGTCTTGGTCTTGGTCTTGGGTCTTGGATGTCTCACTTTGATCTGATTCTGTAAGAAGAGAAGTTGGTTTGATTTCCCCCCTTGTGGGGTTTTTCCCTAGCTTGGAGCCTATATCTTGTGTTCATTGTCTTTTGTGATGTTTATGTTTATGTTTTTGATAGTTGTTTGATGAAAAGAACATAATAAAAGTAATAAGAAGCCAACAAACATTCACAAACAATTATCATGAAAGAGAAATCTACCTAATATACAAATACATTTTTTCTCAACTAATCAAAACCCATGTCTTATAATATTTAGGTTCCTTATGGCGTTAGAGTTTATCATGGGGCATAATGATGTGGTAGATGCAGTGATGATGTGGCAACATAGGGCATGATGTGGAAAATCAAAGAAATACCTAGGTGAAATCAAGGCAAGTTACAACAAGCCTATGCTGTTGAGATTTTGTGTATTTGGGGTAGCATTAGTTGTGCTCTATCTCCCAAATTTTGTGGAGGGACTAGAGTACACTTGATCTACAAGACCCAGAAATGGATTTGGAAAATTTCATCTGGTTTAGGAGATATTAAATTAATTAATTATTTTAATGTATTTCCAAAGTCAAAACTTAGGGAACTTAAATAATTAAAGTGAATTTAATTAAACATGTGATGAAATTGTTTTAAGTCACACGGATCAAGCTTTCTTTTAATCTTAGCCATTGATTCAAGATTTGATCATGGCTGTTGATTTGTCAAGGAGAATAGTATAAAGGAAAAGCTTGGGGTCATTTGTAAAGACAAATAGAGGTAGAGCACTGAAGCTAAGCTGAGATTCTAGGGCGGGTTTGCTAAGAATTCTCAGAAGTGTTTTAGCTGCAGAGAGGGGAATTTAGGCCAAGGGGATGATCTGATTCCAGGGTCTAGAATCAGCAAGAGGCAGAGATCAGCTCAGAGAGGCAGTGCAAAGAAGCAGGAGGGCAACAACTTGTGCTACGCAAGTGCTGCGCAGTCCCTTAAGGATAGCGTAATTGCTGCAGGAAACCCTCTGGGGTTACGCAGAGATGTTAAGGGGCAGCGTAAGGCCTGCATCACCGAGTCTGGGGTAACGCAGACCTTTTCGGGGTAGCGCTGAGGGTCAGAGGGGCTTCAGAGGGTGAGGTAGAGGCTTCAGGGGCAATGCCGGGGTTTCTAGGCCCTAATTTTGAGTGAGTTCTGAAAATCCCGTTGGAGGGTGTGGATCAATTATTATTTTGGTCCTAGATTAGCGAATGAGCTGTAGATCTAATACATCTTTGTCGGGTTTTCCATATCTGGATTCCAGGCTTGTTGTATTAAGAAAATTTTTAATAATAAAACCCTCTAGCAGCCAGAAGACTGGTTTTCCTGCATTGGGTTTTTCCGGGGACTATTTGTCCAGAAATAACTGTGTCACTTTGTCTATGTGTGCATGAACTTGTTCTAGATCTGGATTGGTGGAGATTTGTTATGTGTTTTGCTTTGATTTTAACTTGAATTTATTCAGTTAATGACTTGTCTAAAGTAGGAGGAGGATAACTAGATTAACAGTACATAATTTCTGCATAAAGTGTAGAGATTTAGAAATTTCCACATGGTATCAGAGCAAACGCAGATCTGAAGGGACAACATAGTTTTCAGAGGTAGGTTCACGCAGAGGGAAGGGTGACGCTGTCTAACGCTGTCTCCTAGCAAGCCCACGCAATTACTGCGAAGAGGAAACTCACAAACAATGCAGTACTAGTTTGAACCCTGCTAGTGTGATGCATATCTGAATCTATCAGATCCAGAAAAGACTGAAGAAAAGCTGCATAAATTCAGAAGATGCTGGTGGGGTTAAATTTCTGAAGATTTCAGATTTTTAGCCTTAGTACAAGTGACAAAGAATAGGAGGAGATCAGCTTCTCAGAGAGTTTCTAGCCAAAGAAACTTGTAGTTTGATCAGAGGATCAAAGAGCGCTGAATCATAGTTGATTTGGCAGATTTTCAAGGAGGGAAATAAGTTGTCAGAGGGAGCAGAAGGTGCTTGTTTCACCAAGGGCCTTAGATCCATTTCTCTAGCAAAGAGAAAAGGAAGTTCCGACACATTCTAAGCAGATGGCTCCTCATGGACTGCGTGATCAGGACAGGCTAGATGGCGTCTCAAACTTTTCAGTTTGGAAGGCAAGGATCCTGATAGTCCTTGAGGCATACAATCTTAGAGACCATACATAGCAAACTCTTGCCACATCGACTGATTCGGATGTCCTTTGGAAGCATAAGGAGGCTGCTAGGCATGCCAAGCGGCTGATTATGGATGGAATCAAGGACCATATTGTACCACGGTTCAAGGTTACTTGGAAGCGGGAGCGGGAGCGAAGCACCATTTTTAAAAGCTTCCGGTCCGGAGCGTTTTCGGGAGCGTTTATATATATATATATATATATTTTTTTTTTTTTTTTAATATTTTTTATATTTTGATGCATATATGTTAACAAAAACATGTAGAATGATGAATTAGACATAAAAAACATAAAAACATAGATTGAATCATATAACATCAATCATCTAGAAGTTATAATCTTCATCAACCACGCCCACGAGTTGGAAGCATACACCATATTGACTCTTGAGTCTCGCAAATCATCAATCTGAAGGTTTCAAGCTTTCAAAATTCAATATATAACATTCATCATCATTGATATATAACATTTATCATCATTGATTTCAAATTTCAATATCTAACATTTATCATCATTGATTCATTGATTTCAAAATTCAATATACATTTATCATCATTGATATATAACATTTATCATCTTTGATTTCAAATTTCAATATCTAACATTTATCATCATTGATTCATTGATTTCAAAATTCAATATACATTTATCATCATTGATATATAACATTTATCATCATTGATTCATTGATTTCAAAATTCAATATATAACATTTATCATCATTGATATTATATAACATTTATCATCATTGATTCATTGATCACCATGTAACTTTCATGAAGCATCATATTCATAATTCATAATGACTTGTAAACAGTAAACTTATAAATGCCAACTTCAAAGTTTCACCTTTCAAATTCAAACTTCAAACTTAAATTGTCATTAAATATATGAAATCAGAAAGAGTCAAGTTTCAACTATTCAACTGTCAACAACAAATAGAAAAGACTAGTAAACAACAAATCTATTTTATCTGGCTGGCCCCTTGCCACGCCCACGAGAAATGTCTAATTTTTGTGAGCCACGAGGAAATGTTGGTCTTCTAGTACTCTCAGGAGTACCACGACCACGACTAGAAGGTGAAGTGAGATGCGCGAGAGACAACAATGTGATATCGGGGGTGCACTGACACTTGCAGCACCTTAACACTACTAGGTAGATGGTGGAATTTTGTGCTGTGTGTGTGATCTTGTTGATCGCCATCATCATCCCTATAAAGTTCTGCTTCCAATTCTTCCAGATGTAACGTGCCGTCCTCCAAATTATCATCCTCTGGGTTGTTGTCCCAGACTCTGCATGATTGCCTCATTTGCCCGATCACAGTAATGGCTCAACAACCTCAAGTAATAATGCACATAAACCAAGCTTTCAGCTCGGTTTTCATTCAGCCTGTTTCTTCTCACATTGTGTATGAAGCTGTAGGTGCTCCGACACCTTTCTGCAGAAGAAGTGTTCACAACCTGTGAGAGAACTTTTTTAGCCAACTTTGGCAAAAGTCCCATGCCGCCATATGCTTCCCACCATGTGATAGCATCAAATCTGTCCCCGTCTTCCATTGCATGGAAAGAACCAAAGTTAGCAGTGCAACTGAAGTATTTGCCTAATTCAAGGCGCAATCTAGCACACTCCTCCCTGTCAGGTACCAACTTGTCCAATGCTTTCATGTACCCCTCTTGTGCCTCTGGATTTGTGTGAGCATAGTTATTAAAACCGGAACCGGTGACCGGACCGGTGGACCTAATGAACTGGGTTTCTAACCGGAACCGGTCTAATCTGGAGCGGTCAGATCTCAATGAACCGGTTTTAAAAAAAATACATTAAATAATTATTTTTTAATAAAAAAAACTATTTTTAAGATTTGCAACCATGATTCCAAGCCAATAGAGACAAAATATGCAAAGTTTGCTCATTTATATACCATGCAAAGGTGAATATATCAAAATGGCATTGAGTGCAATACATATCATCGAAAAATACATAAGCAATGAGGCTCCAAATGGCCCATAAAGTCCAAAAACAATATTACAAGCTATAAGACTACATATTAGTGATCAACAACATGATCACTCCTCATCATGATCAAAATCATCACCACTACTAGACAAGGGATCATCAACATGAGCTACATAAATAATATGGCTCAAAGTTTGAGGACTCCGAAAACTCCTCTACAACTTTAGTAGTAGTAGTAGTAGCAAAAATAGACATCAAAGCCTAAAGTAGTAGCAAAAATAGACATCAAAACTACAAATCAACTGAGCAACATGGTCTCTCATGAAACTCTGTCATTGATTCACTGCTTTACTAAATGGGATCATCCTTGAAGATACATAAACATCATCTAGCTCAAAGTCTTAGGACTTGGATTGCTCAACCTTATAACATGATAGAAATTGAAAAAGTTTAACATATACAACGATGATTTTGGTTTGAGTGAGATTCCATCTCCTCAACCTTCAAAATCACGGTGAAAAATATTAGCATGCCTAACCGGTTGTTTTCCTTTGATTGGAAAGGGTACATCAAGGTTCTTAAAGGACTTCATGCTCTTAATCAAATGCCAATCTCATACCCTTACACGTAATAGAATCAAATGGAAATAATGCAAATCCCCAAACCATGAAACCAAACCATTAAGTCTACTGAATTTTGAGTGAAATCTAAAATTCTAGTTTCTCCATATGAAATCCAATGAGGTCAAAACCACTCTTAAACATCTGAGTCATTTGGTAATGTTAAAAATTTGATAAAAGGATGAAAATGAAAAATAAAGGAAAAATTTAAGTAAAGTGACATTTCCTTTATTTTTCATTTTCATCTTATGCTTGATTTTTAACATTACCATGAAATGTCAATGCTTCCCTTACCTCCACATCAGCCCTAAAACCCATTTCTGGCCCTAAACAAATCGTTTTTTTCATTGAAAAAAATTTCCGCCCAGCGGGAAGCGTTTTTTGTTCCGGGGAGCGTTCGGGAGCGAACGCTCTTCGACCGCTTCCAGCGTTTAAAAAACGTGCCCGAAGCGTTTTTTAAACGCCAAAAGTGCTCAGGGAGCGTTCGCTCCTGAGCGTTTCCGGAAACGCTCCCGAAAAGGCAGGGAGCATTTTAACAGGTTCGGAAACGCGCTCCCAAAAACGCTCCCCTCAGGAAGTGTTTTCGGGACCCAGCATTCGGCTTTTTCCTTCTAACGCTCCCCGCACGGGAGCGCGTTTCGAAGCGGGAGCAGGGGGCGGCAGCACTGCAACCTGGCCACGGTAGCTGAGAAGAAGACAACTAATGAGATGCGGAAGGCCTTGATCTCCCTATATGAGGGAAAATCTGTCCAAAGGAAGATGCTGTTGGAGACACAAATGAGGTCATTCATGATGGCCAAGGGAGAAGACATGGAGCATATCCTCTTTAGACTGCAGTCGATCAGAGATCAGTTGATTGCAGCTGGTGCTAAGGTGGAAGACGATGTGATGGTTAGGACTGCCCTCAATGCAATCACGAATGAGTGGGAAACCTTTGTCTAAAGTATCTTGGGCAGAGCGGACCAACCAAATTGGGACAACTTGTGGTCAGTTCTACGTCAAGAAGAACTCCGCAGATTCACCAAGAAGCAGTATGGCTCTGGATCGAGCAAAGTAAAGAAGGAAGATGAGGAAGATTCAACCTTGACATCAAAGAATTCATGGAAACCATTCTCTGACTTCCTTTAGATATTGAATTGCTACTATTTCTTGTGTATGTGTGTTATCTTTTCATTGAAATGTTCACTTGCCTCAATTTCCACAAGAAGGGTTATGTTCATTGAGTTTCTTGATGTTGACTCCATTAGCCCAATGGTAGCAAATCCTCTATATTTTCAACCTGCAATCAATTACAATCAAGTCACTGTCATAGAGTTAGCCATCTAATAGAACTTTCATTGAAAAATCACAAGTTACCTTGAGAGAGCCCTCTCAGACTGAAGAGGCTAATCTTCAGTCAAAAGTTGGTTGAAATAGTTATACTCTAAGTTGTCTGGTGGAGCAGCCTATTGCGACCAACTTAGTGATAACAGTTTCATTGAGTAATCTTTATATGCTACATTGATCATTGTTCAAAATTAATTTTAATCATAAGTGGATTGGTTTATCTTTCTTTCAAGCATCTTGTTCTGATTATATCTCATTGAAACATTTTATTAAATTTGGCATCTCATTTGCATATTAGTTCTAGGATTGCATTCTTAAAATTTACTTCCAAGGATAAGCTTGGTTGATAGAATTTTTAGGACCAACTTCTGTAACTTCCATTCAATTTGATAAATTTGAGTTTGGAGTAAGGTTAAAAGACGTGACCTTGCAGTTTGGAGTAGGGAACGAAGCCACATGGATTGTCAAGGAGGCTAGGTGGGTATAGTTAATGATGGACTAAGCGCCTCCTCGACCTATCCTTTTTGCAAGCCACCCAATTCCTTACCATGTTTTGAGAAA